>CM041538.1:8492879-8801681 GCA_023238725.1 Scortum barcoo | reverse complement strand
CAACACGTACTGCCATTATGAAGGTGTTTCCAGAATCTTCAAAGACTCACACAAACATCTGGATTGTAAAATATTCCAAAAACAGCACATATACACACACACTTCCACAGTTGAGACACTATTTCCTATCTGTGGAGCTGAAAATATGTCCTTTGTTCTTTGTAAACACAAGCAAAAATATTAAAAACAAATATAATATGAAAACATAGAATACTGGAAAGGACCATTAAAATAGTATCAGACACAATGAAGTTTTTCATTTTGGTTCAAACAAAGAGAGCAGTTTTAGCTACTGTCTTTGTTTGGATTAGGAAAAAGAGGCATAACTTTTTTTATCATGCAGTGAACACAGTATTTTTTAAACAGATGGTTAGAAAAGACTTTGAGGATTCTGAAAACCTCCAGAGCAGCGGTATGTGTTGTTAAACGGCCTCCTGGGTTCTCCTGGAAAAACAATTATTTTTCTACTACTGCGTTTCAGTGAATGCACAGACACAAACACACACAAACTCTTCACACTGTATGTTAAAGCACAGGTTGTCGGTCTGTTTGTAGGAGGACAGGCCATTAAGCTGATCATGGAGTACGTTTCCCCTGGGCAGTCTGAAGGAGTATCTGCCCAGACACAAGCGAGAGACCGACCTCAGCACCCTGCTCAGCTACTGTATCCAGATATGCAAGGTAATACTTTCTTCTGACAGAGCTGGTTCCTGAGACCAGCTGGTGGCACCGGGTGCCTCTGCATCTTATTTTAGTATTTAACTGACAGTAAATACCGGCTGTCAGCCTTTAGTATGTAACATCTGACCACAGAATAGTTAAATAAGATGGTAAGACTGTTCATTTAATTCAGTTAACAGACAATGCAAGTCACCGGCTGCATGTTGGGCTCACTCAGTCAAAATCACACAAAGCCATAGGCTGTTTCTACTCCAGATCTCTCCAGACCCCTTGATCAATGACCCTGTTTTTTTTTTGTTTTTTTTAAGGGAATGGACTATTTGGGATCTAAGAATTACATCCACCGGGACCTGGCTGCCCGAAATGTGCTGGTGGAGAACGAAAGGACGGTGAAGATCGGAGATTTCGGCCTCACGAAGAGCATCAAGGACAACGAGGGATATTACACGGTCAAAGACGAAAATGACAGCCCCGTTTTCTGGTGAGTCAAGAGCCGGCTAGGAAGGAAGTTATAAAAGCACAGTAAATTAGACTCTGTCAGACTGGATGGTGATAGCTCAGATCTTTGTAAAGAAAGGAGAGAATAAAAGGGGAGGGGATAGTAAATGAAATAGGAAGGATCAGAGAGGAATTAACTGTAGGATTTATGTATGAATTAAGGACAGAGATACTGTGGAGAAGAAATACAGAGAAATGGCAATCCATTCAAGAAAAGGGTGAAGGAAAAATAATTTAAATTGTCCTTTTCATCCAGCAGGTACTAAATTAAAATTCTTTCTGGCAGTCAAGGTGGTGTCACTTGACTTGGTTTTTGTCTTGAGCGTACAGCTGAAGAGCTGAGCCTAATTGACCAGGAGACATTGACGTGACAGAATTAGGGAAAGCATTTATTATTTTCTTAGAAAATGTACTTGTAGTAAAATTTGACCAAGACAATCGCTTTTCCATTAAAGCTTGATTTCATTATTAATGTTTCTTGATATGGATACACACACAGCCATAAGTAAAAACATACCTCCACATTGCTATTTCAGTCCCCATTCTTTTTGTATTCTACACAGACATGACAACTTTTTTTTAAGTACAAGTTCTTTTTGCAGAAATAAACCTGTAAGAGAGCATTTTAATTTTTTTGGAGTTTCCTTTTCTTACTGCAGGTCACAAGTCTGTCTGAAGGTTTAAAATACTTGAAGTGTAAAAGTGAAGTGAAAGGGAGACAATTGTCACATTAACACAAGAACTTAAAATATAATAAAATGTGTATTCAGTATGCTCTTACACTTTGTTTTTCAGGTATGCTCCAGAGTGTCTGACTTTCTGCAAGTTCTACCTTGCATCAGATGTTTGGTCCTTTGGGGTGACGATGTACGAACTCATCACCTACTGTGACTCCTCCAAGAGCCCGATGGTGGTCAGTGTCATGTCCTTATCGCCCTTGCATTCAACAACTAGTTCTCACCCTTGTGTATTTTTGGGAGCTTCTGTAATGATTCCATATTAAAGTTACACACATACATACTGTACCAGTCATGCAGAGACAAAGAGCTGAATTTATCGTGGCGTTACACACAAACACACACAGTCATTTGTGTGTGGCAGATGACAGACTCCATGGGGAGCCTGTGCCAAAGCCAGAGGCTTAGGTTATCACAAAGATCTTTCATTTGCATCGGGGCTTTTATCTGCTGCAGCTAAAGTCCTGACTGACTGGACTTACTGTTACTGACCTGCGCAAATCAACTGAATGTTAAAAAGCAGACGTCATAAAAAGAATATGAAGTGATAGAAGATACAAAATAAAAGCTTTTATAGTTCTGTACTTATCACCATCTTAAGTCCATTTTCACTGGAGTTGTAATTTCATGTTTAATGCCTTAACTAAAAAAAAGAGCCAGTATTTAATGTTTTTGCGCACAGTTTCTTTTGTAACCCGTCCTTGTCTTTGGCCGCACAGCTCTTCCTCAGCATGATTGGAAAAACTCAAGGTCAGATGACCATCATCCGACTGGTGAAGGTGTTGAAAGAAGGGAGGAGGTTGCCACGTCCTGACGGCTGCCCTGAGGCTGTAAGAAACTGTCTTCTTCATTACCAACAAGACACAATAATGACGTGGACACAGGTTTATTTTTAAAGATTAAGAATTGTCTTTATTTACAAAACAGAAAGAAGATGGTTCCAAAAAAAGATCAGCGCACCAAAATTACAAACATGTTCTCATTCATCCATAGTGGTTTTCTGATGCAGTGGCAGACGCTGTGTCCTTGTTGCTTTAGAAAAACAGTCACTGTTAATACTGCTGCAGTGTATTTCTTTGTAAGGTTTTACATTTTTACCTCCTGTGATCTAATACAATTTATGTTCGACAGTTGTACGAGCTGATGCGCAAGTGCTGGGAGACGGCGCCTGAGAGGAGAATCACCTTTGAGCGCCTGGTCGAGGAGTTGACCATCCAGCAGCAGCATGAGCAACAACAGCAGCAGCAGCAGCAGCCACATAATGACTTTTAAACCTCAAACCGACTGAGGCTCTGGGAGGGAAGTTGACTTTCCGTACGGACTTGGGACCAGATGAAAAAGGCAAAGCTGACTCCAGATCAGAATAGACAGGCAGTCCTGAAGGATCAGAGCTTCTCACAAGGCCACGTTTCTTCATACCCACATATAAACCTTCCACAACTCTGGTATGATGATGTTCAGTCTTAATCATGTTTCATTTTATGAACTGCCATATTTTTAACAATTTTATTTGATGCTCTCATGTTTGTGATATTATCAATGTTTCCCAATTTGCGCAAGATTGCCAAAACGAGTCAGTACTATCAGCTCTTGTAGCCTTAGCCGATGCTAAACGTGACCTTACATCTTACAAAGGACTTCCAAGTTTATCTAGCGGATTTAACCCTCTGAAACATCACACACTTCACTCATGTAATGTGCTCCGACAGCCTTATAATTATGTGGACTTGTGGCTGAGATCTCTCGCTGATGGAATCTTGAAAGGTGGAGGCCGAGCGCAGAAAGGAACCGAACTGTTTGACACCGACTTTTTGTGCAGTCTTTGTGACGGACACCGAGCGGACCACTGATGATTATGATTGTCATACAATGTAACAACTCTTGAAATAGCACCTGCAAGCACTCAACTAAGATGTTTAAGAGAAGTACCTGTGATGGACACTTGAGGGCAGTGTCACCTTACTTCCTTTCTGCCGGTTTGTAACCTTACACATTAGTTCAAATCTGTAAAAGCCACTGATACTTTATGAAATGCCTCTATACTATACATACTGTTGCAAAAAAAAAGACAATTACCATTGATGATTTTAAATAGAAGGACTTTGGACGGTAGATGAGGGTTGAAGTGAGAGAGGATTACATTGCATTTTGTGTTCACGTTTTCAAAACTTATATTATTTCTTTTAGTGGCATGAAACCTTCATTATGATATATGTTCATTTTATTTGTATCATTTTCTTTTTAATCTTCAAATACTCAGAAAATTTTGAGTGTATTTTATCTGTGTGTATGTGAAATTGTTGAAGCAGAGGGTTTTTTCATTTTTAAATCCATCAGTATAAATGAGCCACGTAGCCCTAAAATCTCGCTCAGTCATATATTATCATGACTTCTGAAATGGTCAGTTCTATCTAATGCAACTGTATGGCTTTTACTGTGAATATTAGCTGAAAGGCAAAAAACCCCCAAAAAACATGGCGAGGACAAAGTTGCGATTCAGTCCACATTTTATTTAGGAATGTAAAAGACAATTCCTTCTGCTCGAAATAAGAGAAAAGAAATATATATATATATATTTTTTTTTTTTCCCAAAAAATAAGACGAAAGTATGACTTATGGAAGGTAAAGGTATCCATAAATACACAATGAAAAAATAAATAAAATCAATGTTTGTTGTGTTCTGTCTGTCAGTCCAAATGCAATATATTGTTAACTACTGAAAACTGTTTGTTCTATATATTACAGTTGTAAGTAGGCATGCTCAAATTGCTCTAGACATACCTTATTCACAGTAAAACAATAGCAATGTCAGTGTGATATAAAATTTTGCAAAATCTACAGTATATTTCAGTTCAGAAAAAAAATCCACATACTTAAAAGGCAAAAAACTGTTTACAAAGCAAGAAGCACAGCAAATCTAGATTTATCTACAGCCGATAGAATGTGTCAGAAGATCAGAAATACTTGAGTATTGCAAAGCTTTGTGATCAACACACACGCGCACACACACACACAGTCATTCACTATTGCAAAGTCCAGCCTCACCACTGACCTTGTGTAATATGCAGAATACATACAGGTACAATGGCAACGCACTGAAGCTTAGAGGAGGCTCCGTTTACACAAGAACAGAAAAATCTGGATTTTAACCTGAAGTGATTCAGCTGTGTTTCTATCACTTAAAAAAAAAAAAAACACATCTAAAGTACACTACGAACATTTTCTGTTCTGATGTAAACAGTAAAAATAAAAACTGACTGCGTTTTCGTGACAGCATCACAGCTCTATTAACAACTAAAGACCTAAAAAATAAGCTGAGGCTGTATTCACACACAACAGAATTTATCCTGAACTCTCTGAGGTGCAAACTGGATTCAGGAACATCCTTCACTTATTTGTGCTATGTTAATTTTGGGGAAAACCAGACCCCATTGTGTACAATCATCAGGAGGACGTCACGTCTCGTCGACATAGGCACAGAAAAACAAAGATACAACTTTTTTTCCCCATCAGTGAAGAAACATTCCCCAATAAAACAAAGGCCTGATACTCTATAAAGGTGAGTACACACAGACATAAAAAATGCTTTCTACCCCAGTCGCAGAACTATTTGTATTTTATATGATCATACTAAGACTGGGAGGTTTTAAAGTTAATATTGCAACATCAGTTTAATTCCAAAATGATATTTTCATCTTTAATTTAAAAAAAAAGTCAAATCAAGACTGACAGAATGAATTCTTTCACTACCCAAGAGTTGATTCAAAGGTTTAGGACCACACATGCAAAGGTGCGTTAAAAAAAATGGATCATTTGGGACTGAATGACCTGTGAAAGCAAAGATTGTGTTTCCAAAAATATCTGATTGAATGGCAACCAACAGCCAAGATAAAAAAAAAGATCAAAGATTTAAAATCATAGATGATGTGATGAAACGACAAAAAGCTTGAAAACCTTCTCGTATGACCTCAGCTGTGTCCAAACTCAGGGGCTGCAAGCGGTGTAAGAATGAAGGTACTTCCTTTTAAGACTGAAGGCTGGTTGGTGGGCTCGACCGGCACCTCCTCCACAAATCAGACTCCGTAGCCTCACGAAAACCAAAACTAACGGTGCTTTAGGCAGCCCGTGCCAACAAATAATGTAGAATTTCAAAGTTTTCAAAGAGGTTAAACTCAGCCACCAACTTCACTTAAATACCATCACGAGCATGTGCCATATGCAGGGAAAATATATCTAGATTATCATCTTGGATATCTATATGAACACCTCTAAAACACCTCTGGAGAGAGGAAGGCCGCACTGCTGCAACAGACGAGAATGAAAATCAGAATGAAGACAAAATCATCCGTCTGTGAAACACCGGACCAAATCACTCACAGCACCGACAGTGGATGGCTGGAGGAAGATAGAGGAGGACATGGACGTCCGACCTCAGGGGTCACCATCAAACTATTTCCAAGGACACGAGTGAACACTGAAGTTCAACTATATATAACTTCTATAAAATATGTCTCTCCTGGTGTAAGGAACACATTTATTGCTGGCTTTTATTTACATTTTTCTCTTTGATCCACTTCATGTGATCTATTTGATGACCAGTCAAAAAACAAACGAGCAGTCTGCAGTGACATTTTGGTCTCCTGCTGTGTCCTCCATAGCCAGTTAAAAAAAAAAAAGAAAAAGGATCACATTTGTCTTTAGGATGGAGAGCTCTCTTGACCATGTTGGTGAATGATGTATCCAGTGTTTGAAACACAGGCTTTGCAAAGAAACAGGACAAAGCCAAACCAGCGTATACGGATGCAGACCAGGGCCACAAGGTCAGCTCATTTAAAGTTTAAATGTTTAAATGTTTAAATGTTGTTTTTAACGTTTTAGTTTTGACACATTTTCTGTATTTTCCTTACTGTCAGAAATCCCACGATAAGACCAAAAAACAAAGAAGTGACCTGAGAAGTGTTGTCTCCGTATCAAAAGCTGAATTTGTTATTCATTTGTTCCATAAATATTAAAGAGACATCAGTGGGCCGCACGGCTGCACTGGGTTACATGTTCCTTCATTATGATCAAGTGATGAACGCTTTTTTTTTTTTTTACACCATCCTGCTGCTGAAGACTCTCACCAGTGTCAAATGTGTATTCATCCACAACTGAAAATAGTCCCAAACAAATGCCATATTTACACCTGTTTGTGTAACGTTTGCAAAAAACTACAATGCGTAGATGTTTTTGTAGATTCTGTTTTTTAATTAAGCAAAAAAAGAAACTATATAATAATAATAACCTTTTTTTTTATTTTAACATCTTCAGTGGGAGAAAATGAGCTTGGGGCTGAAAACCACAGACAGGCTGTGGAGGTCAGTGTGTTTCGGTCTTTTAATGGGATTTGCTGACAATAACACACACACACACACACAAAAAATCATCTGCCTTATCCTTTAAATATGATTGGGGCAGATTTAGTGGGATTATTCTGCACAAAGCCACCACATTTTCACATCCCATAACTGACAGGTTTGGAGGCTCCGAGCCAACTGTGACCTTATGTGTTTGTATTAAAGTGGCTACAATTAGACTGCTGTCAGATATCCGTTCATCGGGGAGGGAGGAATGATGTTTGTCAGCTGGCTTGCGGGAAAAAAAAAAAAAGCAGACTGCCTTTGTTTTTTTCTCAAAATACATCGACGAACTACCAGGATTTATTCTGCGGGAGAGATAATAAGCATAAAAACAAAAGGGCACTAATGTATTCATGTAGATTTGGATCACACCAGGAGAGTCGTGTCAATGTGGAGGGAAGAGATGGTCTGTGAGAGTCCAACTAATACAAATACCAGAGCAGAGAGGAGAGATTTCCAGTGTGTCTGACTGTGTGTGTGTGTGTGTGTGTGTGACAGCTCTACAGGTACGTGCAACATGCAGGAGTCTGGCAGACATAACCAACAGTCTTCACTGAGCAAGCAGACAGGAGGGGAGAAAGACACACCAAAAAAGAAAAAAAAAAAAAGAGAAGAAGAACTCCCTGCAGGCTGAGCGGCTGAAGGCAGCTGGAGTTGTTTTTCCATTCCTCTCTCTTTCTTTCAGCCTGTCGCTCCTTACCCCCATTACCTGCCAAGAGCACATTTTTAGAGAGCTGCACACACACACACACACACACACACACCTAGAGTTCCTACAATTACTGGTTCCAGCACCAGTCAAAGTAAACACCAGTACAGCTCTCATTATCTGCAATTCGGCAACATTTTGGAAGCTCAGAAACAAGTAAACTTTTTTTTTTTTTTTTTAGAGCGAACGCATGAAAAGCTTTAATCAACCAGGACGTCATGATGTGAAAGCAGAGAGAGTGTGATGATGTAAACCATCTTTGGAGCACACCACAGGCCGGCACTCTGACTTAACTTAAAAAGGAATAGAAACAGTCAAACAACAGCCGAAAATGACCAAATATCAACAGGATGCCGTAGCCTCCACGTGTCTTACTGTAGGTTGCTATGGCAACTCATGAACAACGTGAGCACAACAATCGAGTCCCACTGTAGTAACTTTTCACAGCCTGAACTGAAAAGTACTACAGAGCAGCTTCAACCCAACAACAGGCCAAATGGTGATGATCAACCTCACGAGAAAGAGTCTGTATGTTCATGATGTTCGTTGTCATGTGTGTATCTGATGTTACACGTCCGCCCAGAGCTACAGCTGTAACACTGAAGTACGAGCAGGAAAATGCAGCATTATTGCCAATTCCCAATGTTCCTGAGCTCCACTGCACTACAGCATACAGAACTGCACTGAGTCTGACCCAGTTTGTGCAGTTCTGGCTGAAATTTACACACCAACATATTTTTTTCCAATTTGAATAAGCTGCTTGGAAGTTTTATGATGAAAAAATCCACCAACTTTGTAAAAGTCACTTTCTCTCAATTCCAACTATTTCAATTAGACTAATGACCCGTCAATAACACATAAAAAAATGTTATAGGAGAGCTTAACAGCAAGACCACCAACACAATTAACACTGCGTTTCAAGTTCCCTGTACCTTAAAATCAGTTTGAACATGTAAAAGCAGATTGATTACACTGGAAAGAGGAAGACAGGCTCGACAGAGTTAATTCTGCTCCCAGTCTGTTTTTACATGTTAACAGCCAAAAAATCTTGAAGATGGTAAGAAAAGGAAGATCATTCAAGTCTGGTGACACGATTCTCTTCAAGGTCTGAAAGCTTCACTGTCACTCTCAGATTCTCAAAACTTGTCCTGTGTTTAATTTGTCCCTTTGTGCTCTCACATCTGGATTTGTATGATTAGAGCTCAAATTAGTTTTTGACATGCATACACAATAAACACACAAATCTCTGCAGTATATACAGGCACAGCTTTAGAGCAGGTCAGACATAATGCAGAGAAAACGCTGACACAAATGTTGGAATACCACTAAAATAATTCAGGCCTGACTGACTTTAGTACCTGAATACACTGTGGCAGACAGTCAGACTGGAAAACAAACAGGAAGACAGACAGACAGGAAAACAGACAAGCAGACAGTGCTGTCTAAAGTCTGAAGTCCACCAACCCCGTCTCACTCTCACTCGTTTCTGTCTCCCCTTTCGGAGAGGTGCAGGTGAGAGTCATCACCTGTTGGACATAAAGCGCCAAAGTCTAGCTGGTTACTTTTCATCCACTCGCACCGGGAAGCAAATCAAACTGTGGCTCAGAGCCAGGCCGGACAGCCGAGTGGTCCAGAGGAATATGACGGCGTAAACTCTGTCTAAGTGGCTACAGCTGATTCATGAGCGCTCAGGTTGATGAAAGTGCAGAATGGAAAAAAAAATCAATTAAAAGAACTGCTTAAGAGGGGAAAATGCAAAATGGCTTCAGCAAACAGCCGCAGAGGGAGAGAGAGAGAGAGAGAGAGAGAGAGATGTCATGTGAAAGCAGATTTGACTACAGACTCCACGGGGGAGATGGGGGGGGGGTGGTCTTTCTGCCCAACTTTCATTTCTAAAAGGAACTCGCTGTGTGAGCAGGATGACTGACGAGATCTCTCGCCTTTCTCCCAGAATGAGCTTCATTTGCTGTTTCAAGGAATAAAAACCAGCGAACCAGACTAAGCAAACAGACAGTTCAGGTGTTAGAGCAGAACAGCAGTGAGGAAAGTGAGGAAGTGAGGAAGTGAGGAAAGGGCTTCAAAGGGGGTTTAAACTACAGACCTGCACAGACACCAGTACACATTTTACTGAAATAACCTGCTGTCTAAATAGCAAATGACATTGTGCAAGTTACTGACACGCAAGCAAAAATCTCTAATCAAAAACTGAACTGAAGGACGGGATTTTTATTTTTTCTATAATGTGAAGACAGTTGCAGTATTTAATCGATTGATCACTTAAGATGTAACATTTTGAAGCTGGAGAGGAAATCACTTGCAAAGACAGACTGAGACCAAATTTTAATAGAAAACGTTGTAGGGTGTCAATTTGTCACACTGTCACAGATTTTTCATTACATTGTGGTTATTTTGGTGAAACAACATTTTTGAATTTTTTCTAATGCTGTGCAGGCCTGCAACAAAAAGAAAACCTGCCAAAATAAAAGTACTTTAAACGAGCACAGACACCGGAAGTTACAGTCTCACAGGAAACAGACAGAATAAGCCACAAGGGTGAAAAGATAAGATAGTAAAATTAAAATAAATGGGAAGAGAGAAAAGCATGCTAAATTGAAGCTTTGATATTTTGAAGACAAAATGGGGAAGAAAAAGTGAAACATCATGAACTTTTCAAATATTTGCCAGCTAAATATGAGATCAATATAATATGCAATATAAATACGTTTTAGAATCAGTGGGGAGAGTGAACAACTGTCCCTCATAAAAAATGTCAGGCAAAAGTGTGAAAGTAAACACAGAAGGAGGTTATGGGTAAACTGTACTTTGTCCACATCCTCCATTAGTCCACATATAAAAGTGGAAAAAGGTTTCCCAAACGGGTCACTGATAGTATGAAAGAGAAGAGAAAAGTGAGTCACTGAATGCAAAAAAAAAGAGAGAAAATCCATTATGCTAAATACATGCACTCACACAGGCACAAAGAACAAAAAAAAAAGGCTTTGATCGGCAGCAACTCATCTTCTTCCTGCCTGTTTTGTGCAAAGATTAGAAATAATAAATGCTTTCACTAATTTTTTTTTTTACACTCTAAGGCTCCATATCTAGTTTCTTTGTGCTGCTCATATTCTCCATAAGATGACCGTAAGAGACACATCTCAGTAAATCAAGTCAGTGAAACTGGAGGAAGAATAGAAAGCAAGAGGGTCGAGTGTATGTGTGTGTGTACTGTAGCAGCAGTCCAAAGAGTGATGATATTGGTACTTGATGAGCGTACCTGCACAGTTCCACTCCTCTGACACCACACACGCTCAGCTCTTCTGTTATTGTGTCTGCACATGTAAACATCGGCGTGCTTCCTGTTTACGACGAGCCGTGACCTCAGAAACTCACACCACATGATGTCTGGACTAAACTGATGTGTATGCCTTATCTGATCTCACCTGCTATCAGGTTTCACAGTGTGTGTGTGTGTGTGTGTGTGTGTGTGTGTGTATACTGTGGTTGCCATGGCATGATTTTGCCATGTAATTTACGATCAGATAAGTTAAGACGAGAATACAAAAGAAAAAAAAGAGTAGCTTTTACCGAGTGTGTGAGCCGTTACATAGGAGGAGTATGGCGAAGCGTTTACACAAGAAAATAAACATTTTACATTCATCTCTCTACAGCAGTGGGAGCCTTAGTTATTGCCGGTTTGTTAGACAAGAGGCCTGCGTACGCAGCAAACCTCATGTCCAAGCTGTAAGATTAAAATACCAAGCCCTCGCCTTAGTACTGAACATTAAACCCTCTGTATGTGAAGTTCAGTTCAGTTCACAGCCTTTGCTCTTCATTAAAAATGGCAGAACAAGCAAAACAAAACATCCAATTTTTTTCACAAAGAATAAAATTTCTCTGTTTCTTTGTACAAGCAGCTGGAAAGAAATCAGCTCTGCAAAGATTAACACTAACAGTTAGCCTTTTCCTCTGGTTTCCCTTAAAAATTTAAAATGAAGGTGCGGAAAACACACATGCACAGCGGCATGTTATAGTAGTGTGTGATGAGCAGTCAAATGCTAAAAGCTGATGATAAAGACTGTGTCCCAATTTCATACTACATACCAGTTTTACACAGTACAGACTAATCTTTATACTGTAACTGTTTGTTTTTTGCAGTCAGTATGCATATAAACTGACATACTTTACTCTTTTATAGGAAATGATGCAATAACTCAAATTTCCACTGCAAATTAAACTGCAACATACTTTCCTTTTTTTGCTTGTATGTAGTATAGATACTTTGATGTTCAAATGGAAGTAAAGTCTCTGTTACCATCCCAGCAGATCCTCTCAAAAACACCCAAATGTGTTGCAACAGAGAGAAAGAAGAATGAAGAAGAAGAAGAAGAAGAAGAAGAAGAAGAAGAAGAAGAGGACTGTGCCCTAATATTTGGCTTAAATGTTAAAAACCAAACCAGATAACAACATTAAAGTCAACACAATTTGATTCAATATCAATAAATGACTTGAATTGCCTTGGAATACTATTATATTATATTACAAATATATAACAGTATAGATTGAAATAAAAAAAAAATCACACATGTAGTAAATGTTTTCTTTCCATTCATGTAGCACAATACGCTCATAAAAGGAGCCGGGAGATGTCCTTTATATATGATATTGTCTGTTACGCATGGCTTTATATATTCTGTATTACACACTGTATTTACACCAGCCTTTTATTTTTCCATCCAGTCTTTATAAGAAAGGTCCATTCATTTGAGGGAAGCTATTGTAAGTCACCACAATTAAGGGCTTTGATTGGTTTCTGGCCCTTTTTATTTTGTTTCCTGATGTGCTCCCAAACCTTGGGATTGAAATGGCTGACACTTCCTACAGAAAGAGCACATTGACACGCATAAACACACACGCGCACACACATATATATACACACACACACACTCTAAATATCCGCGGGGGTGGGGTGGGGTTTAAAAGAGGAACCTGGGCAATAAAAGGAAAAGAGAAAAGACACTGGAGCGGGAACAAACAGATGTCAGTTCGACTGACTAATCAAAGCATGAGTGTGCAACAACAGACACCTTTTTTTTTCTTTTGAAAAGAGACAGAGAGGGAGACACCTGACTGTAAGACCAGTCCTAAGACAGTTTGAGCAGGCAGACGGGTCGCCTGGCTGCAAATACAAAAGCAGCTTATACGTACAGATACAGTATACTTTAGTTTACATTATATTAGAAAAAATGTACAAGATAATATTAGCTAAGTACAGTTAACACACTGAGAAACAACAGTTTAAGAGTTAAGGCTTGAACAGGACAAAAGCAACACCATGTTTGTGTGTGTGTGTGTGTGTGTATGTGTTCATAAGTGCCAGAATCAAAGAGCACTATGGCTTACTTTCACTTAAGCCATGCGCAACCCCAAATTCTATTAAACTCAATACCTACTATAGGGATGCAACAAGGCCGCCACAGAAAGGCCACTGGAGGGAGCTGTGACATCCAGCAGACGCTGTGTGTGTGTCTGTGTGTGTCTGTGTGTGTGCCTCCCTCCATAAGCTTTAGGCTTTAAGGCGGTTTGGTTCATACTAGAGCCTCTTCCTCTTAAAGTAGTCAGCGTACTGCCCTCCCAGGCTAGGTGGGAGCCTGGGAGTGCTGCCCGATGTAGGCGCCATCAGACGTCGTCACTTCCTGCACCGCCAGCTGAGGGTACTCCCTCTTATGGCCCCTCGTCTGGTTCTGAGGAGGCGAGAATGAAAAGAGAGGGGTGGGTTAGAGAGGGTAGATTTATCCTCACATTTGGTGTAATATAAGTTTCTTTCTTAAGTTTCATTTCAACTTATAAGGTCACTTCTTTTTTTTTTGTATGATATGTCTCATTAATTGTTCATACAGATTAAGGTTATTCTATTAATGCCTATTGTACTAAACATTTATTTTGCTTCTTAAGTGCCTACACAAGACACTGTGGTTGGTACGTCTGTGTTCATCACTACACTGAGTTCATGCTTACTGTAAGAGTTAAATCTGCAGGATGTTGTCATCACTACATTGATCGACACCTTAAACTGAAGATAAACTTATAAAGAAAGTGGAGGAAAATGTGGCCAGTTGTGGAATTTGACAAAAATGCAAACATCCTGTGTTTGTGTGTGTGTTTTAGGTCTAACTGTCTAAAGGTCTCCACTGAGAGAGGGCCACAGAGGCTGTCTGCACAAACAAATGTAAATCTTTCTAGAGACAAGGCTTAGCTCAGGCGTCTGGATCCTGTCTGCTCTCCTCATCGCACTCTGTCTCTGTTCTTCCTCTCTCAATTGATTTCACATCCTTAAACTATGAGGCTGTACTGTAGCTCTATTGCCAAATAATAAAAAAGCCACACCAAGCAGTTAACACGATACACAGATGGATTATCTCCATAATCTGCAGCAGTGGTTCCTAAACTTAGCGGCTTGTGGCTCCTGGAAACAAAACGATGTGTGCTTGCGACCTCTTGCCTCCAGCTGCTGTATGTGGTGAAGGTGTAAGCTATGGAAGCCCAGAGAGGCAAGTGAGAAAAAAAAAAACACTCTGATCTAAATAGTTTTCATTCCTGTTTATGACTTAAGAACAGGTGAAAAACATTTTGCTAGCATGATCTTTTTAAGTTCCTTAATTTTTTATATGTAAATCAGGTGGGGAAAAAAGTTTGCCTCTTAAAAAAAAAAAAAAAAAAAAAAAAACTAAAGACATTACAGTAATGTCATATGATGTGCTAATGCACAACATGCAGTATGTGGCTTGTGTTCAGAGTGCATGGAAAAAAACATGAATGCTTTCAGTTCTGTTTAGGACATGAGATAGCCTCTTGTGGCCAAAATCAGAATTACAACAATAAACACTAAAAATGAGCCTGAAATGTTTATTTTTCAAACTGGCAAAACATTTTGTTTCACAAATGTAAGAAAAATTAAGGAAATGAGATCATGCTGACAAAACAGTTTTTTCACCTGTTTTTAAGTCATAAACACATGAAAATAGATCACCGGATTTTTTATCTCTTTTTTTCTCACTTCCATAGTGAGCAGTTCAAGCTAAGAGCTGCCCACTGTCAACAACCAATGCTGCCCTCTAATATCAGACATCACAGGGGAAACAATAGAGCAGTTAGCTGTAATATGAAATGTTTGGACTCTGACTGAACTGAGCGTGCTCATTCTAGACTGCAACTTCAAAACTGGAAAAAAAAAGAAAAAGGTGGGAAAGAGAAAAATGTGTTTTCTCCAGCTTCACTAACAGATGTACTAAAAGTGTCAAGTGTTAGAAAACAGTATGAATCTTCTCTGCTCACATAGTAGTAGGTGTTCCAGTCAGTGGCGGCAGTGTGTGCGTGCGTGACGGGGCCTGGCGCGGCTGCTGCCGGGTGCGGCGCGCCGAGGAAGCCTGGCATTAAAGGCAGGGTGCTGTAGGCTGGGAGCACGGCAGCAGCTGGGAGGACGGCCGGTGGAGGGGCGGCGCCGTTACTGACCGCGTGAAGTGAAGAGAGACTCCTAGAGGCTTACACACATCTACCTCCTAGAAGACACACACACACACACACACAACAGGTGGTTGACTGCAAGTATCTGACAAAGAAACAGATTCACATTACATTACATTTCATTTATGTATTCATGTTAACAATTATGAGATTTGTTGACGTCTACGGATGACACAACCAACCAGGATCGCTAATCCATTGCATACTTGTTTTTGTTTTTTTGTCCTAAGGGCAACCAGCCCAAACAAAACGTTACGTTACGTCGTGCCAAAATGTGCTGAGGTCAGTTTAATGATGGGAAGAAAATTTATGTCCCAAACTCATCGTATAATTTTCTCCAAGATATCAGTTTCTCCCCCAGTGGTGAGCTCAGTAGAGCAGAATGTGACCCTGCCACAAAAACACATCCATAGCTCCGTCTTCAAGCAAACACTTCACACACATACCACACACACACACACACACACAGCATTCAGAAGCAGCAGCAGATAAGCCTGGACCTGGCTGCTCAGGGTATGTGGAGATGTCTGCTATCAGCTGCTGGGTGCAGAGTGATGCGTTCCCTCTAACAGGGTATCAGTGTCTTGGAGAGAAGTCAGGCTCTCCAAATAAACATGCAGACAAACTGCATGTAAATACCAGCACACTGCTCCGAGGGCTGCAGCCCGGATCATTTACACAGCAGGACAAGTTGAGTTTTATAGAGCTGCTTTTCATGGAGCTCATCGGGTATCATGGATCAAATGTTCTGATAATTTGTGTAAAATGGAGTACATGCTGGAGTCATTTATTGTCCCAAACTAATACATTTGTCCCCTTGAAGGATGTGCTGTCATGTCTGAATAAAGCCATCAGTGTTACTTATTGTATCTGCAAAGGGAAAAGTGTGCTCTCTGCTGGCCATCCTTTGCTGGGATGTGTCGGTCAGTCTTGGGTTGCCTGTTTAATGTGAATATACTGTGCTCCTCCTAACTTCATTTCTGTAACCTCCAATTAAAATGTGTCTTCACCAACTGGAGGAAACAACTGACTTCACAGTAATAAAACATCATTTGTATCAATCTTTTTTCCCTGGCATGCACGGACTCTGTATGAGTGTCTCAGTGTGATTTGAGTTCAGACCTTGAGAAACATTTTGCATCTGGGGTTTTCTGGTTAGAATTATGTTTTGGTTGGAGTTCAGTGTGTGTGTGTGTGTGTGTGTGTGTGTGTGTACCTTGCTGGCGTAGGCCTGGTTGGCTGTTGCAGGCTGGGAGTAGTACTGAGTGACCGCCTGCATGTAGGAACTGTAATCCCCATAGGTCGACACGGGGGGAGCCTGAAGACAAGAGGGTTGTTTGAGAAATGCACTTTTATTTAGTTTTTATTTTCTTATTCAAATAAAGACCCAGAAATGAATCCTTATCCATAATAAAAAATAAATAAAAATGAACTTTCTGTAGTTTCAGTGGTACTTTTCTTTTGTGCAGAAACATAAAACCCAAGAAAAATTAATTTCAACCAATAAAACAAATAAATTTTTTTAAAAAACAACTCAAAATGATGAGACATTTTTCACACACACACACACAGTTACAAATGTGTGTGTGTTACCTGTGTGTGCTCCTTGCTGTAGTCTGTGTGGCGGTGCTCTCCTGTGGAGCAGCAGTGCTGTATGTGTGAGCTTGTGCTGCTTGGTAATGCTGGTACCACTGCTGCATGGCCTCCTATGTCAAACACACACACACACACACACATCAGCAAACATCAGGTGAGGAGCAGCTGGAGCAGACAGATGAATGTTTGCTCAGTAATTTTCTTGTCTTTGCTGATTTCTTGCCTCCTTCTTTATTTCCCGTCTTTCTCTCTCTTTCTTTGTCATTCATTAACTATTGTTCCTGCCGAAGGCTCTCCCCTGTTCCTCTCCTTTGTCTCGTCTTTCCAGACAAATTAAAGGGACCGTTTTATTGGTTATCTAATCGTGATTCATTTGTTTGGATGAGCAGATTGTAATTAACATTTAAAATTGGGTTTGTATCGTGCTGCAAATATCAGATATGTCACTTGCTGCTGGAGGAGGCAAAACGGCGAGGAGAAGAGCAGACATGAAAGAGAAACGGAGTGACAGAGAAGAAAAGGAAGAAAGGAAGAGACGCAGTCAAAGTGCCAGCAGGGAGGATTCATGACTTGTTTGGAGTGGAGTGTTGAGAGAGAGAGGATGGGAGCGGGGACAGATGGAAAGACAGAGCGCTTTCTGCCAAATCCTCTCTCATTCTGTCTGTCCAAATATCCGTACCCATTCTCATCTCCTCCACCTCCCTGCCTCCTGTAGTTACAGCTCGCTCTGTCACCGCTGCACTCGTCCATCCACTCATTATGTATCCATCCATCGATCACTTATTCAGCCACCGTCCCTCTCTCTCTCTCACATTTTAGGCCGAGCAATGCTTAACACGATTTTGAACAAGCGCACCCACGTCCATCCGTCTGTCAGTGCATTTCCTCACATGTATATCTGTGCAGTGTGTGTTTTTTTTCAGGTGCCGCCGTACCTGTGTGTAGGCCTGGTTGTATTGGCTGTAGTCAGTGGAGGTATCGTTGCTGTACGGGGCTGTGGTTGTAGCTGCCGCGCTGTGGGGGAAAGAGCCGGAGCCCTGGGAGACGACGGGAGCGACCGAGGTGCCGTACACCCCGGAGCCGGGCTGCCCTCCCTGGGCTTTGGCCCCCACTGACCCTGAGCAGCAGCGGAGGGAACAGGGGAGGAGGATCAACGAGTCAGATGACATTGGGGGTCATCATACACACATAGCCGTTAACACTGAAAAATAACTAAGGAATACTACTTGTTACTTACTACTTGAAACTTATCTAACTTACCTAACCTGTTTCCTGCACAAAAAATAAGTAATCATTCTTCATACAAGTGCCGTGATTGCTTCAATTTCTATGTATAAATGTACAACACAGAGGAATTGATGATGCTTTTGCCTGTTGATTGAAGTACTCAAAGAGCTACCTTAATACAGCACATTAGATGAGATACGATAAAAAGTGTTTCAGTTGGTGTGTGTTTGTGTGCTCACCTTGCAGAACCACCCCTGGCATTACACTGGCCAGGTTCAGATAAGGGTTGGAGGGCAGTCTGACTTCTTTAGGAGGATCGCCCAGCAGAGAGCTCTGACCGCTGTTTACCTGAAGAGAGAGAAAGAGATTCAAAAGGTCTTATTCACAGTGGCGTATCAGAGGGGAGTTTACAGCAGCTGGTCAGCCTGCCGTTCCACCTCTCATCCACCACTTTGCGTCCTCCCTCTTAACCTGGATTTTCTTACATCTGTGGCCTGTGCTGCCAGCTAGGTGACAGTGAAAGTGAATTTTACTCCAACCATGGTTTTTAATGTCGCAAAGATTCTGGTGAAGTGCTGACGACGAGGCTGTGGAGACCTGGTAGGACTGCGGTCTCTGTTAATCACACTTTGCCTCCATTAGAGAGACTTTGGAGAAGACAGTGCTGGGACTGGACTCAGTTCCCCTAAGAACTTCAGCACTGTGATTATCTCTGTACACTGACTTATTATGGATGATGACGCCGGCATAGCAGTGCTTTATTTTAAACCCGGCCTAGTCAAAGATGATGTAGATGGGTATTCACTGTGTGCAGAAAGGCATACGGTGGAAGAGGCAGGTAGGCGCGGGCTGACAGGCTGACAGAAGGCCTCGTACTGTATCAGTAAATAAGGGTGAGACTGAAGTCCCTGATGGGAATTTCCCAAAGGAAGAGCCCTTGAGGGATTGAGGCTGTTTATACATACACTTACTCGATGTGTGTGTTTGTGGTTTTTAAGTGTTGTTGAGACCTGATGAGGCTAAATTAGGAATAAATGCCTGTCCACAAGAGACACAAGAGGGAGAGAGAAGGAGAGAGTGATACAAGACTGCAGCAAACAATTCTTCACATCATCAATGAATCTGTTCTCTTTTTTTAAACTTGAGTCTAAAAATGTTATAAAATAGTGAAAATGCCCATCATAACTGACCGTTCACTAATCCCGCCTCAGCTGAATGCTGATCATCTAGACATAGTTTATTAACCGCAACCAGGCATGGCAGGTCTGTCATGCTTTAGACTTGAAACAGTGTGCATGAGGCTGTGGCACACTGTGTGACACTCTGCACTTAAAGAGTTTGAAAGGTGCTTTTTGTCTTTTAAAACATGTGTTAAGAATTGATCATCATATATCCTGTGCAGACGGGTGACAAATTAAGGGAAAAACATACAGCCACCAGAGCCACCAGAACAGCTTCAATTCTCTGCTCATTTATTCAGGTTTTTCCTTTAATTTGTCACTCCGTCTGTATGAAGGTTAGTCATCCTGTGCATATTTAGGATGCTTTTACAGAATTCTCCTTTAATACAAGTCCAATGAAAACACAGGAGATAAACTCATGAGACTAGAGTTAGCACAATGAGCCAGCTCGCTACAGCTGATACAATCTGTTCTTGACGGCTGTCATTTCAGCCGGCAACATCGAAGGTCGCCGGCTGGAAATGAGAAGCTGCTTTTGCCTACCTGTGTCTGAAATCAAGGACCCATTGTGTCAAAAATAGAAACAGAAAGAATTTGGGGTGGAAAATCTGCCACCACTATGACTGTAAACTGCAAAAGTGCTGAAAAAGCAAGACTGGAAACCTCGACAGACGCAGCGACGGTAACAACCAGAGAGATTCAGAGACAGATAACGACACATGGAGGGATTCAGAGGGGACAAAGAATAACACTGCAGAAGTGGAGGGAGATAGTTACATGGCTCAGTGTGTGTGTGTGTGTGTGTGTGTGTTGCCGTGCTCACCATGCCAGCCAGGGCGCAGCCATCTGAGCTGTTGTGCTGGCCTGTTGACGTATAAACTCCTCCAGGGGGGTTAGGTGGAGGCAGGCCGAGGCCTGAGTTACTTATACCCAAGGAATAGCTTTGTCCCTGTGGGTGTGAGCTCCCCATGGTCCCAGGAGGAGCTGGCTGCCTGTCACAGGAGGTGGAGGAGGAGGAGGAGGAGGAAGAGGACGAAGCGGAGGGGTTTGTGGAGACAGAATGGGCGCTGTTCTGCTCTCCCCCTCCAGCTCGACCCTGGAGGTACGGCATCACTCCTGCTGCTGACACCACCACTGTGGGATTGTGGGTAGACGACGGCACTGACTCCTGGCCCAGCTCTGTGAGAGGAAAGGAAAGATGAGGAAAATAGGTGGCAGAGAAGGAAAGGAAAGGAAAGCAAGAGCAAGGACAGGAAAGAAAAAGAGAGTAATGGAAGGAAAAGAAAGAAGGCAAAGAAAAGGCAAGAAGAGGTGAAGATAAGAAAATAAAAAGGAAAAGAAAGGGAAGAAAAAGGAAAAAAAAGAGGAAACCAAGTAAAGTTAAGGAGAGAGAAACATAGGAGAGACAACATGGAGTGCCAGAAAGGGAAATGGAAGCAAAGGAAAGAAAGAAAAATGTACAAATGATGGAAAAGTACAGGAGGATGTAAGAAATGAAAAGGAAAAGAAAACAATAAGAGGGAAAATAAAAGAAAGAACAGGGCAAAAGGACACAAGAAGACATAAAGTAAAGTTAAGACAAAGCAAAAGAAATAGAAGGTAAGGAAAGAAAAGGAAAGGAAAATGAGAAGAAAACAAAGAAAAAAGAAGGAAAAGAAATGGAAAAAGGAAATAATAGGAAACAGAATAAAGTTAAGGAAAGCAAATAAATATTGAAAGACATAACATAGAGCACAGAGAAACAACATAAAGTAAAGGAAATTAAACGAAGGGAAATGAAACAAGGAGAGGAGAGAGGGCAGATAAACACGTGAAATGGCTTTTTGCTGATGACCATCAGTGTCTCCTCTGGACAGAGACAAATCACTCAGATGGCTGCAGGCTGAGAGCTGAGCCCGACCGTCTCTGTAGAGCCAGCTGTAATATTTGAGAAAGGCTCATACATCATCACTTATCATGTTCATTTACAGCCCGGCACTTTGCTCCACAGACTCACAATATTTCACTCACTCCAGGGTTTAATAAACACAAATATGTACGCACATACATATACACGAGCACAAAAACACATACGCTGACATATAAGCACGCACGCGCATAATTTAAAGATGCACACACACACATTCAAGGTGAATACACACACAATCACACTTATTATAAATACAATATTGCTGTGACAAATGGCCTCCACTGCACAATAAAAGAATCAGCTCTAACAAGCCTTAAGCTAACAACCCCAGCAAACACATGCACTGATAAAAGGCTCACATTACACACACACACACACAACTGCAAACTACACATAATTAAAGAAAGACACACAAAAACGCATCAGCGCACACACATGCTTGCACACACTGTGTGATATATCATCTCCATTTAAAACAACACAGCTCTTCTCAGCTGGGAATCTGAATTGTAAATGCGCTGCAGTTTTCTGGAGGATGTGTTGTACAGTAACGTGAGTAACTGTTGAGACATTTGGGAGTCTGCAGAGGGCTGACCCTGACACCTGACATTAACATATCATAGTGTTATTCACATCTCTTTTTTGCTGTGCCTGATCATCATCCTCTACTTCTGTGTTTATATCATTTTTCCTTTTCAGTAAGAAGAATCAGTCAGGAGTGAGAAATACCTGAGAAAATACAGATATTCTTTGGGACCCTGGGGCATATGTACTCTGTCTACTACTTGAAACAGGTGGTCTCAGCTTGGGTTCATGGAAGCTCATAATTTTGGTTTGTGTTGGGATATGAAGTTACATACCTGTACAGCTTGCTTATCTCAACAGCCTTTACAAGATATTGGCTTTGAGTTGAGACACATTCGGCAAGGAGGCTGTCAAGATTTAACAACCAGGGTTTATCTAAGAGGCTAAAGCTGTAAATTACTTTACTATGACACAAAAAATGATATTAATAATTGTGTTTCTCAGTATGATGCAGACCTCTTAGATGTGAGATGCCCATATTTGGTCAAGTGTTTCGTACACCGTGTTCAGTCTACAGGGCTGGTCATAAAAATCTCTCACAGTGTGCTTATAATGATGTTAGAAAATGTGGTGGTGTGGTAATCATCTTCTAAGGACCATTTAAATGAGCACTTTTACAAGCAAGAAATCATTACTGCATTCATTTTGAAATCTTAGCATAAATAAAAACTATCACTGCGATTTAACATGACTGTTACTGCTACTTGGTCCCTTTACAGTCCTGTGAGATTGCTTTACACCTAAAACATCAATAGTGTGCCGTTGTTGCAGCGCTAACGAACCAAAATTGTTCAGATACTCTTACAGTAGAAGAAGACAGATGAAGTGACAAGAGCAACAGCTAATTTTAACACTGGTGAGAGACATATTGTGAGACATAATATGGTCTCATTAGTTTGCAGTAATTACACAGAATTATTGGAAAAGGGCGTACTGATACCCGGCCCTGCTCACCTGTAGGCGAGTCTCCCAGGAGGCCTTTCCCCAGCGGCACAAGGCCTGGAGGCCGAAGAGACAAAGCTTTCTGCATCAGCAGCCTGGACGGGTCCCCGAGCAGACTGGAGACCTGGGGAGGGGAGAGGAGGAGGAGGAAGAAAGAAGGAGAAGAGCATTGTGTAACACAGCAGCTCGACCTGTAGCAGTGACTGTTCAAGTGTTAAACATCGACTGTACATTACACTACATCAGTGAAAGAATATATACTACTATTTCTAGGTGAAGTGCAGGTGTATACAGTATTTATTATCATTACCTTTATTTTTTACATTCCCCTCTGTACTATCACAATTATATATATCATTTGGAACGCCAGAGGAAATGGTGAGGAAAACAATGGAAAAGAAAAAACAAGTAAATATGCAGAAAAAAAAGAAAAAGAAAAGTGGGGAGGTTGTGGAGGGTCAAAAAAGAAAGAAAGAAAAATATATGTATTCTCCCTTTGCTGGATTCTTAATTGTCACCATCTATAACAACATCAAACATGCCGACCATCAGTCATGGTGACTTTTAACTTTCACTTCCGCAATTAAAGAAAACAGCAGAGACATTTTAAAATATGCAAATCAAAGTGTGGATGGAAACTTCAGCACCACATGGTCTTCCTTCAAAACAGAAAAGCAATTAGGTTGCATTATTTTTGCGGTTGTTTGGTTTCATTATGCATTAGGTGCTGGAGTGTAAAATGCAAGGGCACATATGCACATGCCCACAACTGCATTTAACTCTCACTACTAACCTATGTAAATTATTGAACATGCACAAACACACACACACACAAAGTGTCTTACGCTGCTGATGCGTTTGTCTTTGATGTGTAGAAGCTGCTGCTGTGCGAGCTGCATGTGCAAAAGGTTCTGGAGGACTAGTCCATTACCAAGCATAGCACTCTGCAAAGTAAAGAAAAATAGACATTATTGGAACAAACACACCAACACAGACACACTAAAACAGTCCCACACAGGTGCTGATGTTATTGTGACCTGGTGTGCTTTCCCCAGTGTGAGCAGAGCTGTGGTGAGAGGAGGTCTGAGGAACGGCAGGCTGCTGTGACGCCCGTACTTCCCTAAAAAAGCAGACAAACAACAAATAAAAACATCAATCAGGGCTTTTCTTTGTGACTTTCTCTCATAAATTCTGTTTCCACTAATGCGTTAATCAATCATCATCTCAAAAGGCATACACAGGCAGAATTATTAGTCAGACAACCGATCCATCAGTCATTTACAGCGTTTCAAACAATCACGGGGCTTTCTGTTTTATAACAACCACGAGTAAAGCAATATTGGGATATTATGTTAGCACAAAGCAAATTGCCTCCTTCATAACTTGAACTTTTTCCAAGTTTAAATTTCATTTTGGTGTTGAAGATGCTGTTGAAAAGAAGCTCAAACAAACAACAACAACAAAAATCAATATAGAGAAGAAAAGCTGAAAAATTGCAAAATTCCAGCTTCTTCAAACAGTCTTCATTATGTGTCAGTGGTGCTGACAGTTTCCTCAGAAACAATAGAAACGACCTTTATCTTTAGCTCCTCGCTGGTTGTTTTTCACAATTCGGTGTCTGTATCTGTAAAATCCTAAAAACTTAAGAGAAATGCTGTAAATTGTGTTGGTGTATTGACAAATCAAAACATATTCCCTGTAATGTAAAAATCAACATGGCTGTGAAACCTCATGAACCAAAGAAAAATGACACTGGATGTTTTCTTCTCCATATTTTACTACTAGTTTTAGTTTGTTGCTATAGAAACACCTCTGGCACCAGCTGTTTAACTGGTTGTTACATTTACTATTTTGTGAGATCTGTGAAAAAGAAAATATTAATAACCGATTCCCCTGAAGCCTCCGGCAGAGCATTATCTGTAGGTAGTGTAGTCTTTGGTTGATTTGTTAATTCAGTGTTTTTTGTTTTCAGTGTACTGCTAATGTTCAATTAATAACTATAATCCCACATTAAAAGTACTCATTATGCAGAATATCAGAATAATGTCATTGTATTGGTTTATATTGATGCATTAATGTGTACAACTACCTTAATGTTGCTGATTTGGACTACTTTATAACCTTCATAGCTTGTGAATTGCACCTCCTCTTATCTTAAACTATAATTATACATCATATGTTTTTGTTAACCTAAAGGAACGAGAAAACAACAGTTTACACAAAAGACAAATAAACAGAGGAGGAATGAAGAAAAGCAAGTTTAAAAGGAAGAATTTTACAAAGTCATGCCATGGGGAGGGGCTTTGGAGACGAGCTGGTGTGTACTGTAGTTATACTCGCTCTAATTTTCAAAATAAGACCACTCTCTCCCGATCTTACTGACGCTGTTGCTTTAAATACATCGCTTGAGTAAATGAACTTTAGGATACTATAGTACTTCTTCAGACATGGAAGACAATGTCGCTCATTCGCTCATTCGGCCTTTGTGAATCCAGTTTCTTACTACTGTTTTGATACCTTTGGTCTAACTCCTTTTTTAAGGTATCTCATCATTTTCTAATTTGTAGTCACTATTACGGAATTTATTGTCCAATAACATTTTCACAGATTAACTTTTGCTTTAATTAAAAACATCAAAGGACAACTGCTGTCTTCAACTTGCACTGGCCGTGTGTTTAGCTTGCTGCGAAGCTGTGATAAAGACAACCTGGCTGGTGAGAAATGCAGTGAAATGTTGCGGCTGTGCGTGTTTGTGCACCAATAATTGTTTGTTCTTTTCTTCCACGAAGAATTGAGTAATGAATAAACAACAGTTTCCTTCTGCTGTTCGGGCTGATCAAGTCTGGGAGAGGAAGTGCTGCCAAATTTTTGGTTTGTTACAATTATTTCAACACCCTGGGTTTTATTTTTTTGTACTGTTAAATAACAGTAACATATAATTGGACACTGAATAGCCAGTCTTTATAACAAGAAGTAAGTTTAAGTTGACTTGGATTGATAGATCCTAACTAGCAGGGTTGGTTTTAGTTCAGCTACACACTTTTATTTAATGGGAAAAATGTGTATAGATTTTTAAAATTTAAGGGGGTTTGCCCACATTCACACATTTTCCCCTGTTCGAGATTAATATCAGCAATAACTTGGTCACGCCTTCTCACCTTCAGGCCGATTGCCAAACTGCAAAACCAAAACACTTCACACACACACACACACAGTACACACTCTCATTTTTGCACGCATGTTACTTCTCTGAATCACCCAGCCTCCTCATAATAAATGTAAGCGTCAATGCTAATGGTAGCTTCCACCAGAATAGGTAGAGAAAGTTTAACATTTAATCATGGTCCTAATTTTAGACTTTAATTGTGCGTGCTCTTCTTTAAGAGAGCTCCCATCTTCTCTCCTTCCTGTTCTCATTTGTTCCGCTAATGTCACACGATTTCATTTTAATACCTGATTAGCCATTCATCAAATAATGAAGCCGTCGACGAGGTGATTACAGTATATAGGAGGGCCTAACAGAGGGGCAGACTCATACGGTGGATCTTTGATTATAATCCGAGCCCCGCAGTAGTGGAGAGACGACTCGAAAGAACGAGTTTGGGCCGCTGATTTGCTTTAAAATCTCAGAGATTATTCAAAATGTGCAAATTTGATTAACTATGCTATTTTTTAGCTAGGGTTTTAGCTCCATGTTACCAAGGGAACCGTGCCAACTGCAAATAAAATGTATGAGCAATAACCAAAAAGCATTTTAGGAGAAAAAAATCTGCAAATTCTCATCGTTGAGGTTGTTTCATTTTTAATGTAATAGATATCGAAAGGGGGAGGAGCTTAATTAGGTGTCCTTGTGGCGGATTTAAAAGTGCCATTCAATTTTTTTTTCCATAGAAAATGTTATGTGACTTACAGTTGTGTTAGAAAACATCTGGTTCTTTGATAAAAGTAAATAAAACCTTTGACTGAAAAACTACAATTCCTGAGGTGCATTTTGGCAAAAAACACCAAATTACAGAACTTAAAATTCTGCTGCTAACAGCTGGTTTCTTTTAGATTCTGGGTAAATTTTGGTTGAATTCAGCAACTCTAGCACGGAGTTTTTATTCACAAATTTAACAGTGTAAGTGTGCAGTGTAGCTTTCGGACCAGTCAGTCATGTCAAACTGAAAAACAAACAGGATTTCTCAGCATTCAACTAGAACAGGTGGTCATTATCATAAATAGTCACATCACAGTCGATTTCATCACATCATGTGTGTCCATGTGAAGTAACACAAAGTTTGACAAAAAAAAATCTTTAACTTCAGCAGGATGTGAAAAATCTCCAATTGTGCCAGTTGATTCCACAGTCATTATCAACACTCCTCCCTAGTGCACCTCCAAAAGCGATTACCACTTCGCGCGGCACAAGGTTGTTGCACTTGATCTACACTAATAGCCCAAGGTGTTGCACACTATATGCTATATGCTGATGAAAGTCATTATGTATAATTCAGGGGACTAAAAGAAATAATAATGCGGCAAAATAATGTATGCATCAGAGAACTCATTGGGTTTTAGTTGTAAGAGTTTAAATTAGATAAAAAAAAATGTGCTTGTCACTGTCATTCAGTCATACCTCCTCTTTTCCCAGTGTGGTACGGTCTCATGAGGATCTGCAGGGCAGCAGGGTTGGTCATGCTGGTCAACAGCTGGGCGAGGTTCGGCTCTGGTAGCAAACCTTTCCTGTTACTCAGAATCTGCAGAACAAAAAAATACACACAAGTTAGAGGAAGTGAAGTGTAAAATGCGTGTGTGTGTGTGTGTATGTGTGTGTGTGGTGTATAGGATGTGTTTTGATCTTGTCATTAGGAGTCCCTGATGGCTGTGGTAATTATTACACTAGTTTACATCATCGGGATATGTCTGCAATGTCAGCAGAGGGGAGTCGATCTGGGAGACAAAAGAAAATAAGAAGAGAGAGAGAGAGAGAGAGAGAGAGAGAGAGGGACAGAGCTGTTTGAGAAAGAGAGAAGAAGCGCGACGGAAAAAAGAGACAGGGGAATGCAAAAAAATATATATTAAAAGCAAGAAGAGTTTGGAGGCAAATGTTGAAGCAGAAAAAGTAGAGGCCACCTTGTGGACTAATTTAAAGGTTCTCTGCCAATTTTACATGTTGACATGTTAAGAAAAAAAAAAACCTTGAGACAATCTTCTGTTAAAGCTGTGGCAATCCGCTGCAATCTGACTGAGGTGTGAGTGAAACAAATCACACTGCAAGAAAAGGCACAAACATGACAATCTCCTGACTATCTGGCATGTAAGAGCACAGTGTACATCGCAGGAGAAAAGAAAGTGAGACTCATAAAAATGCTGCTTCATATTTGTTACCAAATTTACAACAATCAAAGATAAGTGGAGAAAAAAAAGCCTTGTTATGTATTAGTTATTTCATTTATGATGCTCAAACATTCAGCTAATGTACGTCATAATATTTGTTTGGGTGGGACCAAATTTGATTGACAGTGGCCCGACATCCTTATTAAACTGTCGTCAGATTTTGATGCAATTGTTGCAGAATCCTGACTGGTGCACTGAAATATGCCAGAAATATGAGTCCCACAGACTTACTAACCAGTGACCAGAGCTCAGTAAAAACAAACAAACAAAAGTAAAATACCTCATGTGAAATAACTAAACAGTTTGAACTTAATTTAATTGTGTGTGTGTGTGTGTGTGTGTGTGTAGGAGGCCAGGGTTCATAATAAGAGGCTCATATGGAAAACTGGCTTTCACGACCTGTAAATCATGTGGCGGTGATTTTGAAAGATACATAACAAAGACCAATGAGTAAATAAAACAAATTTTATAAGCTGGATGAAGCCGGAAATGATACAGATTCTGTATTAGAAAGAGGATGTAGACCGAGGAAGGAAGAACAGCTCTTTAATGTGAGCACCGAACAACAAATCTAATGTCACTCATATAGCAGCTTGAAGTGTCTCTCTTCTGAGTCAAATATACCATCTGAAACTGATCTCTGTGATCACGGTGCAGCGTTTTCGGCTTTCCCATGACTGACTTGCACATCGTGTACAAACATGTGCGAGAATGTTGTAGTTGTGCAGGTGATTTTATTGCAAAGTTCAAGAAAGGGGCGAGTACGAAACCCAAAAAAAGAAATGAAGCTCTCATATGTTTGTGTTTAACCATTCATCTACCAGCAGGCTGAGGTGTTTAAAAATGTTTCCAGGTCCTGAGTGGGAGGAGGAAATAGGTGTCTGTACCACCGCCACTTGTACAGTTGGTGTTTTCAGCTTGCAGCTCCACCTTCAGCATGTGTGTATTTAGCACGACTCACTCGCTCGTTTCAGCCTGCTTGCTCGGTTCCCAGGTCTGAGTTACTTCATGTCTCGCAGTGTTGTTGCAGCTGCGCTTTCTATTCAATTTAGTTTCGCTCTTTGTGTGCTTCCCCCGTTAATAGCAACGCTTACATTTCATTTGACGTTAGCCGGGTTTCCTGGAACTAAACAGATCTCTGCTGACTCGCTTTTAATCGAAAGACATACTGTAAGACACGTTCCCAAAATACGAATTCAATCACCCATTACTCTGCGAAAATTTAATTCAACAGACTCAAATGAAATCCTATTGAATTAGACTGCGTCAAATCGAATGGAGCGGCCCCGGCTCTGGTGGATCCTCCTCGGCGCTGACAGTGTGGCGACAGTGCTCGCTGGCTGGGCCAAAGACACGGCTATTTAAAACAACATTAGCAGGATGGTGATATTTCTTTCCCCGTCTGCCCCTAAGCTACGGCATGACTTCAGCTCAAGTCAACCTTGTTTCCTCCCTGTCACATCCTGAAGACAGAGCATTACTGACGGGGGGATGGAGTAGGTCTGACTCCAGCCTGTCAGCAAGACAGGAAGAGGAGAGTCTGGTGTACGCATACAGTATATGTTTTTGTGTGTTAAAATTGGTGTGTGTGTGCCGGCGTTGAACAAGGCCAGTCGTAGCTGACACAGCGTCTTTCAAGGGAAGAGAGAGAGAGAGAGAGAGGAGAGGAGAGGAGGAGGAGGACAGGAGGACAGGAGGAGGAGGAGAGCTCTCTCATTTCTTTTCTTTTCCTGCTGGAGAAAATGTCATCATGCATCAGTCTGTTTGGCTACTGGCACAAAATCCAGCCACACGCCCACGCACCAACACACACACACACGCCAGGGAGGTAAGGAAGCCGCGAAGAAGGGAAGGCGAGAAGTATCACGTAAGGAGAGGGATGGAGGGAGAAGAAAGGAGGGAGGGAGGGAGGAGGAGGCCATCTGGTCCTCAGCGTTCACACTCACATTCACTAACTGGAGAAATGAGAGAACTGCCTCGGAGGAGAACTGTGGCCAGGAGTAGGTCTTGATCTCTTTCTGAAGGTCTGATGTTGCTTTTACCAGCTGCTCGCATTCACTGCAATCATCTTAAAAGAAGCCTCAGGGTCCTAATGCAGCCTCACACACTCAAATGTTTTCCGTCTCTCCACCGCCTCCTTCTCCATCCCTTCTTTGCTCTCCAAACCCCCCCTTCCTTTTTCTGTCACCGTGTTTATGTTCCTCCGTCCTCCTCACACGTCGGCCTTATCTTCCTCAGATAATTTATTCAGAAACTTCATTTTCTCTCAGTGTCTTTTCACCCTTTTCGCTGCAATTCGGGCTCTGCGACTGTCGCGGCGCTGCTTTTCAGCCTGTAATTTTCAACTCGTTCGTCTCAGGTCTAAGAGCTCTTCACCTGCACCTGATGATTCTTGCTCTGCAACACGTGAGAAGAATAAAATCATATCGTCTGAAAAAAAAAAAAAAAAAATCTAACGTGGTAGTGTAGCAGTTTGAGATTGAAAAATGACTCAATTATACCACCCTTACTGGGCTAATGTAAGTGTGGGCCAATGCATACAGGAAATTTTGTAGCCCTGTTACAGTTATGATCTTTTGGTGTCAGAAACACTTTTAACTGTAGCCCTCTATACGCTTAATTAGTGTAATATAGAATATTTATCATCAGATGAGAGTAGAACAACCAGATGTAATGGTTTTCCATGTCCTCTGGGTAAGTCATAATGAACCATAAACATGCAAATCTTAAAAATATAATTGAAGATGTCCATGTGAGAGGCGACATGTATTTTGTGCCTATAGGCTGTTCTTCCCAAATTACTACTGACATAGAGAATGAGTGCCGTTGTTAATTTTGGATTATTAAAGTTTAATGGACTCCATGTAAAGTCACATTAAAACATATAATAAATTCTAATAATTCCATGTTATAATGTATATATCTACTGTACATATGTATATCAAGTCATGTTAATTTTATCTAAAACTCACCCTAAAGAAACATTAATGGGTGAACATGCGGTAGTGGTGATCTGGTAGTGGTGGTAAAATTTGGATTACAACCAGAAACACTGAAAAATGAGGGCTTCCATAGAAAAATATATATAAACCAAAATTTTAAAGCTATTTTATGCATAAGGACATGAGAAGCTACAACTGACCGTATCTGCACCATAACTAGCATTTACCAGTTGGCTGGTGTGTTAACAACCGTCATCAGCACTCGTCTAATCGTCCAGTAAGGATCATGTATATTCAGTTAACTACTAGTTTCCCTCTCAGCTACCACTGCTCTCATCTACAGACACGGTCAGAGAGGACACTATGAGTCACACAGAGAGACAGAGACGGGGTGTGAAAGAAGTGACAGAAGTGTGCGCACGCATTCAAGACAGTTAAATCTTCTCCATGAATGTAAGACAGTCCCACTTTTAAATAAAATTTCAAGAAAAGTAAACATTGTCTAATATTTTGGGACCTGCATTTGTATTATAAAACCCTTCACCACGTTGTCTGTCTCTCTCCCTCACACACACACACACACACACACACACACACACACACACACAGAAACATTCAGATTTTGATTGCAAAAGCATTGAGAATCAGCTTGAAATGTTTTCTTACCCACTTTTGTGTCTAAATTCTGTACCTGTGAGTATATAGTTAGATATAAACCCCATGTGCCCATGAAGATTAAGAAGTACTGTTCCTTTTTTCCGCGACTGATTGGAACTCTTGCTTGTATTTACATTGTGTGTGTGTGTAAGTTTGCTGGTGTGTATCTATTTGAATGCTTGTATATGTGTGTGTGTGTGTGTGTGTGTGTGTGTATGTATGAGTGTCATACTGTGTCGCATGGGTTGTGGGTTTGGTTTATTTCAGGCAGCAGGAAACAGTGGAGGAGCCCAATCAGTCTATAGAACTATAATTATCATGTCAGTGCCTCTCTGCTACCACAGTACAGTGTAGGAGGGATACCACGGCTCTAAAGACTGTCTCAGCCAGGGAGTGCTCATGCATGTGCACCATGTCAAACCTCAGTATATATGAACGTAGGATGTGCAATAACATGTTGGAAAGCCTGATGTTTGAGAGCAACAGTGTATGGACTTCCAGATTTAAGGAAATGTTTCTATGGAGAAGATTAATGTTTTCCAAAATTCTCCCTATAGAAAGGGATTTATGATATTTTAAAATATATGTTTTCACCTAGAGTGGCTCTTTTGGTAGCTTTGCATATATTAAGCTCTTCACACATGTCTGACAGACAGTCTTGTTCGTTCAAGCTCTGCCCTGCTCTGCTGTGCACACACTGGACAAACCTGACACAAAGCAACATGCTTTCCAGCTCTTGTGTTTCTGTTTTGCCCTGCCATGCCTAATGATAATACTACTACTACTACTACTACTACTAATAATAATAATAATAATAATAATGAACAAACCTGACACTATTACATATTTAATAATAACATAATAACACACTTTAACACTCACACTTTGGTGGCTGGTAAACTAGTGTGTGTCTGTGAATTCATGATGAAACAGATTTGTGCATTTGTACATCCGTCTTCTGACAACTGAACTATGATTCTGCGTGAATGTCAGAGCAACCTGTAACATTTAATCCAGTGTATCGGTGGACAAACGCAGCGTGTGTCTTTAATATGATGGTCTGAGCCGCTCTTGCGTGCATCGTACTCACCATACCCTGGGCGGCGATCAGTGCAGCCAGGGTGCTTCTCCCTGAGGTGCCGGGGGTACAGAGTGACAGACGGACCTCCTGTCCTCCCACCAGTGTTCGGTCCATCTCTATCAGCACAGCCTCTGCCTGCTCTGCGCTCTCGTACTCCACCACGCCGAAGCCTCGGACTGGGCTGCCCTCATCCTGAGCAAGCTGGAGGATAGACCAAAAAAATCAGCATTAGATTATGACAACTAACTTTTTAATTAAGAATACAGCTTTTACATTTTCAATAAAGGCTACACCTTTCTAAATTGAACAATGATATGTTTCCAAAATGGGCATACTGGCAGCAAATTAACTGTCAGCTAAAATACTGATCCAATATGGGTGCTCAAAGAAGAGAAACCCAAAACTGACCTCACAAAAAAGAGAAAACATACAACAACCATACAACATTCTTTAATAAATGTTTTACTTACATTGATAATATTTTCTTGTAGGGAATTAAAGGCTGGGAGGTGAGTTTTAAAAATCAGAAGTCTCAGCACACACCAGTAATTGGTATTGACTATACTCTCAGCCCTTCACATATACGCACAGTATACACAAAATGTATTATGGTCCGTTTGTGCTTCGGGGCAAGAAAAACTTCACTTATGGACTGTATCTTTACCCACTAAGATTATTTTATTTATTATGCTTCTGCATAGTTTTGCTCCAAGAAAAGTTGAATTAAGCCTCCTCTCTTTCATAGCTTCATTTTCTTTACCTCTGTGAGACTACGGTCTGATGTGGGTTACAGAATAATCACTCATTATTTCTTGGGTTACATTCATGTAACCATACACAAGCTGATGGCTTTCGTCTCTTGCTCAACTTGTTCGTTTAAGGGTCTGATTAAAATCGGATGTCAACATTTTACTCTTCTTTTGACCATTTTATCTACTGTCTTTCTGGTATTAGCAAAGGTCCAACCAGCTGGGACTTTTCTGTGAGGAGGATCCACGTTTTCCTACTGCCTGCTTGGCTTTTGGTTATCTGCCCAAGAACACATACTTCAAGTGAACTGTAGTCTTTAAACTGCCCGCAGGTGTCAATGTGATCATGAACGCGTTGGTGTGTCAGTCCTGTGATAAACTGGTGACCAGTCCAGAGTGCTGGTTGGGCCTACCACCCCTGAACAAGATTAGCGAGTACAGATAATGGATGGATGGATTCTCTGGATGTGTCATCGTGGGTGTATACAGCGTTGCCAATGGTGCTTTCTTTCATTTTCAGTAGAACAATGCCCCAAAACAAAACAAGATATGAACCACTGAAGACACTGTTAGTTGAGAATTATACTTTTGTCTCATTTATGATGGATTTTACCTTGTGATTGTTGAATAATGAGAAAAGGCCTTAAGTTTGATTAACTGACACTAAAACCAAATATTTCCCACCCATTTTCTCTAAAGAATCTGCAGGAATAAAAACGAATACACCACCGCAGGCATTGTTACCAAGAGCTGTTTTAAAGTGGGTGAATGTGTTTTAGAGTGGCTTTTTTTCTTTAATATGCAAAGGCGAAATGTTCTCACTCATAATTGTAATCATGTAATATAAGCTGCATGCTGCTTAATAGAAGCCCTTTTTTTATTTCTGGGCAAAATGCTTGGAAACATCACTTTCATTTACCCTACCTTTCAATAAATCATCAGGGGAAGCAAAGGAGGTCCCTGCAAACAGCCTCTTTTCTGCTTCTCCATCAAGTTCATGGCTCTATCTAGGAATAGTAATACCATTTATCTAGAAAGCTATAAAAAATATATTTGGATTCTATGGCCAAAATGCAATCTTCTCCAGAGCAGGCTATATGCGCAGCCAGAAGTTGCCATGGTGACATGGTGACACATCGCTCAAAAGTGAATCACGGGCGTGAGACTGCAAAGCCAGCAACAAGTCCAAATGTGCTACCTCCTTGCTAATTATGTAATGCTGTTTTTTTAGGCCTAAGGTTTACAAATGTATTCATCAAATTCACGCAAACACACCAACAAGAGCTTACATACTTTCACGTGTTTGCGTGTGTGTGAGACAGACACTAACAGACGGGTTACTGTGTGTTGTGGTGGAGGTAAAAGAGCTTCTCTCAGCCCCTTTTGTCAAAAAGGATAGATAAAAAAATGACATGATGTAAGAGATACATTCACTTGCTCTTCCTGCATTGCTCAAGGGAATAACCGATCACACAGACACACACACACACACACACATTTACAACTCACTACGAGTTTCTTGTGTGTTATAGCGACCAAAATGTGGACTGATCAATAATAATCCTGCACCCACTTTAACAGACATTCGGTGACATGTCTTCTCTTTTTCTAAGAATAGAACATTTTTTTCTTTATGGTTACCGGTCAATAAACAAATCCCTGCAGGCCAAAGAGTCCTGATGACCAGTTACATTACTTCTGAAGAAGATAGACTTTTCTGGTAAAAAGTCTCAGTCATTTCCACAGTGTGAGGAGCAGCTAAATAATGCAGGCAGGCTAATAGCTTAAAACTAATGGATGATACTGGATAATGACAGTGGCTAAAAGCTAATGGCATATGGTTAAAACACACTACTTGACCTATTGCTGGTAGTGGCTAAATTCAGTTAAAGTACTGAAAAAAATACACAGGAAGTGCATGATTTATCTTCCCTTTTCAGAAGTCCACAGTGTGACACTGTTTAAATGCGTGGTGTCTCTGTGCTATTTTTATGTGTTCATGCCATACTTGGATATGTGTTTTTTTTTTGCAAATTACTAAGAGACTAATTTGTGATTCTGTTGTAGACACTGAACATTCAAAGAAGAGCTAGATCTAACTTAGTCAGGTTAATGTCAATAACAGTACATCGGCCAACAATAGACACACCAGTATCTACGATCATGAGAAATGTCAGAAATTCCAAATATATTTTTTTGAGGTTGTTTATAAAGTGTCTCTATTGCATGTTTTTTCTCGAGAAGCACTGAAAAGTTTTTCAACAGCAAAAAGTCCCACTCAGTTCACACTGAAATTATAAAAATGCTCCGTAACTGTATAAAAAAAAGGTTTAAGTTATGTATCTATGTAAAATAATACTGCTATCAGACTTTTTGAACTCTTAGATTAAAGTATCAGCACCTAATATCCAGCACAGAATAATTCAGAGTGGCCAAGAAGTCGATTTGACACAAGAAGAAACTGATGAAGCTGAATTTGTGTGTGGCTTTCCTTCTTCTGAAGTTCTTCTCTATTGCATACTACCCACAGTGCAAAAAGTAGCTGCCATGCTGTGGAAAGGGCCAGTTTAGCAGAATCTGAATGTGCCAGACCAGAGCATGACTTTAGTGCTCAGCCTGAAATAACATGATGCTAAAAAAAATCTTTTCATCAACAGCATTTACACAGAGGCTCAATAAATCACTAAGTTACAGAGGATTTGTGATTTCAGTTCATATTCAATCCAATGATCACACAATCGTACCTTACTGTTTAAATGGACAGATTGTGGATCAGTGGGAAACAAATGTATTTGGACTTTCACAGCCTGAGCGCTGATGCCTGTTACCATCAGCGCTCAATCAAGTGGCCCTCCACTTTCTCCCTCCCTCCCTCCCTCCCTCCATGCCACCTCTCATTCGTCTGCTGCTCCCTCCGGTCTCAACAGTGGATGGGTGGAGGGAACGAGAGAGGAAAATGGATGTATGTGTGGAGGAGTAGGTCGATAGGCTATTATCATCAGCATACATTAAGCAAACTGTATAGAAATGACCTGAACCACTTTACCTCTTGAGAGATGGATGGATGGATGGATGGATGGATGGATGGATGGATGGATGGATGGATGGATGGATGGATGGATGGATGGAGGGGAGGGGAGAAAGTGGTGAAAGAGTGAGAAGGGGACAGAGAGAAAACAAGCGAAGAGGAGTGGAGGAAAAAAACATCAGTGATTGATTAAGTGACTGACGAGTGAAGAGGGTGAGGCTGATGGAGGGTGTGAGCCAGGAAAGACAAGGAGGGAAAACACATAAAAACTTGCAAATCACTGTTTTTGTGTGCACACAACAAATAAGAGGGGAGGAGTGGGAGCGGGTAAACTGTGAAACATACATTATATATTAAATTGGATTCAAATTGGATTGTGTGCAAATGGTATTCAAGCTATCATCAACTATGTATGTGAGTGTGTGTGTGTGTGTGTGTGAGTAATGATGTGAGGACTGAGTGAACCTCTCTATACTCAAATTGTTCTCCATCTACACTCACTACATCAAGTACTCAATCATTATTCAGATCTGCACAAACAATTATGTAAATTTGACGTAGGCATGTCCCTCCTGTATGTGAGCCCTGCACATGCCAGCTGTCGTTTGGGTCTCTCTCTTTTTATCCATGTGTATGTGCACCCTCTGAATATACAAATAAATGTTTTTAGTTTGTTTTTCTTGGACTGTGTGTCTTAGCAGAAAACAGTTGCTAATGCCCGGAGCAAGCGCAACATTCACTGTTACCCCAGACTAGCCTTGACAATTTTAACATGGCTTGCAATGTGATGCAGCTGAAAAAGGCAGCGCTGCTCTGTTCTTCACAAGCGCTAACCAGAGAAGACATGGTGAGAGAAAATCAGAAATCAAAGACGTCAGTAATACCAAATGAAAATAAATAAAACGTTTTTTGATCTTAATCCAATATTGTGTTTGAAATGTGATTGTGAAATGTGCTTTTTTTTTTTTTTTTTTTTACTGGTATCTCCTTATCTTTCACTTTTCACTGTAAAGTACAGCAGTTGCTTTGCCTTGTCCTCAAGGTATGATTTAGAAAAAATTAAAGAGTGATTAACTGCATAAATGTGGTACTTCATCCTTCATTCTGTAAATTATCCTTGATGTAAATGAAAAACAGATTGGCCCAGAAGAAATCCCTCTCCTGCAAACTGTAATTACCTAACACCAGTCTAATTAACAGAATACATTTTTCGCGTGCTTTGGCCTACAGGTAGTAAAGCTGGAGTAACAGATTAAACCAGCCCTTTGCATTATAAACTGAATGTGGGATGTGGTTAACATGGATAATGAGCAGTGTGTGTTTTTCTGTACAAGTATGTCATACTGTGGCCTCTATTGTAGCACTTAATACTGTATATAACATAAACAGCTATGATCATTGTATATCTTACTGGGTTGATTGATGTGTATTTGGCTTGTGTGTGCAGCCATTGCTTGTGGGGGAAATTAAGCTTGGCAAAGGTAGTTTGTTGCATGTACTTAAAGATTTCTCACCATTCCTGGTTTTGACAACATCTCTCATATGAGTCAAAAAGTGCAGTGACACTCGAGAGGTAGATAACCTGCCATAAAGACTCATTTCATAGAGAACTTACGCTCAGATCTTCTGAGGATTAAATCACACGCTATGCCGAACGTTGTTCCCTCTTGTTTGGGCTGGTCTTGCACTCATATGAAGCCTAGAGTGCATACCTACAGTCGATAACATCATTAAATTCAGACACCATAATGATATCTGTTCTTTTACCTTAAGTTAACACCAGTGAGTACAGTTGGTTCAACAAATACACAATGCAAGTGAAATGTTTCACCAAAGTAACTGAGGCCAAAGATGTTTAATCAAAGACTAAACGTACCATTTATCAGCACAGCAACACATTCAATCTGTAAGGACAGAACAATCAAAATGGTGCCCACTCAAATGCGTTATGTACTGCATGTCTCTCTATGTGTGTTGTGTGTGTGTGTGTGTTTAAGAGTGCAGGAACCAAAGATGCTAAGCTAGCTATCAGCGTGTCTGACAGCTCTTGACCCTTGAGTCGTGGTCCCCAGCCAAGAGATGCTGACTGAGTCACTGGCAGGGCGAAGACTGTGTGGAACACCACTGTCAGTGTGTGTGTGTGTGTGTGTGTCTGCCAGAGTTTAAACGGCCACATCAGCTGTCTGATCTGAGTGATAAGGTCACGACAGCCCTGTCACAGCCGTCTGTGAAGAAAGGTACATGACCCGTCACACTGACAAGTTAAACTGTAAAGATCTTTATGAAAAGAGTGTGTGTATGTACACATGAAAGTGAGAACCTCAGAGGATGAAACTGTGACTATTATTTAAATAAGATCATTTAAGTGTAAGGCTCTAGATAAAACAATCAAGAGATTGTTGGTCTTAATATCGGGTGATTTCACTTTAAAAAATTCTACTAAATCAAAGTTGAAATTCACCAAACAACAAAAACTTGTGGAGGTTTTTCATTATCTTTGTGTGCTGTGTCGCAGAATTAAACCTGACATCTATCGTAGAGTTACTCTTTCTTAAAACTTTGAATAAAACTTTGAAAACTGCAAGTTTCACCAAAGGGGGGCAATAATTGTGTCAAGCATCTAAAGATTGTACTTGGAAAGACTTTAATTAGCTGTGGAACAATCAGTGCCGATGATTGTGTGGAACATGTTTTTCGGAGTAAATCACATTACAAATTCAAAATGTTTTTTTTCTTCTGTTGCTCCTGAATAAAACAATGCAACTGCATTTAACAGTAAGGTGCAAGGTGCTTTATCCATCTTTTTATCAGTCTTTGCATCCATCCGTCAATCCATCCCTATGAAATGATCTTAAGGTTTTTAGTTCTACAATAATTACATGTATCCTGAATCATCTCTGACTCATCCCACATTCTTGAACAAGTCATTTTGTTTCACTTGATGCTGAGAAAAACACTGAGGCTTTTGTGTTTTTGTTCTTTGTTTCTCAGTCGTTGCTGCTGTGATGGTGTTTGCCTGTGCTTTTCTGTAGCTGGACATTTTTGCCACGGTGAATGTTCTGCTATCCTGCTTTTCCAAACAAGCACCTCCTGGAACAACTTAAAAGTCCTACACAGCACCAGGTGTTAAAAACAACAAATGTAAAAGCTTGGATTAAGTGTAGTAAGAACTGCATACCATCCTCAGTTGAATAAGTGTAAAAGCAGAACAACCATTGGAGCATTTTAACCCCTTTTCCCCTCACGTTTTTCCTCTCGGGGCTTGGAAAATAATGACACTGCATTGCGTGTTAAATACTGTATATGCCCTCTAATGGCTGCTCTGTCATATGAAATGGAATAATTGGTGCATCATACACACATTGTTATGTAACATGGCCAGACATACGGTGTATTGCTGCAATTTATAAGCTTTTGACCAGAATGAAAAAATACAGAGTTCTGTTGTTCTTAATGTTGCTCGCTTGTGTAATATGTGACCATCATCAGCTGCACAAACTCTTGCAAATGGTTCCAGCTGTTGCTAAAGAACAAACAGGAAATCAAGGAGTGCGAGGGGTGTCGTCTACTGCCTGTGTGCTATATGTCACTGTAATAACACATGACATGGAGAACCTTATTGAGCCGCACAAGAGTAACGGTCTGCCATTTATTTGCCCTGTGGCCTGTAAAAAGTAGAAGGTATTCTTTCCATTAGCCTGTCTCCATCCGTTCTCCATTTCTGTAACATCCATCCATCCATTTTATCCCTCCCTAACTCTGTTAACCCCATTTAAATCCCTGTCCATTTACAGAAATTAGTATACCACTGATCAAAATGTGTTCCTTTTTGTTTTTAGTAAATGTGAGATTATTCTTGCTCGCCGCTGTCATTATTACATTTACAGTTGCAAATATGCCAGCAATCCTCTCGCTGTGACTGACAGTCTGCCGCTCTTCACCACTTCACTCCAGCTCTCCATCTCTCCCTGCCTCCCTCCCTCCCTACCTCCCTCCCTCCCTACCTCCCTCCATTAGGCCTGACATTGTCAGCCCTCTCCCCCCTCACTCCATCCTCTCTCTAATAGGTCTGGCATTCTCAGCACCGGCCTCGCTCCTCCCTTCTTCCCATACCTCCTCACTGTCTCCATCCTGCTGTCCTTCCCTCTAATATGGTTGACATTCTTCACCCTCTCCTCCCTCCATCTCTCCTGGTTGACTCAAGCTAAAGTGCTGCCAGGAGGGCCCTTTCGTGGGCAGCAGAATTATAGAGCTCTGGGCCAAGGCCACAAGTTAAGTGCACTCTGAGCAGAGGGAAAGTGACAAGAGGGCTCAGCTCTACCTATGCGCACAGAGGAGGACGAGAGTTTACGTAAGGCGGACTGCAATTGACAACAGTAAGACAAAGGTATTGATGAGACAGACCAATATGTGATAAACAAAGATGAAACAACTTCTCTCTAGGTATCATAATTCATTGAGTGTCCTGGCAATGCTGACACTGACCCCTGACCTGAACCACAGATGGGAAAAAAGGAGATATCACTGATGCTTTTCAATTAATAAAGCTTTTTTTTTTTTGTTGAAATATGTCAGCATTTTGCCTTGGTATAAAATTTCAGTATAAAGGTGGAAAAAGAAGGGGGGGGAAGGATGTCATTTAAGGTTTGGATGTCATCAAACCAGATGTTGCGATGGACAGCATCTTAAGCACATCTGCCTCTGGGATGCCTAAATATATCAATATTTATGGTGGAAAAATGATAAAGACAGACATGCTGCACAAACCACAGCTGGGGTATGTCCCTTAAAACAGAGCCAGCGCGCTGGGAGTAACGCTTTTCACACAAAGTTTGTATTTTCTTCCATTGAAATCAAGTGTATCCCCAGCAGTATTACACTTGACTGGCTGACAAACGTGTACGGGGTCTGCAAAACAAAACAACATTAGCCACTTTACTTCAAATTAACGCAAACTTCGACAAAACCTTCCACAACAGCTTATGTCATGTCTTGCAAAACATCAAAAATGTGCAAATGTTGACTGCGTATAATTAAACATTTTAAATGAAGCTGAGATTGTATGATGTGCAGAAGTAAAGCTGGGTAATCGAATGTTATATAAAATTGTTGCTATTAGTGTTTTCTTGGTGTTTAAAGCACTCTTATTTCAATGACACTTCAATGATACTTTTGTGATTTTCACATGTCCATATTGTAGCTGATATACTTACACAAAACACAGCACAGGAGCATTATACCTGCTTATAACTGCTAACATCATCTCGTTTGCATTGCCAATATCAGCAAGTTTGCACACTGATGTTTTTGTTTCAACTAACACCTCCACTAATTTGACTGGCTGTTATCCCCTGCTGGTGTGGTAAACCTGTAACCACCAAACTAACCCCAACAGCTAAAGACTGAAGCAATCGTCATGGTTAAAATGGCTTTGCAGCACCGTATCACAGACGGGTTAGCGATATGATACTGTGATGACTCGTTTGAATTTTACCTTGGATGTTTTCACATCCCTGTAGGTGTTGTTTCTGCATCCTGTTCACTGATGTGCAGCGTTTCAGAGGATTTGCGAAGTAACAAACACACGCACACAGTCTAGCACATACTGTACTGTACATAAAAAATGCTGAACCATAGGTCAAAGCCTGCTGGCTCTGCAACAGCGAAGCAACATGAGCTAAACACCCACAAAGCATCATGGGACCGGGATGATGTGGGTGTATTGATTTTTATGTGGGAGTGGGGCAGAGGGGTGGAGCTAAAACTGGAGATGCGGTAGATGACAGATACCCATTGAGTGATGTTTAAATGGACATGTGGGGGTGGAGTGGACGTAGGGTGGTGTATAAGACTGCTGAACCGAGCCAGTAAAGAAAAAAAAAACAACAAAAAAACAGAGAGCAGAGTGGGAGGAAGGCAGGGAGTTGAAGGGTGGGGTGTGTCAAAGCAGCCACACCTCACCATAGAAACAGTTGCTTGGTGATACAGTGAGGTCGGCCAATAGGGAGGCCGATCCTTGAATTTTACATCAGCACCTCTCACCTGCAGGCGTTTGATTGATAAAACTGTGTGTGCATTTGTGTGTGTGTGTGTGTGTGTGTGTGTGTGTGTGTGTGGAAGGAGGGATCCATTTCAAAGTGCGAGTGTCACACATATTGCGATAAACCGATCCTTCAGTGGAGTTTGTGTGACAATATCAATGAATGCCATTTTCTATACAGCTGCTGCACTGTGAGACTCTGAGAAAATGAACGACAGAATTTGCAAACATTCATCTCGAGCCTCAGTTTCACAGCACGGACATGTTCAATGAGCCGTAACCTCTTGGATACATAATTTTACTGGATCTGATGTTGCTCGTGCGAGGTGTGAAAACTAAAAGGCACTGTCACACTTTTGTCAGTCTGTTATTGTGCTTGCTAAATTGCCTGTCATATTTAGATGTCTCTGCTCTCAACATACCATGAAATGGTTAGAATTAATAACTTTCGGTACACCTGTAATGCAAAGAGCCACAGAATCCATATGCCTTGACATCCCATGACACACACAAATACTGAAATACACACTCACCTGGCAGAAGACAGGTTTGTAGGTTTCAGAGAAGAGCTGGGTCAGTTCTTCAGAGTCGCACAGGTCCAGTGGCAGCCGGTTCACACACAGACACTTGGAGTGCAGGTTCTCCTCTTGGCTCAGCTGGTTGACGTCCATCCACTGCACCATCAATGAGCGATCGCCCTGCACAATCCAACAGCGTGATACAGATGTTCAAGACCCTGAACTTGCTTCACTCTGCTACGCAACATAAGTACTCTCTGAATTCAGCTTTAAGTAAAAACACATATTTTTCAATACGGTTTTCTTGCTATTATACATTCACCCTCTTGGCGCTGAAGTGCAGATCTGAAAGCTTGACGGCTCTTGAGCTGCACTTCAGTCTGCAGTTGTTGTTTCACTGCTTGAAACGATTACAAATGCAAGTTCAGACAAATTGTTGTATAATCTAAAGTAAATGGATTTTGTTGCACTAAAATGACATAAGTGGATGTAAGTGGATGTACATAAGTTTACACTGCAATGCTATATTCTCTACTATATTAACTGAAACTAAACTCAACTGGCAAAGGAGTTGAAAAAAACAGTATCCCTTAAATTTATTGTTTTTTTATTTCTATCTTGTAGACAAATGTAGCAACAACTTAAAATAATCAAAGAGGATCATTTTAACAACCACTACAACATACCAGAGGTCGGCCCAGTAGCTCTGAACGGGCCCGTGATGCAGAGTCCTTCTTCATGTATTCAACGAACCCATACCCTTTGGAGTGGCCCGTCAGCTCGCTGTACACCAAGAAGGAGCGCTCGATGTTTCCGTAGGCGCGTACCAGCTCCTCAAACTGCTGGGCGGTGAAGGTGTGGGGGAGGTTGGTGAGGCAGAGCAGGGAGTCAGTGGGCTGCAGGGTGACGTTGATCAAGCGTCCCCGGACAGTGCTGTGGTGGAGGGAGCGGATGGCATCCTGAGCCTGGTCCCCGTTCAGCAAAGTCACAAAGGCTGGAGGAGGGGACATTATGGAGACAGCGACGAGAGGAAAAAGGACAGACGAAAGACGAGAGCAGACACAAAGAAAGAGATGCACGGACATAAATGGACACGGACGCGTGAGAGACAAACACAAACATACATTTAGAGCAGACATTCAAAAACGGGCAGAAAGCAGTTGGTGGAGAATGCGGAAAGGAGACTCACAGTCAAAAAACATGCAAAAAAACAAGTCACATGAAAAGCAAAGAAAATAAATGACATGCCGAATGTGGCAAAGTGACAGGAAAATAAGGGATAAAAGAGAAAATTTTGGCACAGACAACCAAAATCACAGACAGTCATAAAGACAGACAGACAGATACACAGAGAGAAAGACAACACATTAGCTAGAAAGCCAATAGGGAGCCACTATGTAGGGGGAATCCACTGTGACACACATACATACACACTTCATCTCATTTAAAAACAACAACCTGACTGGTATATATATATAAATGTATGTGTGTGTGTGTGTGTGTGTGTGTGAGAAACAAATGTTAGCCTCTTTTCATGCCAGTGATAATATTTCATCACATCATTTATTTTAGGAACAAAGGTTACTACTTGTAAAGAGGCTGTCAGTCTTTAAAGGGAGTGTAATCTTTGTTTTTTACCTACAAAAGGAGAAAAGTCTACAGTATGCCGGTAAGTACATTCAATTCAAGCTTTTTATGTTATGTTACAATCTAGTCTGCAAAGCGAATTTCCAATACGTTTCCTAGTGATACCTTGCTCCATAAAAAACAAACAAAAACACCCCACCACAATGTATAAAAGCCCATTAACAAAACCATGAACACTCAAAAAAATTGTGTTATGAGGTTGAAGGGGAGGAACAGAGTGAATGTCTATAGTTCCTTTAACAGCCTCACATCAAAAAGCCACGGACGAATTTATGGACTGTGAAATGTGGTGGTGATAAATTTATCAGGAATCTGTATCTAAAAACTCAATGTGTGTGTGAGAAAGAGTATTAAATAATTGTGATATAAAAAAAACAACGGGCTCAAAGGATTTAAAACAATACACAGCTACAAAACTCCTCTGCATTGTCAAATCTAGACCACCACAAAGCTCAAGAAGGACAGAAAACTGGGATCTCTCAGTCAAGTAATTCCCCAATGACCCTTTACATAATGTACACAGTGCTGAGTAGGTGGTCACACCGGACCCAATAAGTCAAAAGTAACTTCTAAGCAGGTGGGACTCTGTGAGGTCCTGTGAAAACAGCTGTGACTTCTGACCATCAATTCACATCGGGGCCAGGAAAATATGGATGGAAAGATAGATAGACTCTTCATCACCTCCTGAAACAACTTATGTTGAAACCACTGTGCGTTTCCTGCTGCCCCTCTGGACCTGCTCTGAGGCCAGCAGTACAACAGTGAAACTGCACTGCACAACTCTCAGCTTTGACTATTGAGATCAGGAATTGCATTGAAAGAACATGAATTCAGCTGCAATAAAAAATAAAAACAACAAAACAAATAAAAAACAGCAAGACCTTCTGGCACCCAAACAGTCAAAAAACTAACAGGATTAATTTGAATTGTAAATATCTAACAATACTAAGAACACACAGGCTGTGGGGCAAGGCCATAACAAACAAAAATACCAATAAAAATGCTGAGGTCCAGCATAACCATGATGATGTAGTTAAAACACCTCTCTCAAAACCAGAATTAACAGTTTTACTAAATGTTATCACTTCGCAGTATCCACAGGAGATCAAATAAAGTGCACTACTGATTTATAGTAAAGTAAAATAACACAAGGTCTAACTTTCCATGCCGAACAGAAAGATTACGGCCGGGCTCGTCAATATGTCAAATCAAAGTGAAACAGGAAAAACAGTTTGTGTGATTTTGGAGGGATCCACTGAGGTGCACCTTGAACAACTAAAGACAGGTAGGTCCTGCACTATGAGCTTTTGACCTGCTGGAAAATATCACCGTGCCTCAGGACAATGCTGCCCCTGTGGTCACGCCAACCCCAATAGTGACTTTCATAAAAGCTCCAACATCACCGGCTGTTATCCTGACCCTGAAGTCACGCACACGTCCTTGAAAGATCGTCTTAAGAGTTTCACCACTGCACACATCAACTCCCACCATGTGTAAACTGACTACTGTTGTGGAGACCACTAGGTTAATGGTGGAAATGCATCGTTGTCAACAGTGTATTTCAAACACACATCTAATACAGGGGTTATTTGATGCTGGTTGACATGTGCTTTACAGTTCAGAGCTGCTGTAATTACTTCATCCAAAAAATGTACCTATATTTTTATCCATTCGTCCGTTGACATGAATATACAGTATATTTATATAATGTGCATTTCACGATTTTCCCCCCAGTCATCGGTTATTGGCCAAGACATTTTTTAAGTATTTTTACCCACGAGCACCCTGATTATGACTGCTTTTTGATGCATCCCATCTCTGTACTCCCATAATGACGCTCCGTGTTGGAAGTGAAAGAGAAAGCCTGACGACCGGCAATGTGGAGGATAAGTTGAGTATCACTTGTGGCTCTTGTCTTCCATTACTGGTGGTAAGATAGAGAGAGAGAAGCCAAATCCAGCACACAGTGTTAAAATTCAGCATTGTTAAAATTCAGCATTGTTCAGGTAGCCAAAACCAAAGAGGCTTCATCCTCAAACACTAGGAGAACCCAATCTGTATTTAAATGTTATGGGCTGAAATATTAATCAAAGAGTCAAACACGGTGATTAAAATCCTGAATAATGTGATGATGCATATTTACAGGGAGATACAGGTTCCTACACTTAGCACCTAAATCTGTATTTCTGATCATTTTCCATAGTGAGGTAGAAATAAAAACATATTACCAGCCTGTGACATGGGTTAAAACTGATTGTGTGGGTCACTGTGAACATTTTAAGTTAGTTTGTAGTGTTTAAACATCAAGCACTACGTGAGCTGTGCCAAAATGGTCGTCATTGCTCCCCACAGGCCTCTGACACAACTTTAAACACAACAATAGTATAAAAAAAAAAATTAAATCAAGGTGTGCATATTTGTTTGCTTCGATATCCAAAGTGGGCGAAATTAAGTGTTTTTTTTAGCAATTCCAGATTAGGCTTCACACAACAGGTCATTTACAGCCTACACTCCTCAATCTGCACAAATGTGTGTGTTTGTGTTCGTTCCTGCTGTGTGTCAACGTGAACATGTCCTACGGTCACGTGTGGAGAACGACCCCCAGAAACAGCAAGAGAAGAGAAGAAGAAAATAGAAAAGAGAAAGGAGGAGATGATTTACGCTCTCTGGCGACAAAATCACCACACACATGCACCCGCGCGCACACACACACACCTTCAACACAGAAGTAACACATCACATAACGACCAGCTCTGCGCCTCATCCTGAATGCGCGACAAATAGTCAGGCCCCACAGGAAATGGAAAGTCGAACGCTGGAGTTTAGATTCCAGGCCCACAAATCACTGAGCGACTGTTTGTTAAATTATTCAAATGAAAACACTGGCAGCTGGTGTCTCTGCCACTCATCAGACGGAGCAACACAGCCAAAAAACATCAGAGCGATGAGTGATTTTTGGTGCTAAAAAATGGTGCTTCAATCACACGCAGCGCAATCTCTGATTGATGAGTCGAAACTGGTTACATCTAAAAAGGTTCAGCGCCTTCGCAGCTTAAAAAGCACGGTTAAAATAAAAGTTTTGAAACTTCAATAGAAAACTCTCAAACCACTCCTGAGTCATAATCCACTTTTCCACCATTATTGCATAGGTTCATTGTGTTCCAAACAACCCTCCCCTCACCAAAGCTAAATCTGCCATTTCAAACAGAGTGTCCAAGCTGTGAGGAGGAAAAAGCACAAAACATAGGCACTGTAAGTGTTTGGAAGAAAATGAAAGTTGGTAGTGGAGAAGTGGGTTACGCTGAAGTGGTTTGAGAAGTTTCTAATGATGATTTCATGCTTCTTTGGGCGGCATTATTGAAATCCACAACAGTCCAATGTAACAAGCTACTTTTAGAGCAACATTTCAAGACAAGAGAGGTAAATGTTTGATTCTGGTATCCTGATATTCTTTTTGGATTACCAACCAGCCCCTAAAGTACTAGGAAGGCTTTACAGTGTCATACAGAGGTATCAAATTTACACAATACACATACCAGCATCAAACCACAGACACACAAAACTTCAATATTGATATTTTTATGGCATAAAGACTTTGGAGACTGTTTTGACAGATTTAAAGATATCTTTAAATATATCCTATCAATTGATCTTCTGCATTTCAGTGAATTGTCCCTAAACTGTGAGAAAATGGTGAGAAATGTCCGTCGCAACTTCCCAAGAAAACGTCTTCACAATGCTTGTGTGGTCTGACTCACAAAAAAACCTGAATAATTGGCATTCTTCCTTGATAACAAACTTCAACCATTAATCAAAATTGTTGTCACTTAAATTTAATTGAATTTAATCATGAAATACAGGGAGCAGTTATGGACAATCTGGACATTGTTTTGGTGTTTGCGCCATCTGTGGGTTCCCTTTCAACTGTCAAATCAAGATTTATTTAACTGTGAAACGTGCGGAGCAGACAGGAAATCTGGAGGTGGCTTAAAAACATCTGTAATGCAGGACGCCCAGACTGACCTGCACACAAACGCCACCGCTTTCATCTTACATCAAAGCTACAGTGGGTATCTACATACCAACCGATCCATCGAAGGGTTAGGGTCAGTCCACTCGCTTTGGTTCAAAAATACGAAAACAAAGACAACAAAGCCGCCGCAGAAACTGCTTTTTTTTACGTGTTCATCCCGCGGAGGTGCTGGAGTCTCAGACGGAAAATATTAGCCAAAAAATGTTGAAATGAGCAACAATTAGGACATCTGCTACACAGGCGTCTTAGTTTTCACAGAGAACATCAATGTGGGCCCGTCTAATGCGAGGTCAGGATCAGGCTAACACAGAAAATCCATCCCCACCTCTCCGTGTCTTTATCTACCAGCCTGCCTGTATTTGTCTTTCTCCCCTTACTGCATCTATATCTTTATTGATCTCTCTGTATTGTCTTTTTGTGCCTTTTCTTCCCACCATCCTCCTCTCCGACTGCTGTATTTCTTCATATCTACTGGCTTTATGCCGGTCTGTCCTCACTACTCTCACTACTTCTCCCCTGGTTTCTCTATCTCCATTTCCATGTGCCTCTGTCTGTCTTCAGATACCGCCTCCACCCGAATCAATTACCTCAAAGCCCATCTAATACTCTTACAGATACACACTCTGGCACACACACTCTGTAATGGATCTCTTACACTAAGCTGAGAGCCTAATCTGGTTTTAACCTGCTAAGTATGCTACCTAACATTAGGCATTACGTGGAGATGGAGAGAATATGGTTCAGGTTTTATGCTAAAGCCTTCTCTCTTTCTATTGCCTCTAATGACACAGTGCAGCGCAGTAAACGGAGGCTGACGTCAAATCCTGCTCGATACTTTCAGCAGCAGTGAAAGGGAGAACTCTAAGACTCTTAAATAGCTCACAAAATAATCATAGAATTCACAGCCTGGCAGTCTCTGAGTGGGCTACCGAATGAACTTTGTCAAAAAACAAAAAAAAACAAAAAGAGAAAACGTAAAAAAAAAAGACTTCACAAAAGCAGCAACGTCTTAATTATGGGTCTCTGCTTCTGAACATGTCGATTATTCCCCATGTTCCTATGTAGAGTGTGTAGGGGCACAGGAAAAGAAAAGAAATCTTCCGTTGAAATCACCTCGAAGGCTGCAATTCTGCTGCCACGTTCTCTGTTTAAGGAGCTAATTAAAAACAGGGGAGTTACGAAACGGCGCGGCAGTCCCCTCAGACTCAAGGGGCTCCTCATACTGTGTAGATGGTGGTCCTGCTGTTTCATCTCGGCCCCGAGGCCTAGATGAAAGTCTCAGGTGGAGAGAGGAGTCTCATGGAAACAAACAACTCAGTGGGCTGACAGGGGAAAACGCTCCGGTTGAATCCGCATGTGCCGTCGTCGTCGTCTTATGATCGCTTTGTTGGTGAAAAATGCCCAGTAAGCCTTTGAATTTTAGGCCGATAACTTGAAAAATTGTATACAGTTTCCATTCATATAGATATAGTAGAACATCATTTATTCATTCATTATTTTGACATGTAAAGATGGAACCAATTTTAGCTGTTCGAGCGGTGTGGCTCCAGGAATGGCAATGTCAGTCTACCGGTTCGACACTTTGGTCCAGTCTAAAATCTCCCAACAACTATAGGTTTGCCAATGACAGAAATAAATCTTTACTGTGCTCACACGTTCATTGCTGACATTAGAAATGGGAGTTATAATTTCTTTATCATATATTGGGTCTCTATGAAGGAAATCATAGGTTATTTGTGGTTTTCACTGAAACATCTCAACACCTTTGGATGGATGCCATGCCATGAAATTTGGTACACACATTTTACACACACACGCACACACACACACAAATATCAGCAAACATATATCCCATCAGTCTCAGCTTTTTAGAGCTAATTAGCAGATTGTAGCCTTCTGACAGGCTAATCTTGAGCTTATGTCATATCATCATAAGTTTCCAACTTGTAAAAAGCTTGTAACTACATAATAGTTGAAATACCTTCTGAGAAACCAATCAATATATACAATTTAGCGCTTAATATTATAAAAGTGCCTGAAAACCAAGGCAAACAAGGATGGCTCAGTTCAGCATACTTTAACTTAATTGATGTTATACAACCTAAAATAGTATTTTAAACCATAACACAACCAACTCTCTATGATACAATCATATTTAATTGTTGGCAACAAATATTTCCCATCATCATCAATGATATTAGCTATGATGGTAAACATGGTGAACATTATATTTCTTTAATAAAATCACGTAGACATTGTCATTACTGACATTAGCACCACAGAGCCAATATGGCTGTGGACTAACACTTTCAATTTGATGACCATTTCTTCTGATATTACATAAAAAAGCTGGACCCATGATCTTAAATTTTGTTGCAAAGATTAGATTAGGCATTAGACTATGTTCAATAAATCTCTTTTTGTCCCTGGTGTCTTAAAGGCATTTGCATTTACAATAAAAATGAAATACATAAACATAAGATACCTTGACCTTAAAAACAAAAACATAATCTTGACCTACAGCAAGTTTCCCTTCAAAAAGCAATTTCAAAATTTTAGCTTTCACTTCGACAAAACAGGAAAGTCACATCTATGACTAGGGCATAGGGCAACATTACGGAACAATTTAAATGAGAAATTTCACCAACAACCAGCCTGGAAGTGATCTCCTATTTTTTTATGATACATTCATCTCTCACAGGCCATCATGTGATAAATTATCATTTTGTCCATTTCACAGATCCTTCTCCTCTGCGACAGGTGAACAGTTGCTTGAGTAATGATGTTGAAGATTTCAATTTGCTTTAGGGATGAAAGGGAGATAAGAGGAAACCAGAGAGTGGAGGACGGTGTTTAGAAATTACATCATCATTGCAATTTCAACCTCAACTAAGGATCTTTCTTTATCTTCTCTTTCTTTATCAACCTCTCACTCTGACACACACATATTTTACACACAAGTGTGAACACCAAGTCTCCCCTGAATCATCCCAACAATGACTCCCCCAAGGATATTCTTGACTGTGAACTGCAAAGTGTATAAATCCTCAGATCACAGCAAACATCTTCTTTGAGGGGAGCACAGGTTTGATCTGAGAGGCCATCCAGACGCTTGCGTTGTCTGAAACACTATACATTACAAAAGAGATTTCACAAATACAAATAAAAACAGACTAGGGGACTCATAAGTGGACTCCTGTGACGGCTCCTTCCAATATGTGGCAAACCGCCATCAGCAAGTATGTCTGCGGATACAACACGCACACAAACGGCCGTGACACAGCCATGACGGTGCCTCTTAGTTCTGTATGAACCTTCTTCCTCCTTTGCATCTCTGTGGCTTTCTATTCGTCCTCGCCACACTCTCTCTGCTACAGTATCTACACGAGTAAACACATCAGACGAGCTGTATCTTCCTTTCTCATCCTCTCTCTCTCTCTCTCTCTCTCTCTCTCCTCCAGCGGTCCTCTCATCCTCAGAGCCCTTTGTCTTCTAACACGTCGGCCCTCCCACTCTCCTCTCGATCATTGCCACCTCCTCTTGATTCTGTTCGCTGCTCTCTCTCGTCTCTCACTGTTTCCATCTATCAGTTCCACGGCAGTCCTCGAGGGGACATTAGGTCTTAAATATTTGTTGTTGTGTTCAGTAGATTTGGATTATTATGAAATATGTATGTACAAATAAAAGTAGGGCTAATTGTAAATTAATTTTAATAAACAGTGTAATCCAAGACTGTAGTACCAATCTATTACAATCTTTGATTATGATCAAGTCCATTAGATTCTTTTTGTTTGTTCGTTAGTGTTAGACAGTTTTTGGCTTTCAAATTCATTCTTTTCAAATTCATGTTGTTTTCTGTCCCTATCACATTTAAAATTTTTGCAAATTCAGTACACTGTACTGAGTGATTTGTGACAACAGCATGAAGACTTAAATGAGCACCTTTTGTTTTTTATCTCTGTCCTGACTTGGTCTCAAGCCCCATTTAAAGTCGACCTTCACTCAATCTCAGAACAATCTCAGAGTTGAGCTTGTCCTGCACTCAACTGAAGTGGTCTCCTCCACAGCCGCAGTATTAAAAAAAAGAAAAAGAAAGAAAGAAATCTACTGGCCTGCTCGGCTCATTTGACACTGAATGCTGCTGGATTCGGTTTGATCAAAAGAGCAGGGCCGCGTTCTTCCTCACCAACTGGCTGAATCTCAAAGAACAGAGACTCCCGAACCTGTCCAAGAGCAGACTGCGTAAAATTCTTCTTCACATACTTGATTCTCTATTCTCCACGGCCTTAGTGTATCACAGTAATATTTACATTTTAACCCCGACCTTAACTTAAAGCTGTAGCATGTTTGAAACTGGCCAGAAGTTGTTCAGCCAACCTGAAATCTCAGAGTTCTTATAAAGGATTAATTGTAGATGTTGCACAAGTTTCATATAAGACAGCATTTCAGAGTTTGTGAGAGGAGTCTCCTTCGGTTCTGCATTAGGAAAAACTGCAGCACGCACCAACTCCAGATGCAACAAGTGTGCAGCGAGGCAAAGGCGAGCAGGAGAGATTTGAATGTATTGAATGTGAATGTAATGAATAAGGACATGCTCTTATTGCTGTGCCTGTTGTTCTCTTTGTTATCAGTTGCAGTAGTATTATTTAAATGTTATAGTGTGCACAGTGTGGGGTTGGTGGGTGGATGTTTGATGTATATATGGACAGAGAGATGGAGAAATGAAGGGATGAGATGCATAAGAGGCAGTGCTGAGTGGATCTAACACTCGGCATCTCTTCAACCAGCCGCCCACTCACCCGCCCACGGCTACATTGTTCACTCCGCCACTCGGGCCCACTTTGAAATATTTCGCTCTAAAAATGGGTGCAACGTATCCGCAAACGTAATTTTGTACGCTTATATGCCATTTTGTAGTAATGCAGTACAGTACATGTAGCAATTTGCATTTCCAGTGGAAACATTACCATAAAAAAAGGTAAACAATAGTGCCTACTGACTCTGGTTTAAATTTGAATATAAAGAAATGTGAAAAACCAAGTACCGGTAGCAGATATTCGTGCATGTAATCCCTCCACCTGCCGGCCACTGGGCCGTCGATTCATCATCTATTGATCCATCCAGTGGATCACTGCATCTCTCATTTTTCTCTCCATTGTGCCCTCCCTCTGTCTGTCTCCCTTCTTAACATTAGTCATACAATTTGTCATTTTAAGTCAATCCTAACCTTCATCCTCAAGCCATCAATTCAGTTCCTCAACATCCTGCCACCACCCATTCTGAGATGGTTTTCACTCTTAAGACAAATTATGACAGGAAAATAATTGGCAGATCAAATCAATAATGAAAACCATCATTAGTTACAGCCCTACTGTGTTTTAACGCAATCTTCAGCACTCACACACATTAGCGAAACCGGGCTCATGCCTGTGAAAACACACGCAGAGTGAAACCAGAAGGTTCTGTTTTCTGAGGAGCTGTGTGCATTTAAAAAAGAGAATCAATTTAAGATAAAGAGGCTTTGTTCATGACAAGTTGATGACATTTCCATGTCAAATTAATGCGTTTAAAGTAACTAAACAAATGCAACAGAATCGCACTATAGCTCATTTGGTCTCTCATTCACCATTTCTCTTTCTTCGCCCAGTCACACATGCAAACAACAGAGGCACTGTGACGAACCGCAATATATGCATATTCAAAATAATACACCAGGGAGGAACACAAAGTATACTTCCTCTTTTGAAGAACTCAGAAAAATTAAGGCCAGCTGTATGTGTGTATGTGTGTGTGTGTGTTCGTATGTGCGGTCACCTGGTTATCATACGCTTCTCTTATCTTTTGCGTGCATTTGTGTGCACTTTAAACACAGAAGGCCATGTTGAGAGCCCTGATAACACCGTGACCATAAGAATCAGTGTGTGTGTAACTCTGAGTGTAGTTTGTTGTGCATGTTTGTGTCCTCACTTGCACATGTACGCCATCGAGGGCTCATGTGTATCTTTGTGTGAACTCTTGACTTGTAGAGAAGCTTTCAACCAAAGAGTTTGTGCGTCTGTCTGTGTGTGTTTTTGAAGTGTGTGTTTTTCATGTGCTCTGGTGTGAACCACAGATAAGACAAACACCTATGAAACAAACTCTGGTTACTGAAGAGAGAAAACTGAGGGTTAATTCAGAGTAAGAGATTATGTTAATCATACATCTGCATTTTTTACATATTTCAGAGATGCCTTCATTGTTTTAAAAACATTACTTCTGATTGTCACATTGAGAGAAAAAATCTGTTTACCAGCCACAGCAGGTTGGAAGTTATTTACATGATTTCTAAAAAGCGCCAGTGTCAGTTGTATAAAAAGCTTATTTTTTTAGAATTATATATAGTCATTGCTGTCCACAAAGCAAAGCCCAAGCTTTGGTAGGGTCATATAAGCTGAAACAAATGGTTTTTGAAACCATAATTGCATGAGACCCCCCACCAGCGTCATAAATATAAGCAGTACGGTCCTGGGGTCCAAGGCTTCAGCGTGCACGGGACAACACAACACTAAGAGTTCAATTTAAAGGACATTGTTAAGAATTTTGCTGTCTATTTTGTGTGTGTTTGCATGATTGTGTATGATGCGGTGACGGGACTTGTCAGCCTCCTGCAGAGCATTATGAAAGCATTCAAATGATAGTTGCAAGGCAAGACTGACATTCATTTCTTGTGTTTGGTAAAATAAATCTACAACAATACTGCACTGCCTACACAAATATATCTATATAGTGCCTATCTGCTGTGTACGTCTGCATTTGTCAATCTATTACGACAGGACTGCAAGACAGGCCCATATTCTAATCTGTATAAATGAAAATATAGATTTCTCATTCGATGCACAAACAATGTGATGGGCCCCGTGTTTGACGCCTTGTAATGAGCAAATGCAGGGAAGAGTTACATTGGCAAGAACTAACAAAGGAAAGAACTATTACAATCATCTTCATCATCATCATCTTCTTCGTCTTGGTGTCAAACATAAAGAGGTTTTTTTTAAAAAGGAGAGGCGTGCGTGTGGGGGTACCTATTGTTAGTTACCCACAGTGCACTTGGCTTAATGAAAGTAAAAAAGAATCTAAAATCACGAAGACACAGGGGCATATTTGAAACACGATATTCATCGGTCGCATTGCCTGACAGCAAGAGGTAAGAGGTGCATCAACAGTGTGTCTTTGTGTGTTTGTGTGTGTGTGTGTGTGCATGCAATCAAAGATAACAGACGCATCACATTTGCGTGGTCTGTGCTGATTTACATTTAGTGATTCACAAGGAGACAGATGGACAGATGATGACAGAGAGAGAGAAACAGAAAAGGGGAGAGAGAGAGAGAGAGAGAGAGAGAGAGAGAGAGAGAGAGAGAGAGCGGTGACAAGCTGACAAGCTGCTGTCCAGGGAAGCAATTAGATGGACTCGGCTGCTGTCACTTAAGACTGGAAGACAGAGAACAAAAAGTGAAAAATAGAAAAAGAGCGTTGTTGAGTGTCATAATGGCTCTTTCAGCTGGTTGTGTGCAGTCCTGTGAGAACAACCCCAAACACACACATACATACACACAAAGAAATGCACACGTCTTATTCTTGACTGAGGAGCAGAAAACTCGGCTCAAATTACTGCTGCTCTAATTTCAATAATTGCTCTTAATGTGCAATAAAGCAGAAGCACAGTCATACGAGTGCTCAAAACTTCCTCAGAATACTATTCAACACACAAAATGACAGACTTTTATCAAAATTTTTATCTCACTTTACTCCATGTTAATTCGTTTTATTTTGTTTTTTATTGCTTCCTATGTTATTCTAATGCTTTTATTTGCACATGTAAAGAACTTTGAAGTGCCCCCGTGCTTGAAGTGCCACTACATCAATAAAGCTGGCTTACGTAGCCATGTAAGAATGTGCTGTGTGTTTATTCTGCTTACACTGTAATGATTTATTGGCAAAGTAATATAGCCATTGGTGAGATCACAACTTCATCATGAACGAAACTATGAGTCAACTGTAAATCCACCAGCATCTGCAGCGGCTCTAATTCAATTTACTTTAGTGGTGATTTAATGGTTCAAAGGAAATACAATGTAAAGCTTTCTAATTCTAATTTGAAACATCCTGAATTCATATTTTATTGTCACATTTTATGTTTCTTTCCTGTTCAAAATCTTAAAGTAATGAAATCTAAAACTTTTAATATATTTACAGTAAGAAAGCTATTTGTGATGTTTAAGAAAGGGCATTGATTTGATTTTTTTACATTTGGATTCTGCCTATCAATGCCAGTTTTGATTAAATTCTTAGTAAAGAATTTCTTGATGATATTATATGAGAAAGAAAAGATTCATGTGTCATTTTGTGTTCAAAGTAAGAGACCCCTTTATTTTCAGCAGATCGAAAACAGTTGTAGGGGACAAATTTGTTGTTGGATATTATTTAAAAGTTAACTATAAAGGTTGGTTGGTTGTTCTCGTTGGGTGTTTTGACTACAGTAGGGCAGAGGGTTTTTGACCGCTGTGGTGGAAAATTTGTGTTGTTATGCCGTAAACTGCGTTCGCTGGACTTCATATTCACATTTATGCACTGTGGAAAAAGGATTGTATTCTGCAGCTCAACACACTGCATACGGTTACAGCAAACCAAGCAAGTGCGTCAAACAGGTGCCTGCTGGGTCAGACGTCTCTGTTTAAGTAATAAACCAGCTCCTTCAAGAGTAATTTGGCATAAATGCAGATATATTTTCTTATCGGTGAAAAAAAGGCTAAAGATACATAAATATTCACTTCTGCCACACACAATTTCAACATTTGCTGTTTTGCAGAGGCACTGTCCATGAAAACACCAGCACTTTTTTGAACTTGACCTGAGACCTGTGGTCTCATAATATTTTTCTTAACCATATCTTGCTTTTGTTAAGCTCAGCCACACATATTTAATTCATTACATGTAATCACATGCATCAATTCAGAGAAAAGTACAGTCAGTCTAAAACTCTGCAATGAAAAAGGATTTTAAAATTTTCAAGAGTAGAATTGAGACCATGGGACCCGCATTCAATACCAAAAAGCCTTGTGATGCTGCATGTAATAGCTTAATGTTTTCCCAGACATTTGCAGAAACCTCAGGCACTGAACCACAACCATTTCTCTGACCGTCAACTTCCACATTCAGCTTCGAAACTAAATGTGCCCTTCCAGCAATCACAACCAACTAACAGCCAAGCTAATCAACTCTCCATTCAGCAGCATCATTACCAAAGACAAACACCAAGCAATAGCAACCCGAAGACAACGATATTCATCTTTGTAAGGAAAAATAAGGCGAGAGAATAGTTTATTGATGAGAAACACCAACGGGGGAAAAAAAAAAAGAAGAAAGAAGAGCTCAATGAGTGTTTTAATGGCAAAGTCACGACGAAAACAGTACAAGTGATGGGTGGTGTTACTCGTCTGTCAACGAACCCATGCTTGTCCCTTGGCTTGTGTATATATTGTAAATCATCCACACCGTCACGCACATGCATACATACACAAAGCCACGGGCCAATGAGCTTTGTGCCAACATGTGTTGTCTTCATTACTGGACGGTGCAGCGACAAACACAAGGGCCCCCATTGAAAGGCTGGGATTCCCCGGATAAACCCCGCCATTGTATTCGCAGATCCGCGGTTCCGCAGCACTGCCGAATTAGTGCACATACCTCTGGACTTGGGGTGCGCTCGGGACTGGTGGCGTCATGTGTGAAGCGGCTGGCTCTCTGTGGATGGCTGGTTGGCTGGTTGACTGACTGGTTGGATGCCTAACAGGCTGGCAGACAGCTTCATCTGTCTGTGGGTATATATGTAAATGTGTGCATCTGTGTGCCTGTCGAGCTGCCTGTCTAACTATCTGGCTAAGGTTCTGATTCATAGCCAAATTAAATCAGAGCCGGAGAGACTGCAACCCAAACCAAGACAAGCCTCAAACCTCTCCCACGTTCAATATTTAAAAAGGAAAGTTTGCCCAAAACTCTGCCGTTTTTCTGACCTGCATTTTAATTTTGGTTTTAGATCTACAGAATCTGCTCTTCTGCTGGTTGGGGATCTCAGATGAGTTGTGGATATAAATAATAATTAGTTGATTAAAACTAATGACATGGGTCGCCGCCTAAGGCCGCTGAAATGATTGGCAGTGGAAATGGATCACACAAGACAGAATCTGATAATGAGAGGTAAATTATTTAAACTCATTAGGATATAAATTTTCATTTGAGTTTTGTTTGGCCTGTTCCGATACAACCAAGACAAATATCTGCATTAAAAACAATCATGGACAAGCCAATTTAATGACCAGCACACACCATCATTTACTAGAGGCCTCTGGCAGCAGGTGAGTTGAAACATTTGGGATGTGGAGGCCGAAACTGCAATCAAAACATCATCAGAGCTGGAATACGAATATGCCAGATTTGCAGCCAACTCATCAACATAATCTGCTCTAATAATGAGATTTTATCCAGTGCTGGCGATCCAAACAGATAGTAATGTGAGCATGGAGACCGATAATGATGGATGTTTAACTTTTTGAATGCGGTCCATGGGCCAGCTAACAAGCTGCTGGTGGAGTGCCACCAATTTGCTAATGGGTGAGGAAGGATGTAAGGAAGAAAAGAAGCAAGGGAAGGAGGGACTGAGAGGCTGGAGGCAGTAAGGTGGTGGAGGGAGGCATCAAGGGACGGTCCAAAGATTAGATATTTTTTTGATATCTTGGCTATGAATAGTGTTTTGTTGGGAAAAAAAAAACATATCAGGAGTGCAGGAGGCACAGAGGGGAGGAGGACAGATATGAAACGACAGACATGCTGTGCTTATGTGTGTGTTTGGAGGGTGGGTGTTTAAAGAAAAAAATCATCATTAGCCGAGGAGCTGAAGCAACAGCCCGAAGCAAAGCTGCAAATGGAGACCCGGAGGTATGTATATATACACACACATACACACACACACACACACAGCGGGAATCACTTAGACACACGCATTAACACAGATATGTGGACTGCAGAACTCACCGGCAGACACACACACATAAACACTCCCATCAGTATGACCTAATAAGTCCAACGGCGGAGGCTGGCTCAGTGAACTGATATGGTCATGAGGTTCAGACGCATGCCAAAGCTGTTCCAAGAAGTACATTTCAATTAGAGCAGAGGTCGGGGACGAGCCAGGAGAGGTTCCGCTAACTACTTACCACAGTTACCACACAAACAGTGAGAAAAACACCCCGGAGAATTATAAGACACACAGAGGACAAGGATTTATCATGGAAATCTCTTTTTGTTACACCCAGCAAATTTAATTAGAAGCAAAGGCAGCGAAAAATTGTGTATATGAGTAAATTACCATGGGGTCAGTTACTAATGCAGCCACAGAAAGAATCATCTGTGGTGTAATTAACACCTAAGGAAAAGGACTCTGACACTGAAGCAACTTCATCACATTCATGATAAAAAGGTGAGTCTTATAAAGCTGATTTTCACTTAGACTATTGATACAACTACTACAACAAAGCTCCTCATTCATTGTCTTCGTTCTTTGCCTTAAATCGGCAGTCAGACAATTTTACACATAAGAGCAGTTTACTCAACTGTGAACACAGTTATTTAACATCTTGTGTGGCTCTCTGGGGAGTTTTCATAAGTCTCAGAAAATAACCCCGATGACATCATTTTGATATCATCAGGGTTATCTCGGGTTGGCTTAGAAACAAGACTTTCATAACAGAAAGAGTGCATTACAAACTAGGGGCAAGATGTTTGAGGCAGGGAAGGTCAAGTGAAATTTTATTGGTTGCATTATCTCTTGCCCCCCCATTAAGTATCCCTTTAACTGCGGTTACAGTGCATGACATAATAAAGCCACAAGGCTAATGTATTGGCTGATGGTAGCCTATTGCAGATATAACTGTCCTGGCCAATAAATAACAAGAAATTGCAGGGGAGAAATTTCAGACAGATGTTTGAGGTTGGCGGTCATATTATATAGTCTTCCCAGCAGGACGCTTATTTTTCCTGCGATGTCCTGCTATGTGCATATATTTATCACAATTAACTACAAAAACTAATTAACTAATCTTAAAATCTCAAATATACATATCATGTATTAAGCTACTGAGCAGAAAATCCATTGTTGGTTGGCTTGTTCAGTGAATCTTTCGTTGATAGGATAAAATAATTACATATGGCCAGATGTATCATATCATAAACAACAAACACAGATGTGACTGACTTCACAACCAACCAAAACTATAAAAATAAAAGCTAAAAGGAATAATTGTATTTAGTGTCTAACTAGTAACTAGTGGCTGTTACAGGTCAGTTTGTGCGTAAGAATTTCTGTACCTGATTTTTCTAATGATCATTTAACACTACGATTTTTCTAATTAGGTAACTTCAAGTGAAAATAAAACAGGTGTAAAAGGTGTCCAGTGCCCAAATACACACAAAGACACACATGTAGAAATAAACAAACAAACAAACTCTCACACTGAGGCGACAATCTTGGCATTGAGAACATTTCATGATTCCCGTTGATTCGTGACTGTGTTTTGCTGTCTGAATATGTGAAACGCTCAGCTCAGGGATTATGTGTTCATTTCACACCAATTATAACATGCACACAATAGATCCCTGTAGTAGTTTTCTGATCCCCAGGGAATTATGCCATTTTTTATCCATACCTTCCCGACAGCAGACCCTGACCCATACAGGCTTCTTTACTACAATTCATTTTATTTGAGCTCAATGCTTTGTTTTCCTTTCCAAAACAGCTGGGAGCAAAATGAGCTTATACTGCTGAATAATACATTGAATATTTCTGAGTATGACTACGACTGACATTTCAATTATCTATAGATCATCAAAAAACAAACAATGTTTTCATGTTGGACCACACACACTCTAATAAAGCTTTAAACCCACAAACTGAGAAATTACAGAAGAGTAAATTATCTGATGACACAAGAGCCTTTGTGTGAAAATCCTGAGAACAAGGTTCACAGAGGGAACTGCCATTCCCTTCATATGATGAATATTTCATTATGCATTATTACAAACCCAACGGGCTGATAACAACAGCAGAAAGATATATAAAACCAATAGAAAACCTATTTAAAATTTACACTAATTTGATTGATAATACCTGCGTTGTACTTTAGTTCTGCCGCACGATGACGAACCACTGCTTCTTTTGAATACTGTGGTATGAAACGTGGAAGGGGGGTTCAATATTTTCACTATTAACAAAAGAATCTGTAATAACAATCAGTTTCGTTAGTGGGTGTAAATTCATCTTTGATTAAATTCAAAGTGTGCCCAGTTTGAATTTAATGAAAGATGATCAACCATGCAGCGTGATGAGCAGACAAATAATTCCCTTTCATGAAAAATTAAACACTTTCATAATAATTCAACCTTCCGGGGGGAAAATATGAGTGAACCCGCTGACCTGTTGATCACCTCCCCTAGGCTGAACAAAATTCATCAAAGCCAGCTACATCCTGTAAGACGGATCACCTGAATGAACAGATCACCTGGTCGGACTAAAGCTGATTCGGGGCTAATGCTCTGCTGAGAGCTCAGCGACAATATGAGCTGAGATTAAATATGCTCCCTCCGTCCATCCTCATCCCTCCACTGTCACCAACTGCTGATGTGGTGAGCCAAAGAAACGCCCCACTTCTGGGTTAGCTTCTGGTCTTAATGAGAGTCCTCCTGGGCCAAACATTTTTTTAGGCAGCTTCGGTTGAACTACCATTAATTGGATTGTATTTTCCTCATCTAATTATTATTTCCTCTTTTTATGAAATGTGATAATTCAGTTTGCTGTCCATATTCTAGGCTGATCAGTAAAAGTAAAAATGTCTCTTTTGGCCAAAGAATAAATTAGCACATTTTGTCACAGGATAAGTAGACATTACATTTCACAAACAACAAAAATGCGAGAAGTAAAATAAATTTTAAAAATTATACAATGTATACGTTTTTACTTTTTTAGCAGCTCAACAGTAATGGGTTGTGGGATATGATACTGTTAAATGCCAACAGAATAATCATCATTTTATCTCTGTTGATATGAAGAGGTTTCAAGTAGTAAATATTCAATTATCTTCATTTATGTTGAAAAAACCCTCCATTAAAAAAAACAGTGTTTGGGTGTGGAGAGTGGAGCCCAGGCTGGCTTGAACAGCTCTCTCTACGAGCATTTCATTCCCATGATGCTTCACTGCTCTATTCAAGAGAGGAGAGTGTGTATATCAGTGCATATCTGCTGAAAAAAAAGCAATACTTAACATTTTCAAGTGTTGTTTAGCCACTCTTCATCAACAACTGATGCTACACAAAAGCAAATCAGACACTAGAGACTTAGAAATGTGTTTCCCTAGAGGCATTTATTGCCTCATAGACGCAACCTGAAATACACACACACACACACACACACACACAAACTGCTGTGTAGTTAGCATTAGCAACAACAACAGACACACTCAGTAAAAAAAAAAAAAGAGTACCATATTTAAAACACAAAATTCAATGAAAAGACGGCGCACTGCTGCACACACTGCAATTCACAAGTGATCTCGGTTAAGTGAAGCTAAGAAATCCCTCAGCGGTGAGCACTTTGCAAAAAAAAAAAAAGAAAGAAAAAAAAAGAAAAGAAAAGAAAAAGCTCAAATAACTGAATGAGAGGAGGAGAGTGAGGGGGAGATACAAGAAGGCCTTTGAGACATGAAAGTAACAGAATAATAAAAAACACAACACAAAACAAGTGGAACAATATGATATCAGAGCTTTCCATTTTACTTCAGCCCTATTTTTTTCTATTTCACAAGAGGTAAATTAACATCCACACTCAAGTGGGAAATGTCAAAACAATGTGGAGTGAGTCACACACACAAACACGCCGTGGATCTCCATATGCACCGTTTGCATCTTCTCCCTCTGCTAAACAAAGGAAATTATACACAACTACAGTATGTGTTCCCAACAGCTTCTGCATGTTTCTGCTCATTCACTTAAAAACGTTTCACAGAGTGCTTCACTTCTGGTTTTTCAACTGTGGTAGCAAAGACGGAGAGAAACTATCATCATAAAATCCTGTTATTTTAAAAGCTGTGAGACTGGAAAGGCAGAGAAGGAGACGGAGACAAAAGAGACAGGGGGAGAGAGGAAGGAGAGGGTGAGTCAGACTGTAAACACTTGGTTGGGGAGATGTTATCCAGCTGCCATGAAAACTGATCCCATGCCTGGCAAGTTCAAGTTGACCACCGTGTCTCGCGCACACACACACACCAAATCACACAAGACTAACACTGTCCTCCCTATAAAAACACACAGAAACACAGCTGTGCGTTTGTTATGACATATATTCAACATACACACACGTACGTGTGCACACAGGCATCACTACATCAGAGCAAACACACATACATCCACAAAGAAGTTGAGCTTGGATAGAGGGCCGCGTTTCGTGTAAGCGAAGAGGCGACAAGCCAGCGGGTTACCGGATCAAGGCAACATTTTCAATGCCTCAGACGCACACACACACACACACACACACACATACAAAGTGCAAAGCTACAGAGGCTTGAAATCAATCTTCCACACCTCCGACTGAAGCAGCCGGGGATCTCCCACCACACATGCACACACACACACACACACACACACATATACACTTATAGCAGCTCAGGGAACGGTGTCCACTCTGTCTGCTGAGGCAGCATCCCAATTTAAACAACCCCACTTTACTTATTTCAACAGCATAAATGAGCAGTTCCAGTAGGAGCTCATCCACACAGAGTCCAGCTTCATCAGAGCCTGTAGACTCAACAAAATCTGCAAAAATCCCCAAAGAAGCTTAAAGTTGAAGGTCCTAAAATGTTTTCTGCATGTAGGTCTATTTAAAAATGCACTCCAAAGTGGATAGCTGCATTTGCCTTATGTTGTTCATTGGGGTTACTAAAATGGAGGGTTAATGGTGTGCAGGTTTTCATCCCAACTCATCATCTCAGCTGGTGATCTCACTGAAAGGTTCCTCCCCTCTACTCGATGTGTTAATGCTAATCAGAGGGTGGAGTCTGTGGTTGTAGTGAAACCCTGCAGAGCGTTGGCTCTCCACGGCTGGTCACACCCGATGTTGGGTGTGAGCTGAGAGTTAGATGATGCCACGCTGTCCAAGTCTGTCAGAACACTCGTCCATTCAACGCCGCTCCTTACCAGAGGATGGTGGTAACGCACAATTTTGCAAGAGGAAGAACAGATCTGACTGGAATATGATCTGAAATGATCTTGCCGTTATTGAGTCATTCCCTGTTGCCCCTCCTGCCTTCCACAAAAAATTATCAGCATGTTCCCGAACACTGATCAGCCACAAGCTCAGACGTGAAGCTAACAAGCTACGAAAGCCCCCGCTCCTGCCTGGGGAGCAGAGAAAGCCTCCCGCAGCCACACCTCTGTTGCAAAGCTCTGCCTTAAGAGAGTAATAATAATATTAATAAAATTCATGATTACCTGTAAAAAAAAACAAAAAAGCATAAAAGAAGAAACCTGCCCATCTATCTCCCTACACCGAGGCCCTTGACAGCACTCTTTCAACACGCGTGTAAATTCCACTTTAAACATTCTTCATCTTAATTCAAAGAGCTAATATTGAGACTCTCAGACGTTAACACAGTATGTTGTCAAACCGCTGAAGTAAGCCCTTGAAATGAAAAGAGTGGTACTTCACTGGAGAGGAACGTGATGGAGAAACAAACAAAAAAAAAAGTGTTGACACAAAGGGAGAGACTGACAGAGATCATGAGAGTGACAGGTGGCGGTGTAAGAGAGGGAACAACAGCGACTGAGAGAGAGATACACACCATATAAATGAAAAGGGAATAAACATAAAAGGACTCTGGTGCCACCGCTAGCATCATTGTGTGGGAAAAAAAACATTTTTTCTTAAACAAGCTCTGATGTTCTAGACACTGTATCCTCATCCCACTCCACCCACCTCAGCGTATCAGAGCCCAACACCCAGCGCCACCATGGCGGCCTAATTAGTAGAGTACAGTGGCTGCCGGTCCGATGAGGGCCTGTGTTTCATCAGGCTCTCATTTGCCTCTGGAACCCCATTAACCTTTTGGACAGGCTGGTGCTTTGATATCTCAGCTGTTTACAGCTCCGCTCTACGTTCTGAAAGCGTTATGTTTCAGGTGCTTGGCTGACTGCGCGGACTAAATATAGTCACTATGTAAGATTTCCCTGGAAGGGGACACACTCTAAGGGCACTCTAATGTCTGCTCTATCTGTGTGTGTGTGTGTGTGTGTTTATCTTCTTGTATTTCCAGACTTGGGGACTAAATGTACTGAAAGGGTGAGGAAGATGTAGAAAACCCTTTATGCTCACTTTTATACGCAGCTAATTTATGGGCATTAATTATTAATCATAGATTAAAAATATAATTAAAATGTGTGTATATGAGTGAGAGTTCATTTAGGTATGTAATGGTTAAAATGTAATTTACATACAAACTTTTACTTTACAACCACTTGAATGAACCCATCACTGACTCCTCGTATGAATCCTGATGCTCAAATTACCTGTCAATTTCACAATCTCCTCGCCAGCTAGCCTGTTTTTATATATCACTTCTGAACCCGTGCACCCTGATGAAGACATCAATCAACCAAACTTGCAAGCAACGATATGAGCACTAAAAACACTCACATATGTAGCTAAATAATAGAAAAAACCCAAAAGTCTGTGAAGGAGTCAGTTCAATCAAGTGAAGTGGATTTTATTTATACGTCAGATATCACAAATCACACATTTTCCTCAAGGGGCTTTACAATCAGCTCGGCCTACACCACCACCAGTCCTGTGACTCTCTATCTGGATAAAGAAAAACAGCCCTCCTAACAAACCTTTGATGAGGGAAAAAATACACTCAGTTGCCAGTTTTAGGTACACCTAGCTAAAACTAATCCAGCCTAATCCAACAGTCCTTCAATAAATCCTCCCTTCATGAAGGTTGTAATGTTCAATGTTTGTTGAAGCTGTTTTAGACGGCTGTTTATTCAACAATGTGGTCATTTTGAAGGCTGCAGTGTGTGGTGTTGTTGTAATGTACTGCATTATAGTGCATTGCCCACCTCATGTATATCAATAAGTGAAGGCTAAATAACAGACATCCTTGCATTGTAGCAGAATGCATTCATTTAACTAGGTGTAACTAATAAACTGGCAGCTGAGTGTATTTTATCATTAACTTTAATATTGAAGTTTAGGTTGGATAAGTAACAGTCCTAAAACAACACGTCATGTAAGTCATATAACCACCATCATTGTGCCAAAAAAACAAGAAAACAGACCAGAGCCACGAGTAAATGTATCTGCTCATTTACCAGCTTGACCCTGACACTATTTCTACAGCATGTTAAACTATTACAGTGTTTCAGTCATGCCTCCGGCCTCCACTCAGTAGATATCATGCCTGCACGACTTTCCATATAACTATAAATACAAATTTGTGATGACAGATATGATATGACAGTAATGTTGAGGGTTTGGTTTATAGGTTACTGTGTGTTTGTGTGTATGTGCTCTCGTACATCTATCTTTGTGAGGACCAGCTGGAGTTTTAGGCTGAGGGTTATTCCAACAGTCCTCCGTATTTTAAAGGGTTGTTTAAAGGTTACAGCTTGTGTTTATAGTGACAATTAGTTTATGATAAGAGTTGTGGTGGTGAAGATTTAGGGTTGGGGTATGCTTCATGTCGGTGAGGGTCCTCACAAGTATAGGAGTACCAGTGTTGTTTGTGTGTCTGGTGGGGTGTGAGTTTTACCTGTGCCTTTGTTGCGGTCCACAAAGCAGTACTTCAGTTCATATTCTTTCAGAATTTCATGGACCTCCTATCAAGAGACAGAAAAAGAGAGACACACAAGACTTGAGCCAAATGTTCAAAGGTCTAAAATATAACTATCAAAAAGATTTTTAAACCAACTCAAGAACAGCAACTTATTTTTAAAACACTTTTAGACTTTTAGCAATTAATCTATGATTTCTTTAATTAATCAGTTAATCATTTAGTCTGACATTTGTCAAGAAACGTCAAGTGAAAAATGCATATCATACGTTAACAATGGGATGTATTTAGTTTAAAGTATTTGAGAATCACCTGGACTGTTTGGTCCTGTTGTGTGATTATTCTGAATTACTCAAAGTTGTCAGTAGATTTGTGGTGAATCAAGTAATCTGTTGATCAGTTAATCATTTTAGTAAAAGACTAAATGCATCACTTTTACCAAAAAAGGTGTTGACTTAAGTATGGGCATTATTCTGGCAGCAATATAGTTATTATCAAATAACCAAGTGCCTAAATAACATATTAAGTATTCTATAGTTCTTATGACAACCTGAATTTAGGTAAATCTTATTAAATGGATTTTTGCTCATCAGGCTTATCTTTCCCACACTTGAGCAAACTCTTTCCCTTCATGATAAACTCTTTGATGGAAGACTTCCCCAATTGCAGTAATTTGTCTCTAACGGGTAATTATGTTTTTTAAAAAAGTGCATTTTCAGGATGAAAAGCTTTCGGTCTCCTGTCAGGTTTATAATAACAGCAGCCCCCCACACTGCACTCATATCCACATGAGACACACACACACAGAGAGCTGCACATCAAAGAAATGAATCTGGGATTTATTTTTCAAAGTAAGGTGCAGTCCACTCTCCTGAAGAAACGTTTTATATTGTCACTGTAATGACAGTATGTATAGTAGACAGATGCGGTAGCACAGCAAGCGATCCTCACACCCTGTCTGAGTGTGTTATGAACCCCACAGTACACTCCTCACTCTTTGAGCCTCTGAACCTTCCTGATGGGTTACGTAGCCACACAGTCTCTACTGCACACAAAGAAATGACACAACAAACTATTCAGAGCTTGGCAACAAGTTTTTTTTATTTATTTATATTATATATATATATATATATATATATATATATATATATATATATATATATATATATATATATATATATATATATATATATATGCTCTTGTGATGTGAGCAACCTCGTGGATCCAGTCACAGTGAAACCAGTCCGAGAGCACAAAGCATCCAGATCCAGAACAGGAGCACAGTGTAGCAGGGTCGACTGAACAGTAAGAAATTAAACAACGGAAGAAAAAAACAAACTCAACAATCACAGCGCTAAAACATCCCGCAAGCCGGGATCTAAACTCTGTGGCAGCGAGAATGGTCACTTCAGCATCGAGCAATTATTGTTAACTGGCACCAGAGACGAGATGTAATGGTGAGTTTAAAGTATGCTGCACATCAGGCAGGACGTTCGACCCTGAATTCACCATGATCACATATGTATGAGACATTTTGTACCTTTTTACTTTGTCTTTTCCACTTCTTCCCACCTTTTCTCTCATTATGTCCAGTTTTCTCGAACCTTTTGAAATACTGACTAAATGTAGGCTGGTTCAAAGCAAATAAATGGGCTTGATAAATGAGCCTGAATGTGAACAAAAGAAAACAAAAAAAAGTGGAAACAGCCCTTCAAGAAGTGATTGGCATTTGGGAGGATGCGGCTGTTCTGTGTTGTCAGCTAATGTTTCCAGAATCCTGTGCTTTTATTCACCGTCAGCTAATGCTGGCCAGATTTTATGCATCCATTCAAAGATGAAAACAAAGAAATGAACTTTGCATTACAATAATGCGGCATCAATGATCACCTTTGACGTGGGAGTGAAAGAAGGTTTGACATTTCCGGGAGGTCGCGTGGACAGATGCTTCACGGAAAACATTTCCAATCCTATTTATCACATCATTTCAAAAAAGACTGAAAAAAAAAAACCCTCAAGTGGTCAAACAGCGATTGTGGTTTACTAATATGTACATTTCTCTCTTTTTCTATCTCTCTAACCACCACGCAGCCCACTCATGTACACCATGAGCGGGCATGTTCCTTATCAGGGAAGGCCATGCGAGGCAGCCCACACAGAGGGTCAGCTCGCTCGCCCTTAAAAATCAGAGCAGAGAGAGCTGTAATCGCTGTGGGGGACAGAGAGAGAGCGAAGAGAGCTGTTTTGTTTACGGTTTCTGCTCCATATTTCTCCATTTCTTGATAGAACTGTCCTGCTACAAGAGAGGATGAGACGAGGAGACCGAAAAGAAGCCACCTGAAATCAAAACAATGCAAGAAATATTCATTTTATATCCATTTGTCTGTAATGGAGTCCTTACCTTATTCTCTTAAAACAAGTGAAAAATCAATCTGTGCAGTGAAAATATTGTAACGAACCTACAAGAAAAATCTTTTTGAATGACATACTTTAAACATGATTTACTTTGAAATGCTACCACACTGGCAGATTTGTTTTTAAGAAAGAGAAAGAGTTTTAGGAATCAATTGCTTTAAAATAAAAATTTTTCCAGACATTATACACACACTCATGCCATTATAATACAGGGCTGCAGGCAGGTTAACAACAAGGCAAACACAATAAGAATAAAATAGGATTAAACAATTCAGATAGAAGCATGCTTCTAAAAATGTGTGAAGATTTAAGCAAAGTGATTTAAACTGGTATTGCCAACCAAAGCTCCCCTTCTTTTATATTTGCTTATCCCTCTGCCTCAGTGTTTATGTGTTTCCATTCTCTATTTCTACTATATGAAATTTCTCTTTTTTTCCCCTCTCTTTCTCTGGTCACAGGGCATTTTTCTGGAAGGGGTAAACTGAGCTCTTGTATTAACTAGATGTTTGGCATAAAAGATAATAGACTACAGGAAAACCTCATGTACTAAATCTAACAAATAATGAAGTAAGAAGACAAGCCACAAAACAGGAATTTTCCTGAGAAATCAAACGGTGGTGTGCAAAAAATGAAGACATTCTAGAGACAAAGAGCTGTACAAATAGCCCCTCAATTCCAGCTTTTTCTTCACTAAATGATTTAATACTGCCCAGTACAGCAGGAACTGATAATGACATTGCGTAAGGTCTACATCGAGACACATTTGGACCAGGTTAAATAATGCCACTCTCTTTCATTCTCTCTCTGGTGGTGTTTTTTTAATCGCTCGTCTCTGTGCCGTGCTGCTCTTAAATCGGAGTGAAAGTTTGTTTCTCACAGCACTGGCGCATTACAAGATATTTAGAGACTATTTTTAGGAGTCCAAACAGTCCTGCCTCTTTTCTCAGCCACACAATTTACCAACTGAGCACAGCATGCTGCGCTTATTTATGATATTCCAGTTTGTTTCACACTATTTCCCTTTCACATTCCGTGTTTTAATGATCTTTTACATTCGCTTTATCCCATCACGCTGTTCTACGATGTTCCACTTTGTTTCATTGAGATTCCCACTACGCTGTTTCAACAGCTTCCTAATTAACACTGTGGTAATAGCTAAGCGACGTTCACAAGTGTTTCAAAGCAGCGACTGTGCTCAGTATAAAGACAGTGTGACAAACCTGCCTGCTGCTTTCCCCTTCAAAGGCAGAGCAAACACTCCTTCTCCACAAACTGCAAATCATAAGGGCCTGATTTCATAGTTTGAGTGAAATAGCTGCACTTTGATGAATACATTTAACATAGTCTTTGAAAGACTTTCGACATCAATGCACATTTAAAAAGACAAATGCCTCGCCCCATTGCACGTCTTCACGACCAGCAGTGATAAGATGGAGAACTTGAACAGTATTTGGGCAGAAGCAGCAGGACAAGCTGTTACTGTGTTTCCTACTCAAGACCTTTCCGCAGCGTGTTCCTCCATGTCAAGCTGTTCTATAATACAACTAAGCATGTCACTCTGTCCCATGCTGTGCTATTCCCTCTGCGTGTTTGAACGCTTTAAGAAGCTGACATTTCCAGCAAGTCCAGTTAGTGCCCCGGCACCACGCTGGAGCCCAGGGCTGATTTGTGTGTCCGTGCACACATTCTTGGTGTGGGTGCACACGTAACGCCCTGAGAGGACGGACTTGATAAGGAATGTGGTAGCAGGCTGGTCCGACACCTGGGATGACATGGGAGGACTCAACAGAGCTGGTAGGCATAATGCAGGTTCAGGAAGGCACATGAAATCCCTAGCGCCGCCCCGATCAGCTGATCATCAGCCCTGCGCCTGTTCGGATAATGAAACAGTGAATCGCTGATGCTGCCAACTGTTATTCACTGACCGGTGGCTGCAATGCAAGCCCAAACAACAGCCACACCACCCCGGCCTTCACCCACCTTATGTTATTTCATCCTAGGCTGCTGCTGCTAACTGCTGTCTGCAAGCTGACAGCACACATATTTTATTTAACCTGATTCAAGCTACTATGTCACTGTGATACAGAATGTATATTTATATAATCTAGTATATGGTCTGTACAGATTTAGACTGGAGGAAGGCTGTCATAGGTAATCATTGGTTGCAGATGCCCGCAGAGATCCTCCTGGATCTCAGCAACACGTCGAGCGACGTGGTGCATCAAACAGGCTCATTTCAATCCAGTTGTCATTATTCTCCACGGGGTTCCCTGCTGCTGCCCGCATCACATTCAGGTTTTTTAGTTATTTCTTTCACTACAGTTCTCCCACATGTCTCGGTTCGGTCTGCAGGATCCATCTCTGTCTTCAAAAACTGCTTCAAGATCTAACTTTTCAATAGTACTTACTCGCCTACATATGCCCTTTCTCTGGATATATACACATATGTTTCATTCATTCTCTCAAAACAAGGTAATTTGCTATGCACTTATAAGGGTTTGTGACCTTGTGGCATTTGTGTGAGCTGGAACGTGCAACAGAGTGCTGCAGCACTCTTTCTTTAAGGCTTCTCCTTGATCTACTGTGGCTTGGATTGTAACTCACTTGTACGTATATTTGAACAAAAGCCACACATAAATGAATAAATGTAATGTCACTGTAATCCAACATTCTGCTTGAGTTTGAAACTGAAGAGAAAAAAAATGTAAAGAAAGAAATAGCCATGCAAATATCTCCCAGCGACATCTGTGCACGCGCAGCCCAGAGAAGCTACACAGCTGGAATCAACTGGAATCAATTTTTTGTCTTGCCTAATGTGACTTGAGCGAGAGAGGTGCCTTGAGCGGGGCCATTACATCAAACTAAATTGCATTTGCCACAGTCGTAAACTATAAAAACGGTGTTTGAGATTAAAGTGCAGTCATTAAGCCAAAGAAGCAAAAGGGTGGAGCGCGTTCTATTTCTGTTTCTGTTCTATTTCCCAGCACTGGCACAGGTCAGTTAGAGGCAGCAATTTTATCACTTTCATTTCCACTATGGCCATCAAATGACACTATGACATCCATTTAGCACTCAGCCTGCCTCAGTGTCTTTACACAAGATACTGAATCCTCAGCGGTGCCGCTGTATCGAAGTATTTCAAATGTCCCGGGAGGTAAAATGGGAGAGAGAAAATTTCCCACTGCAGATTAGTGTCACAAGTGTTAAATTACTGTTATTTCAGTGCAATGGTAAATCTCGTCCCTGTGGTTGCAGCAACTGTCTTTTCACTCAGTGCTTCTACTGTCAACTTCCAACAAATAAAAAGCAAACAGACTGCAAATTGCCTTTCAGATGGTCTACGTGCTGTTCTGACCCCTCCATCTGTCAGGCTGCACTGTTTGCCAGTTTAGGTGTTTCTAATTCTCCTGTTGCACACTGGAGCGAATCGTATTCTATAGAGTGGGAAATGTACAAGGTAATGGCAGTGAGGTGAGAAAGTCAAACTAGAATGATATTTTTCTTCCTCAACAGGCAGAGAAGACAGAGAGGAAAGACACATTACTCTGACGCACACTGTTTGACTTATTCATTACTTACTTACATACAAACACACACACACGCGCACAGTCACACAAACTAACACACACACACACTCTCTCCTTTTGTCCTGCAGTCATAAATGAGATGGCTCACAAACACAAACAGGTCCACTGGGGGAGAGTGAAACAGTGCGCTATCATTTCAACTCTGTGTGTGTGTGTGAGAGAGAGAGAGAGAGTGAGAGAGAGAGAGAGAGAGAGATGGAGGAATGGGGGATTAGGGGACAAACACGCTCTGCATGGCCTCCTTACCGGTAGTAACTGTGTCCTTGACCTACTGTTAGAGTGATAGATGCTACAGTGAGAGAACAGAGGATGAAGCCAAGGTCTGCCAGCAAACAGACTGCTACTCCCACACACTTACACTTCTTGTATGTAGTAACTCCATCATCATTCCTCACATCATATGAGTGATTTTAGTGGTCCTGTATTTTTATGAGAAGTGTAACCTGTGCATTATATATACTGTATTTACAAAACATTGATATTGAATGATGAAACAAAAATAAACTTTTACTTTTTGAATGCAAAAGAAAAAAAAAAATGTTGCCGCTTATACTCAATTCCAATCTAACATAAAACATCTACAACAGCTGCATTCAGTTATATCACATACTTTAACACTTTGTAATGTATTCATTGGAAATTAAAACAATGCCGCCCCGACAGATCCAAAAAACACTGTTTTCCATATTTGGTCTGAGCCAAGCTTTGTGTGAGTGTGTGTGTGTGTGTGAGTGTGTGTGTCTGACAGGTGGCTCAAACCATGCACAGTGCAGATCTCTGGCCTATCAAATGCCTGCCAGGAGAGCTTCTTATAAAAACGTGCACACACACATATTGAGAGTCGACAAGCATAAATACACACAAGGGCAGACATCTTTTTCTTTCATCCCTCCATCTTCCTCCTCTCCTTCTCTCCCTCTCAAAACACATTCTCAGAGTTTTAACACCTTGTGTGCTACTCTCACACCCTCGCTGGCACTGGTGGTATTCCTCGGTTTAACAAGTTTGTTTTGATTCCTCTCCTCCTCTTCTGTTCTCTTTATCTCTCTCTTCATCCAGGCCCTCTCCCTCCCTCTTTCTCATTGCCTCCCCTCTTCCTCATGTTTTCCATCCTCCTGCTTTCTCCTGTCTTTGCTCTTTTCCACTGCTGGACGTCCGTCTGGTTAAATTTTCATGCCGAGTTACTCCTAAAACTTTTTTTTCCCCCCTCTTCTGTTTCCTTATATTAAACAGTGATATGAGATTCTCTGTCACCTCTTAATTTATCTCTTCCTTTCCTTTTTCCTCCCCATCTTCTGCTTGCCTTCCTTACCTGTTGTGCTCATTTCCAGTAGAGTGGAGACAGATGATGCAGTAAAGCAGCGCAGCAGGAGCAGGGATTGAAACCCACAATCAGCGTCAGCTGCCAAGGGCATGCAGTCCAAGAGGTGCGCTATGCACTGACTGCCACACTCTTTATGAGCCAATACACTAAAAACGTGTTAAAATGTTTATACAATATTCACAACCCCGTCGAGCATCATTGTGTGCAAATGGCTGAAATGATGAGCTAATAGCTGTGGATTTACATATGGGCTTGGGTCATATGTTTCCAGTTTACCTGTTTATATTATTTCACCCTGGTTAGATGGAACGATTGTCACACCTGGATGGATTGATGCAAGTTGGCTTTAATGGACTGTACAAAGACCTACGTGAAGATTTTTTTTAATTAGCTTGGCATGTATGTAGAGAAAAAAAACATTGTTTCCTTAATTGCTAATGCTTAGTAATGCTCTCCACCTTTCATGTACAGTGAATGAGGAAATATACAAGGTTATTCTGGCTATATTGTACATAAAAATGCACAGCCTCATTTAAGAACAACAACAGAATGAATCTGAAAAAGAAAAACAACTAACAGCAATTAGTTTGGACTTTAACCATTGTCTATATATATATATATATATATATATATATATAACATTGCAACATTATAACATTTTAAATATGTATGATGAAACTGGATGTGTTCAGTGTTCAATGATGCAACATGGCCTTAGCATTTACGCCATAATGAGTTCCTGAATATGAAGCCGAGAACTCAGCATTTGATTCGCTGCCATCTTTGTCAGCTACTAGAGTCGGAAAATTCAATTTTTGGGGGGAAAAAAGCGGGGGACGGGTGGGCGGAGCTGCCGAGGCGAAAGCGCCATTATGTGCGATCGACTCAATCAAACAAGACATGTCTTACAATAGACTTCCCTTTTGCTTTAATAACTCCTTAATAGAACAATAGAACAATCACCGCCAAGACACCCATTAGATGAAGGGAAATTACCTATTAAGACTTAATTTGTTGTTGGGAAAAGGTATTGTCTTTGCATTTTATGTGGGAAGCCACTTCCCTATTGTCAGAGACACTGACTTCAGGAGAACTTCATCCTACAGAACAGCGCAGATGTTTTATCCTCATTTAACTTGTGTCTTTGATCGAGGGGCTTTTTAATCTGGTGTTATAAAAAGGGCAGAACCAGTGGGCTGAGGGAAGCAGGTGGCTTGCCCCGAGACAGGGCCGAATTCTGCTGTCAGCCGGTGTGACCCCACCTCCCTCCCCACACCCACCCGTCTTGGCTTGGCTCGAGCCCTGAAGCCACAGGGCTCAGATTGGAGGTTATTTCCCCCCCCCGCCGAACTGACAGTCACTCCTCACATGTCAACGGACATTGGGTCAAAACACGACTCAACAATGCTTCGGTTTGAGGCGGCTTGCAGTGCCCAGTGAGTGGGGTTTGCATCGTGATATAGACGAAAGCAGGCGCAAAATGTTTACACAGTGACGGTGAAGGATTTGAGCTTCATTTATCTGCTCTCTGCATTTGAGTCAGTGTCGAGATGTGGTCAATCCTAGCCTTCAGGTAAACTAAGCAGAAGACAAAACAACCTAAAATGGCTCTCTTTTCCATAATCGTCTATTTTCAACATGTTACAGCACTTTCGTCTGCAGTGTGGCTTTTGCGCTGATGTCAGAGCACTGCAGAGATGTGTGGAGACTGGCAGTGAAGCTCTCAGACATAAAAGCTAAATGGCCTCTTGTAGTCATTTGTACTCCTACACGGAGGCGCCAGTGAAAGCATAATGCATATCAACAGGCTGGGTGTTGGAAAGGTTAATGTCTTGTGCACTTGCATTTCACACATTTTTTTGTTTCATTGCTGACTTTTAAACAATCAGCAGAAGCTTCCAATTACTGGACTCATAAACTAAGCATTTGGCGTTCTAAGCTTGAAACATGGAATTGCGTAAACATAAATATCTACAAGGTGATAAAAACTAATGTTGTGAAAATGATATGCAGTGTTTCTGAATTAGCAAATGTTTACCTGTAACTATATATGTAGCTATAACCCTCCTGAGTTCAAATTGTAATATTACATTAACGCATACCGTTACGTATCACTAATGTTGAAACAATCTCATAGTTCAACAGGTTAAATAAAAAATTTCATAGTCAGTATATTCATTTATTTATCACACACATTTCCATGTAAACACACTAACGCACACACGGGCTGCTGATCAGACAGAGCTGGAGATGGAGCCTGATATATTTTGGGTGCTGGTGATGGGCTTGTGATATTTTACATTCACTGAAGCCACTGGTTTATTAATGTCGAAATAAATAATAGGTTGTCCGAACACATAAGTAATGGCAGTCATGCGTGAAGTACAAAAATGTTCCTGGTTATCTGACTCAAGATATCAAGCCTCAACATTGTATGGATATCACAAACTGAACACATATACACTGCAGAAGACTTGTGCCAGAATCTGCCTTGCAAGCTATTAGAGTCATTGTGACAGGAGGACTTGATTAATAAAGGCATTCTGGGTAAAAAGTTTTCTTTTCGTAATCCATAAACGCTTACAGTAGTGCCATTTTTGTCCTTTTTCTATTTTTTTTTTATCCTGACACAATGACAGATCCCATTGTTCCCCGTGGGTAGAATAAAAGTGATTTATGACAATAAAAAAAAAGAATCGACTCAAGGGAGGATGGACGGGTTCATGCTGTTAACTCCGACATCAGCATCTCACATGAGAAATTAAAATCCATCAGAGCTGATGTTTCGTTTTTTTACATTCACTTGCTGGATGCGCTGTATGCTTTTTCATTCTTGGGTGACAAAAGTGGAAGTTGGCACGGCTCACTCTTGCCTGACCTCTCTAATTACTGAGGTGTTTTCCCCCACAGAGCTTCCACTGACTGGATTTTATGTTGTTGACTTTGTGATGGATGAGGTCGGCTGTCTCCAATTTGACAGAACCTGAACTCCTGACACTAACGCCCAAAGTCGCTGTGCGTCTACTGTGTAATTATAAGGGTTTGGATCAATGTGGAGAATTGTGTCTCCTCTCTCCTCCCATCCACAGGAAGGGTAAAACACACAGGTCAGGCACATGACAGAGTGATCTCCCCCTACTCGCTACACACCTTCACTCCTCTGCGATGCGGCTCCTGTATGAAGGTCAAGGATCCGGAACTCTAGTAAACAGTGACCAGCGGGATCCTGAGCAGTGTCAAACACCCCTCCACCTGCTCTCTCTCGCTCCCTCTTACTAGCACACACCCACACACACTCACACACAACAATGGCAGCAGTTGTGAACAGCATGCGCACGTAGCTTGCAAAGTCCAAACACAGTTTAAATAGCACTGTGAGCGAGAGTCAAAAGGAGGAGGGACAGCAGAGCGGACACTGGAGATACTTTCCTGTTGGATGTTAAAATGGCTCTTTTGAATGAAACTTTATTGCGGCAGTTCAACCGGGAAGGCCACCTCGCCTCAGCGCTCCTCACACACACTCATTATTTCTCCTTAGCTTTTTATCCAATTAGTCCACACCACATTCTTCCTATGCCTGTCCAGTCAATGCATTTCACTGTGTTTCTGGGTCACTCCTAAACCTTTTAAACAGTCAGTGCGATTTCAGTTCACTCTGAATCCATTTAACCAATCAGAGCCCATATTGATACTGAAAACATTCCCTTATTAATATCCTGGTATTCATGCGAACCATATCCATCCATCTATACCGCTTATCCTCACGTAAGGTCACAGGTTTGCTTTAGCCAGTCACAGCAGGCATTGGGCGAGAGTCTGGAGACACCCTGAACTGGTTGACAGTCAATCACAGGGCTGACATAGATAGACAGACAGCCATTCGCACTCACACAGGCAATTTTAGTGTCACCATGAATCTAACCTGCATGTGTTCAGACTGTGTGAGGGAGCCAAAGTACCTGGAGAAAACCCACGCAGGCACAGGAAAAACATGCAAACTATACACAGAAGGGTTCAAACCCAGACCGGTCTTACTGTGCTCCACAGTGCGGCCCCCCTTAAACCATATTAATCAGCTTTAATATACCCCGCAACACTCCCCCGAATTTGAACGGGCTCAGTGGAGGTCACAGTTCATCGTCTCACTTCTATAAAGTCGCATTTGCCATGGCATGAGCCATTGCCAAGTAAAGCCATATAATAAAGTAGATGAATACACTGTATTTCTTGCTGGTCTGTCCTGGTTGTGTTAACAGTACTGAAACAGGTGTTTCTTGAATGCCGGTGGGATGACTGCGGCACAAACATCTGCAAAACTTCCAGGTGACTAATGCCACAGTAACCAGTTATATCACAACGACGTGTGTGCTCATAAGAGATGATGGTGATGAAGGCTGCCCACTGTCAGGAAGGGCAGATTTCAAGAACATCTGCTACTGACACACACACACACACACACGTACACACAAACACATCTCAGCATGTAAAGCATGAGGAGGAAGTGGGTGGAAAGAGAACAGCTCAGGCACACGCTGTTTAGTGACATTTACATGTATTTGTGCTTATCTGTACATATGCAAACACAACTGCAGAAAAACTCTCACACACACACACACACAGTCTGGTGTACAAAAAGAAAAACATAAACACGTGAACATGCACTTCTTCTTCTTCACAAGTTATGTTTGTTTCTGAGAAATTCTGAATAATTCAAGAACTCAGTTAACCTTCCCTCCCATGCACACACACGCACACACACGCACACACACATCTATTTTACACTTTAGTGCATCTCCAAATATGTTTTTTACACTACGTGCTTGAATTTAATTAAACATGACTTTTATTCTTTTTGAAATTCCAAGTGGAGTCTCGGGTGAACAGGAAGAGTATGGGCAAACTTTTTGCTCCTTACTTGGGCTCAACTCCCACTAGAGCCACGTCCGACTTGGTTGTTTGCATGTGGGAAACCATTGGAGAATAACATTAGGGTTGTAATATCTAGTTCCTTTTTTTTCAGATTTCCAGTTGGCAAAATACCCAGACCAACCAGACTGATCTTGTATGACACCTTTCATCTCTCTTTGCTCAAAGAAATGTGCAGAAGATTTAGGTGGCAGCTTCTCATTTTTAGCTGTTGCTTAAGGTCAGTCCTCCCGAGTTTAAATGTCACACAGTGTGTAGATTTTACACATCTAAGTCTGTTTACTGGTGTTGAGTAGTACTTTTGGGGCTCCAGTGTTACGTAAAGGCATATAGTCCTCATAAATTCAGCGTCAGTTGGGTAGCTCATAAAAAATAAATGAGCATAATAAATAATAATGTAAAAGTTTGGTTTACTGCACCTGTAATTCTGTTCCAGCTACATTTTCTGCTGCTCATCTTATTTACAGGTTATAGTGAAGGTTTTGAACATCAATCGGGCTGCCACCCAAACTGCAGTGTTTCTGCCAACAAAAGCTGATTACAGATCTCAACTGAGTCGCTGAGTTTTTTGTAGAAGTGATTCAAAAGGATTTGGATTCAATAAGCGGGTTTAATGGTGGAATTACGGTCCGTAAAATGCTACTGATAGCGTTTTAGCAAACCCCATCGATTTGATAAAGAGCTATAGGGTAAGAGTCACTAATGGCTCCTATGTGAGCCGGCGAGCATGACCATCAACTAGAAGAAAAATCAAGGTCTCACATCACAGTCATTCTCTCTACTAAATGACTCTCCTACCCTTATGCTAATCTCTTTCAATTATATTCCTCTTTCATCCCTCCTTCCTCTCCTCTCACCCAACTCTTCGGTCTTCCCGTCTCTCCTGTCTCATTGCCCTCTTCTCTCCGTTGTTTCCATCCCCCCCACTTCCCTCTGAGATGAGGACTGTCAGCGAGGCCATATATCTGACACAGTGCACCTCGGACTCCACACACACACACACACACACACACACATATATATATCTCCAATATGCGTTAGAGTGTTCACTAATGGGGCAGCGGGTATGAGGGGAATGGGAGATGGAGTCGGCTGGGCATTGTTGAGTCCATCAGACAGGTTATATAAGACAGTGACGAAGACTGTCCTTTGCCATAAATCAATAACCTTATAGAAGATACAGTGATGTCAACACCAGCTCTATATATATCACTGGATTCCTGTACAGGACCAAGAAACAGTAGCTATTGGTTTAAATGCCCTGTGCACCACAAAGAAAAAAAATCAGGTGGTATGAGTACTCATATCGATTATGGCTGCAACAGATGACTATTTTCATAAACAATTAATCTTGATTATTCTTTGAATTAATCGAATTATTATATTGAATTTCAGAAAATTGTGAAAAACGTGCACTGCAACTTCCCAGAGCCCCAAGTGATGTTTTCAAAAAGCTTTTTTTCATCCAGTTAACTGTCGAAAAAACCACAAAAACATTCAATTTGCAATTATATAAAAACAGAGAAAAAACCTTTACATTTAAAAAAGCTATCAGGCGGAAATCGTTTTCTATTTGTGTGTCCTAAAAGTTGGTATTATCTTTTTTTGTATCTTCCTGACAATCACATAATTGAACTAATCATATAAGCACTAATGCTGATATATGGGGCATCAGCTCTGTGACTGAATGCATCTCAGCAACTCTGCAGCCTGTCAGACACAAATGAACGCAGCAATCGGATCATTTTAAAACCACAACACAGCATTGCAAAATAAAACCTTAACCATCCACTGTATTATTCTGTTATCGACGGCTGCAACATTTTTTGGAGTGCTGTGATGTGGTTTGGGAAGGATTTTTGTTAACATTTGCGACAAGCTCCCTGAGACATCTCCACACGCAAGACACATAGCTAATGTCAATTCAGCGGTGTCATTAGCAGAAGTACTCCTTTATATGGATAAATTCATGTGGCATGTTGAGCGGGGCCAGGCTTCATGCAGCTCTGCTCTCCGACTGCTCTGCTCAGGCTCACTAGACACATCACACTCCCTCTGACACATGAATAATGTGGAAAATACAGAGAGAGGGAGAGAGATTCCACTTCTGTTGCTTCACCTCATCCAAGTGTTTTTATCCTCTCTCTCTCTCTCTCCCCATTCTTGTTTCTCATTTCTCACACACACCACGCAGTCGCACTCTTTCACACTCCCTCTCGCTCATCCTTTCTCCTTACACACACACACTCTAACACCAGGCAGAGTGCTGGTTCTCCTTGGCAGCGTGCCTCTCTCTAAGAATGTTTGGTGCTACAACCCTGAAGGAATACACCATCAGCGCCTCCGACACGCTGCCTCATGAAGGCTTGCATGCTGACACGGGTGATGAATGACACTCAGGAGAAACAGAAAAGGGTCTTAAAGTAATAAACAGCTGAGTTGATCTGAGGTCTCCAACAAGAAACATGCATGCAAAGTTCTTGTGCACATAACAAACATTAAAGATAAACTGACCGAAACAGAAGTGGCATGTCTGAGGATGTTAACTGTGCGTTATGGTGCACTGATAACAGTGTCGGTCATTATTGTGAATGTTGTAGCTGTATTCAAATGTATTTTGCAAAATGTTAGAGGGAGAATAAAAAAAGGAGAATCGCAGCAGATGCCAAGCTGTCACTCATGAGAAAACTAACACCCACATCATTGTGCTTTCTGACTTGACCAATCTCATAAAACTCACAGGTTTTTGATGTTTGTGCAGGTGCATGGATAAGTTTCCCTCCCGCTACAACCATGAGCAAACCTATGAAACAGAGGTAAAGGACTTCATTTTCAGAATCTCCTCCTGTTGCAAAGAAAGCGACAGACTAGAAAGCCCCAGTAACCTTTTGCAAGGTTCATCAGATGGATCATTTTACTGATGTTCTCTGATTAAAGTTTGTTTACATCACTCTTACTGTAAATACAGTAAGTAAAGCTTGTTTAGTGGACACATTTCATGCACCTATGACACATTTGTGAACTGTTATAAATAATGGTCACATAAATAAACTGAGCTTTTAAGTGTGTCACAGTAGTTGGGGATCCCTCTCCTCACATTCATTAGACAGCATGCAAAGTTGCATGTTTAACAAATGGCACGCTGGCTTGATTGTTTAAACTTTAGAGAAAAATGGAACAGCCTATATGGACTAAATTAAGGTCGGTATAGATCATCTATAGATCATCTCTAGATCATCTAGGGTCTCTACAAATACTAAACCAATACTGGACATATAAAACGTGTTGGACAGCGCGCAGGTCAGTGCAAACTCAACCACTCGGCACCACCGACGCGCAAAAAGTGTCTCCATGCGTAAAAGCTGCAGCCTGCGTGCAGCGCGCTCCTCCGGCTCCGCTGCTCTCGGCGGACTCTCTCGTACCTGGTTGGTGGTGTCGGGCGGCAGGTTCTTGATGAGGATTTTCCTCCTGTTGCTCAGCTCCTGCCGAGTTTTGGCCAGCCTCCTCTCGATCTCCTCCGGCTCCAGGTCCGGCAGGTCGCGGAGGCTAATCCCCGAGTCGGAGGGCTGCGCCGCCGCCGCCTCCTCATCCTCCGGCTGCCGGCTCTCGGGGCTGTCCATCTCCGGGGAAAGTGCGCTCTCCCCGGCCAGAGAAGAGTGAACGCTGGGCGGCTGGATGGATGAGGCTGCCGCCATCTTGGGTAGCTGAGTGAAAAGTGAGGGGAGAGAGAGAGAGAGAGAGAGAGAGAGAGAGAGAGAGAGAGAGAGAGAGAGAGAGCAGGTGGGAGGTGTGTCTGTTAGTGAAAGAGAAAGAGCGACAGAAAGGTAAAACATCACAAATATATTTAAAAAAAACAGACTATTTCAATCGAGTCAAGTGAACAGTTAAATATTTTTTTGGATTTTTTTTTTTTTTTTTAATTTACTTGTGTATTCGTGTATATATTATCCTACATCATCAAATGATTTATTTACATTTACAATCTTCTTCTTGGTTTGTCTGGTTGCTCGTCATTCGCTTTTACTGGAATAAATGCAGCTGCTTCAAGAGAGCAGTGAAACTTGCACCTGCAGAGTAGATTTAGTTCCGTTATGAATATTAGGTATTTGTTTTAAAAGGTAAAAGCACCAGGCTGAGAGGTTAAACTACTTGTTAAACGGGGAGTTTGCGCCTCTCTTGGCTCCATCATGTCAGGCTGCACCTCAGACTCCTGGCGACCCCAGCTGTCTGCACAATGTAAAGAAGCCACCAGCATCACGGTCAGACCATCAGATACAGTTGGTTTAGTGCGACTGGAGGCAGCTTGTAATCTAATACACTGGAGTTTGCATGATTTTTTTTTTATTTTTTTGCATTGCAATGCATTATTTTAGTTAACCTGTTTAAAATCCTGTAATCTCCAGATTTTTGTGCAAAGACCAGAAGGAGTGAGTATGTTATCAGCCACATGTTGAGGCTGATAAGTGTTTTGTGTTCTGTAAACTGTGTGCAGTGCATTTCAGACACCGGTAAATATACACACACAGTCTAAAGCACATTGGTACAAAGAGAAACTCGGTTCTTATTTTTGTTCGACAGCCCAATTAACACATTTATTCTTTTGGTCAAAGAGAGAGAGAGAGAGAGAAGGAGAGAGGGGGGTATTCATTGGAGAATATCTCAAAACCACCACAGCTTTCCTGTTCCCAATGTGCATAATGTGACCATGAATGGCTGTGTGCCTTCCCTCCTTTCTACCCAAGTCATCCAGTGAATGCCAAACTAGCAGCCAACCGAGCCTGCCTGCCTGCCCACCGTGGGTGGAAAGCTGCTCCTGGCAAACACAAAGGGAACACAGCTCCCCGCCGAGTCCTCACAATGCCTATGTAGCTTCCGCAGGCTGCATGAGTCGCTGACAGACACACGCACCGTATACTCACACTAAGGAGATGCATTCACACTCACGGAGGCCCACAAACATGTCAGTGAGAACACATCAACCCACTGAGGAAATATTTAGAGCGCGATTATGCCAAGGCCTGTAAGAGACGGTGAAATCAACCTCCATCATCCAACCTCCATGTTCTCTCTCTCGCCATCTGTGTGAAGCGTTTCTTGGCAGATCGGAGTCCAGACAATCACAGTTGTCAGTGGGTGAAAATGATCTCACATTGCCAAGTGGCTGAACCAGTGTAACTGAAACACACCGAGTGTGTGTGGACCGCGCATGAATGCCTCAATCAAGCTTACGCTCGGACCACTCCAGAGTGGAGAGGCCAATTAGAAGGACATTAAATGTCATTTTAAACAGCGATGAACAGCATTTTTTTTTCCTGTGAAAGACCAAACGCTACTACTTAGTATCATACGTGCCAAAAAAAAACAAGTCACAAATCAGATGACAAATGCTGCTTCACCATGATGAAATCTGTGTGGAGGACATATTTTACTTCCAAAATTCAACGATACCAGCTGTTATTTTGTTATTTTAAGAAAAAGCAAATTTCAGGATGCAGTGCCCACCTGTTAAAATAGACAAGAGTGGATTAATCAGTTTTGGTGATTAACAGAAAATAAATCTTCAACTGATAATCAATGAATCCTTTCAGTATTTCTTCATGGAGACATGTCAAACCTTCTCTTTTTCCAGCTTCTCAAACACGAGGACTCGCTACTTTACTGTGTCAAATCCTACACTGAATATTGTATCGCTGAGTTTTACACTGTAGGTCGAACAAAACAACACATCTGAAGACGCCCTCTTGGGCTTTGGGAAATTATAATGGGCACTGGACTTCTACAGAAAAAGCTATTGCTTGATTTATCCAGAACGAAATGTTTGTTGCAGCCCTGACAGACGATTTGGGGCTTAACTTGGCTTCTGGTACATGCGGCTGCATCTCAGACTTTCCCTCATGTCCTCGCATACACACAGCGTTACATGTGCTGCAAATCCGAGTCACAGGCTGTCCTCCTGCAAACCAGACGGTGAGAAAGTACTGACCAGCAAGACAGGTTTTCGTGTCCAGTTGCAATCAGCTGAAACCAAGACCAAGTTTTTACACTTGAAAAGCATTTCGGAGAAGTCAGGTTTTGATCTGACTGCAGCTCATACAATAGTCTTGTGCCTGCTGACAGATTGGGTGACATGAATCATTGAGCAGTGGTTCTCTGAAAAGACAGCGAGGACTTGCCTGTCACTTGCGCGGGCTGACTTTGTAGACGCATGAATCACTCCACTAAGTGCTAAACAACGTTTCCATGAGAGAACAATTAATTTGTTCTCTCAGTCCCCCTGGCACAAACGCATGCCAGCGCCGTATTACACTTACAGACACACTCTAACACAAACACACACACACATGCATTAACTCATGTCAGGCTACAGCCGCCTCGCACAGTTACACAAAATCTGTGTCTCTCAAAGCGTTCTACCTATGTGCGACTCAAACCACATAATAATGGGCTATGCTTCACAAACCAAGGGAAAAACAGAGATGTTAGTCCCTCTCCATCTAAAACACAAGAGCCCTGCTGGTGCTTCAGCGTGTCAGCCAGTGATTCACAGCCCTTTTGGAGTGGGTGGGAGTAGAGAGGAGAAGAAGAAAGCGGGAAAACGTTTGCCGCTGCTCACTCGGACTGAGAGTGTGTGAGGGCGTGGGCGGGCAGAGTGGCTGAACGGGCAAAGCAGGCACCTGGGATGAGCTCAGTAGGCGTGAGGATGGGGGGGGGGTGGTGGTGATGGGATGAGGGAGGGAGAGGGAGCCGGAGGGGGGTGAACCCTAAATGGTGAAGTGATTCATTGTGCGTGGGAGTTGACGGAGAGCTCATACACGTATATGTGTGCGTGTGAGATTGCGCGGCGTGATTATGGACGTCTCACTCTGCAGTCCTGAATGGAATGAAGGAGGAGATGCAGAAATGGACTGTAGGCTCTCCCTGCATTTATGAGCAGATGCGGTCCGGTGGCGTGGCTGCCTTTCTCTTACAGCGTAGCAGAGATTAAGGGACATGTGACCTACTAAAAACGGCTGACCTGGACCCACGGGGACAATATGCACGAGAGTTCCCTGCCCAATTCATGTCCTAATTAAAGTAGTCATAAGCATACCTCTTCACCAGTGCGTCGGGGAAGCTACTTTGATGTGGTCGGCAAGTGAATCAGTAATGAGAAAGCTGCATCTATTTTAACGTGAGTACTCCCTGTTTTCAACCCGAGAATAACTCAAGTGTGTACTGTAAAGGCCCCAATTACATTTTTTGGTTTACAAGGTAATCATACTGTACCTTTGAGCAGAACATTGAGATTAAATACATCTTTCAAAGATTTTTCTGCAAGGTTCAAATTGTTTCCAAATGTTTTAACAAAACCCTTATTACAGTATAGAAAGCATTGTCTGTCAGAGGGATTTTAAAGTGCTGTAAATTGCTTGCATGCAAGACTTAAGATGATTACACTGCTAAGATGCACTTGGGAAACTGGGACTCTGGACTGCACAAAATATGCTGCTAGTGCATGTCTGCTGTACCAGTTGGCAGAGCAAAGACTGACTGAAATGACCCGAGGGTGCTTGGACACCGAGCTCAGTGCTCTAATTCACAGTGTTTTTCTGGCAGGGAGCAGCAGGCAGCTCGACAGAAACAGGGAGAGCGGAGGAGATGCGGTGACAGTGAAAAAGAGACAAAGACAGCGCCGTGTAGGGGAGGCATGAATGAATGCCGACAAACTGATAAGGTTTATGGGACATGGCGACAGGGACGCATGGAAAGAGCTCCCCTCCTCCCCCTTCAGCTCTCACCAGTGCTGAACTACTTCCCTGCTGATGTCCAGCAAAGTGAGAGCCCAGCGTTCCCCCCTCTATTTTCATAATCCACCTCAAGGTGAAACAATTTACTTTGCTGCACTCTATGACCTTCTTTTAAAATAGACAGAGACGCAGTACCTTTTCAGAGACCACATATGCATACCTGTTCTCTTGTTCATTTAAATAAAATGCGACATCTCAAATGATCAAATTAAAGTGTCCAAAAAAAGCTGACCTTGGAGATTCACAGATGCTTCGTTTGAAATCCTTCCCCAATTAAAATCCTTCCCATATGCTACAAGCAGTCTATGTGTCTCTTTCAGTGTTAGAATAACAAACTTATCAACTGCACTGATTGTTATATCATCTACTGTAGTAGAGAAACCAGGAGATCTGAACAACTCTGAACAACAACTTCCCAAAAGGGAATTAAATGTATTTTCTGAAGAATGAGCATTACGCAAAACCATAATCCATCGAGTCATGTTGGTGTGCCTTATTTTAACACATCAAGCTTATACCATATCTCAGACCTGTTTCCCAATGCTGAATGCATTAAATCATACATTAGCATTACCATGTTCAAAAAAGATGGGACTATCATTATTCTGTTTGGACTATCTGTTTTTCTTACTGCTGATAAATTCCCTGAAAAGAAAAACAACTTAATATGCATTGGTATTAATATTTTCCTACTTCCTTGGCCTGTGTGTGGCACTGAGGCCCAAACTCGTTTGTTTCTACTAAGACCTCTTAAAAATATCTTTAAAAAAAAAACCCACACAAATATATACCATCATTTTTAAAGAAGACTTTCGCTGCCTTCACTATGTGTGTATTTCCACAGCTAATGCTATGCAGCGAGCTAAACACCCTTCAAACAAAGTTTGATGATGAGGCTGGCCTTTGAAGGTTTCACCGAAACAACTGTGAAACTGTGAAAACAGGAACAATGAATTAAATGATAGTGATTACGGAAAAGGATAATATGCTAAAAGGTGTTTAAATGATAGAAAGTTATTATAATAACATGAGACCCTGATTCAAAATGTAGACTGTTAAATTAGTTGCATTGTCCTTGTCCAAGTTCTGCTAAATCAACAATGAGAAAATAGCTGTAATAATAAAAAAAAGTACCTACAGAAAATGCTCAAACAAAGGCCTTCGGATTGTAGATTATATAAAAGCTGCCTGTCAATATTTGACAAAAGGCTGAATGTATCAAACTGAGAACTGAGTCAGTAGTGGTTGCTACTGGCAACACAATGTTCAACTAAAATCAAGCGGGTGGCATGCTAGATGGTTTGCTTTAAGATTTGGTTACTGTAGTTTCGCACAAATATTACTCAACCAGAGGTAAACTGTGTTTTTGTCAGGGGACTATTTTCATCTGCGTATTTAGTGCGCTCGAAAGTGTCTACAGCAGCAGGATAGTGTAGGTGGAACTGACCACTCGTAATTACTAAGGTGAAACCGTGCTTGACATGTTTTGGTCAACATTGGTCAACAATGGGGGTCTACAGTACAGAGGGTATATCAAGCTTTGGCTCCAGACTATACTTTTTAGTCAGGTTAGTTTTTGCATTTTAGTGGGATTTGTTGAAGAAACACAGAATACAAACAGACTGATCATGTAAAGGTGAAAATACTTAGCAATTTAACAAACTGTATGTAAGAAGTAAGTAAGAACCCAGAAAACCTAAAATAGCACTTTGTTCTTAAATCAAAGGCAGCCTCTTGTCACGAACATGTTTTCTCTCCATCTGGGGTTGTTTCCCAGGTCCCCTGGCAGGGAACATTGTATGTACAGAAAGGCATCATAAATAACTGATGGGGTCTTTCAGGCAGTATGTACCACTATTCTTCCCCCACCCACCCACAAATGGCACGACCTACAGCCAACAGCGTGAAACACATTGAAAAACACACTCCTCTTGTGGAGCGGAGTGCAGATTCTGGTTGAATGACCATTTTACTCTCAGCTGCCCCATTTCTTGAAGCAGGGGTAAAAAGCTAAAACTAACTGTGGGGTGTCCTCGAGACTTACCAACGCAGCTACATAAGACATTTAGAAGAACAAAATCAATGTGCGACTCTTGCCTTCTGCGGGGTTATTTGCAGAACATTAATTAATTTCTACTGGTCAAGTATGCCTCCAGCAGGGCAGATACTGGCACACGTGGATCTCAGCCCTGAAAAATAGTCCCTTCAACTACTGGGTCAGACAAATATCCCAGTTCCTCACAGTGGCAGACAGTTCTACATGTCATTAAAAATACTTCCTTCCAAATAAAGCCAAAAAGCCTCTGAAGGGCAGTTTTTTTTTTTTTTATTTTAGAGTGCAGGTGTCCTAAATGTCCCTGCGTGAACCGGGCAGAACAACACAGGCTGAAGAGGCATCAGACAATATCACTCTGCCGTCAGTGAGTGTGAATACCGGGCCAGGTATTGAAACAACACACACAAAATCCCCTGCAGATAATCTCCCTGGCTTACTGTGTGTGAGGCGGTTTGTGGGTGACCTGTTCCATGACCTCCTACAGTAAGAACAAAACGGCCCCACTGACAATAGAAAAATGCAGTTAGCAGCATTCGGACCTTCATAACAACAGTAACAGTGTCTGTATGGAGTGAACAACCCTGAATCACAACAACAACTTCTTAGTATACTTTTGCTCTTCAGTGTGCGTGTGTGTTCCCTTCGCTTGGCTCACAGGTCAATTCAAGCCTTTTGCGCTTAATATAGACTAGTGTGTGTCTGACAAATGTATTTTGGGTGTGGATGGTGTGTCCACATGGTCTAGGACAGACACACTGTGTGCTAAAATGAGTTAGTTGGGATCAAAATGGAGCTAAAAGGAGAGTAAAATTGAACTTGCATTCATCAGCTGTTGGCATGCTTGGATAACGTTAGCCATATCAACTTCATACTGGCATTAGCTGTGTGTTTAAGTTAGTTTTCCCCTTAGTTGCTGAGGTTCTCATGCACCAACTTTTAAAAAGCAGTTAAACATAAACAAATGATTGTTGCTTTACAGGGTAAATAAAAACTGGATATGTCTTTTTCACGGCTCTCCTCAACTTTTACAGTTGGAGCAATAGAAATCCTGACTGGAAACATGATAAGCTGGAATGGTTTGTGCACAGCGGGTGATTAAAACCCATCCAGCACATCTCTGGTAGCCATGTGCCGACCATCAGCGATACAGGTGGGGTGAAGTGCCTGTGAGGAGCCCAAAAGAGATAAAAAAAAATAAAAAAAAATACCCACCCCTGCAACAGCCTGGTCAGTTTGCTGCAGGCTGGCGAGCGATAAAGAAGCATCAGCTGCCGTACCACCAGACTACAGAGGAGCTTCTTGTCCTCAGGCTGAGACTCTTGTCTCTTTTTCCTTGTGCAGCAAAATGGGACTGAAACTTACAATTCATTGCGTGACCCTGTAAGCCTGTGTTGTAAAATGACAAATCAGTGAATCATGGATCTTTATCTTTTTCACAGCTGTTTGGATTCATAGCAGGAAAAGCACAGGTATAACTAATAACACTGGTAATGCGTCCCTGATCGTGGAGCTGGAGCACACAACGGGAATGAAAACATCGTTAATTTAATCCATTATGATTGTGATTTTTTTTTTTTTGCAATGACTACAAAATGTAAAGAAAAATACGAAGAAAGAAGCATCATCCCATAAAAAATGTTTGAAAAGATCGAACAGGAATAAAAAAAAGACAACAATTTAAGTGTAAAATGGACTTTATCACATTCACATTGCAATAAATCTCAATTTGATAACTTTATATGATACAAGAGGGGGGTGATGTACATGTTCCTTCAGTACATTAATTAATGCGATTCAGAGTGTTCTGTATACACACACACACACACACACACACACACATACATATATATACTTGTTTACAACAGCTGGTAAATACTGTTTAAAAGGTCTCCAGAAAAAATGCTTTTAACAACAAACTCAACTTGGACAAACATTTTCTTTGCCCCAACAGACTTAAATATACTCGCAAGACTGTATTTGATCTAAAGATTTCCCTGATACGCTGCAAGGCTGCTTTGATGTCGGACTAAACTGTGGGATATCAGACTTAGTACAATTGCATGCTGTGTGAAATGGTGAAAATATAACAATTTTGAATTTTGTTTGCGTTACAAATGAGTGCAGGTTCATAAAGTTGTATGTTTGTATGGTCAAATCTCCCAAAGTTAATGGTCTGATGGCATAACTGTGACGATAAACCTTTGTGTAACGCAGGTCTTACAACACACCCAATGAGTTCAAGACTAAAGATCAAAATATTTTAATGTCTAGGAGCTATTTAACGAATTTTTAACTTTTGCAGCTTAAGGTTGAATGAGTATGCGTTGGCTTTGCAAATGTAAATATCCTACAAAAGTGACAATAACTAAAATACCTATAAATTAATGTGGAGGACAGTTTTTAAGTAGCGACAGAACCATGGCGCAGCTTACAGGAGTCTGAATGCAGGGGTGGTGTTTTGGTCATTACTTAGTGAGAAGATGTAGTGCTGTCTTTTTGTTTTTCCGCAAATCTAAATTAGTTCATGGGGAGATAAGCTTTCTTTAACATTCTGCAGACACGTGATAAAACTTTAAAAACTAGAAGTCTCTCAAACGTAAAAATTATGTATTAATTTTTCCAAGTACTGACTTCCATCCAATATGGACCTAAAGAAAAATATATCTCAAAAAAAAAAAAAAAAACAAAACAAAAAAAAAACATCCAAGGCATCAAAAATATAGTGAGACACCATAAACAGACATTTCAAAATATCAACCAGAATATCTCAGCATCATTTGAAGCATACATCATGGTTTACCAACATAAAAAAATATGGAGTGTACAGGACATTAATAGCTATTTGTGATTCTGTATTTACACTTCATAATGAATCTCTAAAAAAACAATAGACATTTTTGCACTCAGACATAAATGGATGCCACTCCGACCAGTTGAACAATCAAACCCACGAAGTACAGGTCGGGTCAAGTGACTCTTCATCAGGATAAAAATAAGTGGATTTCTCAATCATAGTAATTTCACCTATAATTCTCTAATACTATCTTGAAAAAAAATACAATAATGCATTCAGTGAAAATGTTCCAGGTGGATAATCATTCACACTTCACACACACACACACACATCACACACACACACACACACACACACACACACACACACACACACACACACACACACACACACACACACACACACACACAACAGTTCAACCAGAGGCGTGTAGAAAAGACATTTTTTTTGAGTGGTTAACCACAGAGGAGCTGACAGATGGGTGTAACCTCTGAACAATAACAGCAGCATCTTTCACACTCTTTGATGAGAGGGAAACTCCATCTCGGGCATCATGGAAATTCAACTTGTTTCGCACCAAGTCCAGCACACAAACTCAACATACACACAGTATTAGCTTGGCCTCAGAGGCAAAAGGTGTAGTAAAATGGAGGGCTAAAAAAAAAAAAAAAAACAGCATTCTGTACTGCTTTTTCTACTCAGGCAGATGGAGGGGACAGCACTAAGTCTCTGAATCTCTCAAGGCCTCTGTTAGGGTCCCCAATTATCCTTGCACAGCAAATCCCCAGCAGCGACTAAAGCCAGGTGTTAAGTCTCTCTCTTCCCTCCTCCGTCCCAGGGAGGCTGCCTCCCGATACAGAGGACATGTCCAGAATAAGGATGTTCACAAAAAGACCTCGGTGACTCACAACTGTGAACACGGAAAGAAAAAATGTACTATAAGTCAAAGACCACTTCCTCCCAACTGCTCTGCTCTGACACAGGACGTGATTAAGGCTCATCGTTTTCGTTTTTCTTCACCAATTTTTTTTCTCTTTTGGAAGGAGCAGATCTGATTTGCACTCAGATTTTAGGGCCCTGCTCATCCCCCCTCCCAAAAAAAAAAAAAAAAATTGCTACTTGAACAAGACACTCTGTAGTGAATGGGCACCTGTGATGGCGAGGACAGGTCAGAGTATGTTGAAAGCGAAGAGAAAAATAGAAAGAAGAAAGAAGAAAGAGCTGCTGATTATGGACCAGAAAATGAAAAATGAAAAAACTGAAATGTTCACAGGGTCTGTCGTATTACTCATACTCTCAAAATTCAAAATAAACAGTCACAGATTTGAAGGGGAAATAAACAGAAAATAATGAGCTCTAAATATGATGCATTGCTTACAGGAAGTGGGTACGAATCACTTATCCTGGCTACTTTTTTGTTTGTGTTAGCGGCAGCTGCTTGCTCACGTGTCCCAAAAATCTACCTCTTTAATAAATAGTAGAAAAATAATTTTTTCCTCTTTAAAGTGTTTCTTCCTATATTTATGTGAATCATTGAAGTTTTTTTTTTTTTTTTGTACTTTGAAGTTCACAGACACTCATGAAAATGTCCACATATCTTCCCAAACCATGTTGTGTAAGGCCGACAGTTTCTCCTCTGGATAAAGGCAGCGACTTTCAGAGAAAACCAACCGCGGAGCGTCTCTCTGCAGAACCAAAGAGGGTAAAAGCTGTAAGAGAATCCATGACAGAATCCCACATTCAATCAAGGTCCATGATGATATCCGAGACGTTTTCACAAATTTAAGGAGTGCTCTGTTCCCCTCCAGCCCTGCGCCGCAAGTGGGCTCAGTAAGGAAATGTGTGTTGAAGCTGGGATGGAGCCGATGGAACCCGCTGGAGCAAAAAGGGGTCCGAATCAGCATTTACATTTCTCTGTTAATTTGATCATCCAAGTGTTTGCTCTGGCCCTCCACATGGAAATGAAGACGTTTGTCCTCCCTCAAGGCGGTTCCAGTTGTATCCTCTCCTCAATGAATGGGCTCGAACAGCGTTTTTGTTTGCTCCCAAAGGTTTCTTGTGTGCTCTTACAGAGTCCTGAATGTCAAATTCTTTCCCAAAGCAAACAAAAAAAACCCCATTTGGTCATTTTTACTGGCCGAGGTCTGGGAATTTGCAGTCTGTGTAAAACTGTGTACACTTGCCAGATTTTGGACTGGGTTGAAAAAAAAAAAAAAAAAAAGGTTTGAGATGGAGATGTTGGCACAATGAGACCATGAGGCTAATACCCATATCAATCTAAACATCCATTCATGGCGGAGGACCCAGCGGCCCAATGACACTGTGGGTTCGAGTCCAGCTGTTCCTCACCCTCCGTCCATCCTGACAGACAGCATGTACGGTGTGCTGTCTGATCGAGCGTGAACGTTTTTAAAAATAGTCTTTGATAAAAAAAGAAAAGTTCCATCCCTAGCAGGAGGGCGAACGCGGCGCTGAAGATCAGCACTCCTGCGTCTACGCTGTGCACGGTAACCGCAGCCTGCAGGTGGTGTGTATGCAGCGGGTGGTGGTGTGTGTGCGTGTGCCGGTAGGGGTGAAACTTGTGGCTGAGCAGCGCTGCCGTCTGAGGAGGCGTGTCCAGGTCGAGGTCATCGTCGTGGTTGCCGACGTCGACGCCGGCCGAGAGCGGGTCGTTGTTTCCGGGCGGATTCTCGCTGTCCTCCTGCGGACTCATGGTGCTGTAGCCTGGAGACAAAAAGCATGCAAAGGTTGGTATTACTGAACCTAAAATAAAAACTTTTACTTTAATACACAGGTGAGACGACGGGAAATTTGGGGAAAAAAAGTCTATCACTGTAAATTAGATTTGATTAGTTAGGTTTGTGTTCTTTTGTCTACACTACCAGTCAAAAGTTTGGACACAACCTTTTCATTTAATGGGTTTTCTCTATTTTTATTATTTTTGACATTGTAGATTAATACTGAAGATATCAACACTATGAAAGAACACAAAAAAAGAGTAAAAGATAACAATCACAATGACAAAAATCACATAAAAGCAGCCATTGAAGAGACTGGAGCGAGTGGATATTTAGGGTTTCCGCATTATAAATGACATCAAAGCCTGAAAGCTGGATCATGAGCCAAAAATGATTAACGAACCCCTTATAGAAAATTATCGGGCACCAAGTCGAGTTAGAGCACATATAAGGAACAGTCACCGTTCATGTGTAGCAGTTTAGTGTAGCTGCAGAACATTGAAAAGAAATGGAAAGACGCCACAAAAGGACCTACTCAGCAGATGGCGCCCTGCAGTCATAGACATTCAACACAGAAACCTTCATGTGAATACGCAGCAACGCACAATGTTCCTGAAAGCAGCACAAGCTCCGCGCTGGCACAGTGACAACTTAATACTCCTACTGGGCATTTCCGCTCCTTGTTTTCAGCTTTCTCATAGAATTTGGGAAAAAAAGGAAGAAGAAACATACATATTCATGCCCACTTCCCTACACATCTTGAACATACGTTCAGCCTGAGGAGACAGAAACATAAGCCAACATGGCACTTAGGATACATTGATAAGTGGAGCAGTGGGAGGGCAGCACTGCTGTCACAGAGAAAAGGGATTACTGGGTCAGAGAATAAGTAAGTAACATATTGAACATAAAGAGGCTAATATTTTATGATTCTGCTGATGAAAGAATATTTGAAATGTACGCTGGGCCAGAATTGCTCCATATTTGTGATTATTGAGATTACTAATCATGTGCTCCGGTTGTTCAAAGCTCCCAGCAGCTCAATTTTGCGAAGGCCTTGCGGGGCTTTTATTGAGTTTGCTTAATTTTTTTTTTTTTTCGCTTGCACTCAAATTATGATAACCCTTCATCTACTGAGTGGGTTTCATCACCTTCAGGGCCATGAAATCCATCTGAAACACATGGTCCGACTACAAAAAAAAAAAAAAAATCTTGATCTGAAAATAAACCCATTTTCCTCAATTCCTTTAGTGCTGTCTTTTTCCGATTCTGAAGTGACACCAGCAACATGCCGCATGATGGGAACATCAATCTGTTGTTACAGTTGAGCAAATAACCCTGTAAGCCTGAGTGCCTCGACGATTATATTTATAGAAAAACCGCTGCCATTTTGGATGATGAAACATTAAACCTTCAGAAATACTGAACCAAGCGGTGTGTATGTGTTTGTGTCTGTGTGTGTGTGTGCGAGGGGGTATTCATAAGGCACGTAGAGAGAAAGGTTAAAGTACGTGTGTGTATATTTGTGTGGCCTTGAGTCAAATTTACCTTCCAACAACGTTTCCTATCCTCCAAACACTGAACCGTTTAACATCTGAAGTAGGGCATGACCGCGCATTCTTTGAGACTGAGAAAATGCCAATCTGCCCCCTCAGTAAACAGCAGAAAATATGTTAAATATATCCTCCTTTTATGAACCCTGTCAACTGATTTGTCTCTTGTTGTCTCCTTCTTGTTTGCATTTTATTGTTAAGGAAAACATAAAGGCGTGACTTTGGAGAAACTATAATGTGAAACTAAACAGCTTGATAAGATGAGTTTTAATCCAGACCTTCAAGTCATGCAAGTAAACAAAACACAATATTCCAGTAGAAATGATCAAAACAAAGTGAAGACTATCAGTGACACTATCAAAGAATATTCTTTTAAATGGGATAATACTGTAGTCCTCATAACTATCCTCTAAGTGTGCAAACTGTTTTCTTTAAATATCACAGGATTTGGGAAATGCGCTTAAAAAACACACACAGTGTTACCATGCTGATAAAAAGCAGGTACACGTTAGCTTAGCTTAGCAACTTAGCTTAGTATGTTAGCACGTCATCATTTTTCTAAGTATTTTGACATTAACCAAAGTGTAAAAGTTTTGACCTGATGATGGCACTGAGAGATAAAGTCAGGGAGTCACTAAAGTTTTTACAATTCATCCTCAATGTCTACTTAAACTGTTATAGTGAGCTATGTTGTTGGTAACACAAATACAGCATTTGATTTTCTCAGGTTCTTTCTGTCGCGTTTAGTGGCGTATGTCCTGTGATATGATGTCATATAATAAAGGGTGATGTATATCCCACAATGCAATGCTTTGTAAAAGAAGTAACTGGCCCCTCTGTGTCTCCCCGAGATGTCCTGAAGTCCTGAGCAAGAGTCAAACTGAGAAGTTTGCTCAGAAATTTCCCTCCCTGATTCTCAGAAGATTAGCCGGGCTTTGATACCAAACGAAAGAGAGCTGACAAAGAAAAGGAGAGACTGAAGAACGAGGAGGGGGGGGAGGGAGTGGTAGAGAGAACGAGAGAGGAAAGGAGGGATTAAAGGAAATAGAGGGATGGAGACTTCAAAGAAGCTCCAGACATGGAAGATGCCAACTTCAGCACAGTTTATCCCTCTTTTTCCCCAAAGCAGGAGCCCGAGTTTGAGGCAGGTCTGCAGCTAACTGGGTCCTGTCGGCAATGTTCAGCTGCACGAGGTGAGGAAAAAGCAAATCCCTCCTCGTGTCCGGAGCTGAGGAGAGACGGGGTCAGCTGTTGTGTTACTACACCTCGGAGACACGCTCCAAAAAGTGACTTAATGGGATTGGACCTTTGAGATTTCTGAACACGTGGAGATGTCTCCTTGAACAGCTGGAGACAGGACAAGTCTAAATCCTGGACTGACGGTTACAATACAGAGCAATTAAGCCTGTGACAAACCGAAAGGCATGTTGGCTAACACGCCTGGATTTACAGGAATTAAACCACTGTTTTTATGGTCTTATTTTTAACAATTTTACCCTTGTGGAGCGCTTCATGATCTTATTCATTTTAGAGTTCGTTAGCTTCGTTTAACATGGAGCCTGGCTCTCTCCAAAGGTTAAAACTCACAAATTAACATGAAAAACCAAAGTGTAAAAAAAAAAAAAAAGTATTTAATGAGGGTTATGAAACAGACTACTGTATTTCTTGTCTGGAAGAAATAACTGGCTATGCTAAGCTAACTGCTGCCTGCAGCTTCACATTTAGCATCTTCACATCTAGCTCATTTCCACTTTCATATTTCCAGGATTTGGTGTCAAAACGAACTTAGATCTGGAGGTACGCGACTCCTAAACATAAAACTTCTGTGTTATTATGAAGACCAAGATATTCCTCGAGCTTGTCGTCCAAAAACATTCAAATATATAACGATGCATGCCGTTCCCAGTCTCCACCTATTAGTCATGCTGTAGCCGTTGCAGGCATAAAAATAAACCCTGATGATGATGCTGTTAGAAGCTGGTGTATATGCAGCATGTACAGCCACATGTTCATTATGAAATGGAGAGCTCTTGCCGTTGCCTGTGAGCTAATACTGCAAACCAAACAGCACTCTGTGTGTGTGCGTCACTGACTCAACAGATTTAATGCTCTGATCTTTTGGTGATCCCCGTGTAGCTTATGTGTGTGTGTGTGTGTGTGTGTGTTTTAATCAAACCCTTCAGCTGTATGAGTGAGTGGATTGTGGTAGGAGGAGCACCTTTGAACAAGCAGAGAGGAGCAGCAACTTTGAAGTGTTGACTTAGCAATGACGGACTGACGCCCCCTCTTTCCGTTATTTCAAACTCATCTCCCTCTCCGTCACTGTCCTCTTGCCCTCGCGTTTCACTCTGATTTCGCCTCTTTCATCATTTTTTGCATCGCTACATCTCTCTGTCTCTCTCTTGTCCTCCACCTTTCAGTTTCTTTCTTTTCGCCGTCCTCGGTTACACAACGCGCAATGCGATCTTTTCCTGTCCATTTATCTCGACTGCTCTTTTGAATCACTGAGTCATGCTCCTTCTCTAATTATTGTACAAAACGGGACAGTGACATCCGTCAAAAAGAGGCTCAGAAATGAAAAACTCTGATCTATCTGACACTTTTTCCTCAAAACATTCCCTAGGAAAATGTTATATAAAATAATAGATATTTTGAGATTATTTTTAATGAATCTGTATCATAAAACAATGCGTGCAGTAAAGATAAAGTACAGGCAACATAAGAAGAGTCACCTGAGATAAACTTAAAACTCATTTTCCATGCTTCACCTCAGTGCTATCTCACATGTCTTAATCCTCTCTGGTTTTTAACAGCCGTACTGTACGTAACATGCAGCTGACAAGCTCTGACTCGCGTCTTTGTTTCACTGTAGCCCACTCTCCTCACTCGCTTCATCCTTCTTCTCTCTGTCATCATCAGTTGTTATGCAACAAGTACTGGAGAGACTCATTGCCAGGAAGTGGAGTGATGCCATATGTAGGTGGTGAGAGCCCGCGTGGGTGAAACTGTCCGTCCACGCTTGTCGAGTGTCAGACATACAAGTTCTACAAACAGTTACAGTGAACATGAGCAACTCTCCCGGTGCTGGAGACGAGAGGAAAACAAGGTTCGGAGCTGTGATGTAATGTAGAGAATGAGCCAGGAGCGTGAACCCCTGCCAGAGCGCTGAGAGCGAGCTGAGGATGTGAGGCTGCGCTGTAACGTTTACATGAACGTAACGTTTAAAATGATAATACCTGAGCCGCAAATGTGATTTTTGATAGCGTAGCTAATTCTTATTCTGATATGGTTTTATGGTCTACAAGGCATGTCATTAAAAGATACTACATCTAGAGAAAATAAGCTTTATTTCATATTCTGTTGCCTCTCTGGGCCTGGGTCACTGTGGCAGAATATTAAACAAGGTAACCTAGACTTGTTCCCACATTTTCCCAGCTCTTCCTCTCCCCAGGCGATCTGTGTTGGTCTCCTTCTCAGCCGGTTGTGTTAAGAAGGCTTCCCGATTAGATGCCTAAATCTTAACCGGCTCCTTTCTCCACAAAGGGAGAGACAGTGGCTCTACTTTAATATCCCCCTGAATATCTGAGCTCAACCTGCACCTCTCTGCTGTGTTTGGAGGTGAGCCCACGCGGTTTTATTTACATCATCAAATGTACAGTTATGTAGCAATACTCATGCTGCCTCAGGCAAATTTTCAGCAGAGCTTGTGTGGGGAAAGCGGGTATTTTAGGGAGTAGGGACAGGAGGGGCCAGTTTTGTAATCAATGAATGATTCATTTTCCAGATATCGGCTTATTTTAGACTGAACTATCTGTTGTGTAAGAAAAACATGACATGGAGGCAGACATTGGTCGGTGGAAAGAACAGCCTCCATGGGAAGCTGATCACCATGATGTTTGACCTCTAAAAAGGCAGAAAGTAAGTTAAAGCTGCCATGACGTGAGGCTATTTTCTCCAAAACGATGCCCTTCTTGGTGCTTCGTGTTCCACTTCTTCAACGACTGTGATGATTTCAGCTTAACTTGCGAGCTGGACTTCATAATGAGCCGTAGCAGAGAAACATGCAACCACTACAGAGGAGTCCTACACATGGTTTTGCTTTGATGCAGAATCTCCGAAGATGCAACCTACTCAGTTCCTCCTTTCCATCAGTGCTGATACACTGTATGACATAATACACAAGGAGTGGTTTGGAGTGTCATCATGTTTGTGCATGTTTTTTTTTGGTGAACTTCTCCACTTCTGTTACATCCTGTCCTGTGTGTGCGAGATAAAGTATTTGTCTTACCGTGGTCACTCTCTGTCCCAGACCGCCCCCAGTACCTCCGCCTCCGCTCAGGAGTGTGGGTGTGCCGCTCGATCACAGCGGCAATGAATCGAGTATTACTGACTGAAAGTGAAGGGAATGCACAGGTCAGTATTTAATAATTAAATACTTGCACTGTTACGTAGCATCCCAAGGCAAAAAAAAAAAAAAAACACAAAAACACTGTAATTACTTAATACTACATTAGTATTAAAACCTAGTATCTAAATGTTCTGTGCCTTGAGTTAAAGATAACGTTCTTTATATGAATCAGGTATCAAATGATACTTACTGATTCCTCTGTCCTCGTGGCTGTCTTCATCCCTCTCGTCTCTTTCGTTGTCCAGGTTGGACATTCTCACTGACATTTCTGGAGGAGCGTGGAGGTCATAGGGATAAGAAAAATGCCAAGATGAGATAGATGCTATCATTATAATATGTGAAGTTCTACAAGCATTAATGAAATGTAAACAGGGTTTCTTTAAGGAAAGCCAGTTAGCTTTAGATATAGTTGATATTCCTTTCAGCTCATATTTGTCTTTAGCCCAGATGATATGGGGATATTAAGCAGCAGGAAGGCTTGTTTGCGTCTGTGAGTGTGTGAGTGCATGTGTATATAAGGGATCAGTCTGTAGAAAAGGGGTGGTTTACACAGGCTGCACTACAAGTTACATTCATCCTTTCCTTTGTGCGTGTGTTGTTGTACAAGCCGCAGCTGCAGAAGAAAATGAACACACGCTAAACACACACACACACACACACACACACACACACAGCAGAGAGTAGCAACTTTATGAGCCAATTCCTCAGCTTAATGCCTTGTGATAACGTAGCCACACTCTCCACCATCTATTTCAAGTTGTTTACCAAACTATCAAGACTGAAAGTGACTTGGACTCAAGAGTTTTAATGAGGTTGTAATCTTGTTTGATGTTTTTGTCAATAACGCTGAGTAATTACACAAATCATGCGGCAGCAGCTGCTGCAGCGCAATGCTAATGTCAGCTGTTTAACTCCAGCAGCGCTTCCCGCACTGCTTCTTAATCATGCTGCTTTAAAACTTTCTTTCTTCCTTTGATATCTAAAAAAAAATGGCAGTATGTCAAGAAAAAAACGTGAAGGTAAATACGAGCAACTGCTGCATCAGACACTACAGGTGTTGGAGAAGAACAAATTCACTAGAAATGTATCATTGTCAAAAATAACTTTTAAATGTCAACATTTCCCTTCAGTTTCACTGACCTATAAGCTGCAAGGTTTCACTTCAACTCTCTAAATGTTTGTATTTGTCACACAGAATCTATGAATCAGTCCTACCCTGTGCTGCCAGTGGTGACATGTGCTGGTGTGAACGCCTGTGGATCTGGTGTCTATACGCATACACAGCCAGCACCAGCACCATGATGCATCCCATAATGCCCCCGGCGACCGGACCCACGGGGGCGCTCTTGATCATGTTTAGAGATGCCACCTCCTCATCTGCGGAAGACGGAGAGAAGAAGAAAGGAGAGGACAGGCAGAAGGATGTTTAAAGAAGTACAATGGATTTCAAATGGCTCAAGAAGCGACAACAAGCCAATATGAAACAGCTCGGGCTCAGATCCTAAATCACGCTGCCACGCTGAGACATTTTCTACTTCCCTTCTATTCTCTCATCAGTGTGAAATGCCAAAGAAAAATTATTCGACTGCACGCAGACAGCCAATTCTGCTTTTGGAAAAAGTGATAACAGAACCTGAGAAAAATAACCAGGCAACAGACAAGTTTCAGTCAATCTGAAATATTTGTTTTCCGTGATCTACGGCGGTAACATTTCTTCTGTCCCAGAAACAATGAAACATTTCCTTCTTCTGCTTGTTGCTCCTGTGTTTCTTTACTTTGCTGGCTGACACTACAGTACATATAGGAAAGATATTTCATAAATATATATAGTTTACCTATTTCTTTAAAGTAAGCCGTGATATAGAGTTTGATTTATCCACATTTCACTCACCTAGGAGTCCAAGGCCATCTGCATAGGGACTCTTGGCACCGACAATGCCCCCGAAACACTCCTTTTGCAGGGCGCAGTAGGGCTTGTCCAGATGGGTCTTCCCGTCACTGTCCACCATGCACCACTCACAGTCCAACACGCCGAAACAGTCACTGAAGCATGCACAGAATAGAGAGGTCAAACTAAGATATTTGAAGAGCAAACACTAGAGATGGGCTGGGTTGTAAATATTCTTTCAGAGACAAATACATGTCAAAAGCAAATACATTTTCCGTCAAATGCCTCACTGCTCAAGAGAGAAAGTAAATCTATCTAAATCTGGTGTATTCATTTCAGTGAAACCAGACAGGACAGTTGTATATTATTGCTATGTATGGAGAAAAGCCTGTGATTTTAAAAGCTGGTGTTTTCTTTAATTGTGCGTCACATTCACAAAATCACATCTCTGTGTTAAATATGTACTACCAATATAAAATGTTCTGTTATTACCACTGGATGGCACTGTGCAGTTGTGTACCTGTACCATTCTCATGGTACAGTACACCCAAATACCTCATAGATTCACATGTCTGGTGGTATGGTATGGAGTGTGTTTTAGAGTTAAGAGTTTCTACCTGCTGGTGTATCTCTGGCTACAGCGAGTGTTGATACACTGGGGCAGGGTGTCATGCAGACTGGGATCGATCACATTCAGACTGACTGGCTCCTGATGCACTTCACAGCTAGGGTTCCTGTACAACACACACACACACACAGGTGAAAATGCAGAAAAGTGCAAGTATAATACATATTCTTGCACAAAATCCAATACAGCTGACAACATTCCTACAAATCCTAGAATGAAACATGATTACACTTCCAAATACAGTAAATTTGACATAAAAAAAATAGACAACAAGGGCACTTAAAGGAATGTCTTCAACGTGTCAATTTATGCAAAGCAGCTCAAAAAAGGACAAACATTAATGTCGCTTGACACAAAACACAGAGGGAAATCTGACAGGGAAAAGTGATAATTGCACGTCTCCCTGAAATAAAGAAGAAATTGGCATTTGAAACATTGATGCACTGTCAAAGGCTGCTGATGGCTGATGAAAAGAGATCGGTAAGACGAGAGAGTGAGAGTGAGAGAGAGAGAAAGAGAGATGTGACAGACACAGGATTAGGTCTGAAAGGACAAGAGAGAGGCAGTGAGAGAGAAAGACAAGTGAGGAAACACCCACAAACATTTACAGAGCCAAGAGCCCATAAACGTACCCAGTTTAAATGATAATCGCAGGAACATGAAAGAAACCTGTCCATTTCCATGTACAAGGACTTAACAAATACATTTGGCAAATGTTTAATCTGACACTGAATGATTACTCACAGCAAGAAAAAAAAATCTTCATATTTCATATTTAGGAGATTTCACATACTTGTGCGTGTGATGTTGAGGCTGCAAATACTTTAACTGAATTATTGTCTATTGTTTATGTCAAACGGGAGAAATGAACAGGACATGTTATTGGTTTTCATCTAAATGTTAGTATCGAGAGGAACCCTTTTATTTATCTTTTGTCTCTGCCTGGGTTGTGACTGACGGCTGCAACATGACGTGATATTAAGCTCATTTTCCATTTCACAGGGACATTTACCTGAATATAAAATCCTAGCTTTATGAACTGTGGTTTTCTTGTTATCATGTGCAATAGTGCTGTGTGATATAAAGACATTTCTACATCACTGCTCCAGCAGTCTTTTGTAACCTCTTTACAAGCAAAGGAGAATTTAGAGAGGACACATAAATGTAATGTGGGCTCAGACGTGTCTTACACTGACCTGTTTTCAGCATTGGTGAGGTTGCCAGTACATTCGTTGACTTCCAGGGGGCACTCACAAGGACACTCACATTCATTCTGCTCCATTCTGAAAAACACAGCAAATGTTCAATGAGAAACATTGTTATGTAATGGCATAGCATGAGTTTGCCTTTTTGATCATTTTTACACATTTAGCTACATGTTTCATTAGCTTCTGTTAGGTTATTATGTGAATGTTCACACTATCTTAACATCATCTACAAAAACTTTGATTTGACTTGTGATCTTGTTGAACAAACATCCCAAACATCAGATCTATACTTCAGTAGTTTACAACAGGGTTAGGGTTACAGCAATCATGCTGTGTTAGCATCACTCCAAAGTGCCTGAGAGATAAAAAGTGAATCCCTCAAGGGTGTGTGGGTGAAAGAGACCTGTGACAGTTGAGACAGAGACGGTCCACGGTGCTGCAGGCGCAGAACGCCAAGGAGTCACAGGTCTCGTTGACGATACCAGCGAAGGCGTTTGTGCCGGGGATTCGGGTCAGACGGTACTTAGAACAATGGCTGCCATGGACGAGGTTGGTGAGGTCACCCTGAGAAAGGAAGAAAGAAACATAGCATCAGCAACATATCATCCCCACTGGGAATCTGGAAGTTTAAGAAACATTTTTTTAATAAAACTTTATATTCTACACAAAAAAGAAAGGAAAAGAAAAAGATCAAGCCTCTTCAAATTACCCACAATAATTAAAAAAACCTGAATTGATAAACAGAAATGATCAGACATCAGTAAATTAACTTGTGCGTAAAGTCATGTTTGAATTTGTGAGAATATAATCAGGTCCTGGTATATTTAATTAATCACGTTAATAACTTTTAAGCCCCAGACCTTTAATTTTCAAAAATACTCTGATTCTATGAAACACACTGCAGTTTTAATAAGATTATAATAAAGCGTGGGATTCAAAGTTGCAACACCAAATATCAACACAAGGGAGCAGTGTTATACTATCAAATGCTGCTTCGGAGAGCCTTCAGGAGTGTGTCTGTGCCCGTCTGCCTGCCTGTCTGAGTGTAACTGTCTGGATCTGTGTCCATGTGAAGTCATTCAAGCATCCAGTTACCTCGTGTTTTTGTGACTCACCATTATGCTGGTGTTGAACTTGTAGAAGCGCTGCACGGTGCGGTCACTGAAGCTGTTACACAGGTTCTTCTTGACAAAGTTGGGATGGTTCAGGATGTCGTTAGCCACCAGCGGCTCCTGCCATCAAAACAACAGGGTACCATGATGAGAAACGGAAAGAAAGATGAACAGTAGAGCAAAGAGGAGGGAAGAGGGAAGCTCATTGCAGTTATTTAAGGGCACGTTAAGTTATGAGTTTTACATTTCTTCATCAGTCTCTGGTCCTTTACCTTGTGCGTAATGTGCTGTTGCTCTGCAGGCGCATGACCTTTGGGGTCAATGAGGGTAGGGTGAGCGACCAGGTACCCTCGGTCCTCCATTATGAAACACCTACAATACACACACAAAAAACATATACACAGTGACAGAAGGAGTGGTCAGGATCAATTAAATGCACATAAATAGAAATTTAATCATTGACCACTATTTTGTAGAGCTGTCTTCCCCAACAAGTGCTTAATTCAACTTCAACTTGCGTAATATGGCTCCTTTCTACTTCCCTCCATGCCTTAAACATTCTGCCAAATACTGCTCCTCTCTGTCCCACACCCCCTTTGGGCTAATCCTGTTTTATATGGCTGCTGAACACCAACAGAGAGAGCATGAAGGAAGTGGAGGTGGGGGGTGGCACAGGGGGAGAAGAGGGGACTGGAAGAGGAGGGGGTGGAAGGAAAAAAAAAAAAAAAAAAAGGAGACATAAAAGCTGGAGAAAGTATGTAGGGCTGAGACAGCAGCAATGTCACATCTCCGGCAGGAATGCCATGATAATCAGCTTATCTCTTCTTCCCTCTTTGGTTTTTCTTCTCCTTCTCTCTCTCTGCAAGTTTAATTCTTGCTCAGTAAAACAAGCAGTCTAGCGACTCTCCAAATAAATTCAGGGGAAAAGGCAGAAAGAAGAAGAAAGAAGGAATCATCTGCACAAAGAATTGAAAAGAACAGATGATTTTTTTTCCAGCCAACCATTCAATCCATCCTCTTCCTACCTGATCTTGTTGCCTTTGTCCTGGTTGCAGATGGGCAGCAGGTCCAGTAGGACCTTGTAGAAGTAGCGTAGGGTGAAGTCGATACCCATCACTGCAATCGCATAACCAGGGGCCATCTGAGAGCTGAAGACAGGGGAGGAGACAGAGTAGAGGAACAGTGGCAGACATGAAACCAGTGTAAAGTATTAATAAAACAAATTAGGAGAAAAGAAAATAACTGTTTACCTGCATGCTGACAGAGATAATTATCCATCACACTGTAACAGTCTATAGCTCAGTACTCTACAGACTTTTAGGATACCACAAAGCCAAACAAATACCCATTTATTTAAAAATACACAAAATACATCTCACACACACACACAGGCACACACACTCTCCTCTAATCTGTGTTTATGCAGACTGCAGCCTGTGCAATGTTACGCTCACTGAGCCAGTCATCTACACACTAATCCTGACTTATCAAACGCACTGATACTGAATGTTTGTGTATCCTGCCCATTTGCACGGACCATGGTACAAACAGCTCCTATTGTACTGCTGCAAGCGGTGTCATGTCTGCGGCGATAAGTTGCGTTTTAAGTTCGCCGGACTAGAAAACACGAGCACTTTAATCTCAGCGGCAGTTACGGGGCTTCTTCACGCCTTCGACTCAAAACATTCGCGTCCGAAACATTCTGCATTTAACATCTACATGGTGGAGCGCTCCGCTTCTTCACACCAGAGCTCAAGAGAGTGGTTGGAAAAACAGTGGTTTGCTCGAGGGCACTGTGGAAGAGCAGATACTTAAGGATGACTGTGACCGAACCCGGACCATTTGGTGAAGGGATATGCTGCCACTCGCCACACAGCCCTGAAGCAACAATGGTCAATGGTCTACTTCAGTCTCCTTCAAATTATCTCCTGTCCCCAGAGACGGTGTGCTCTGCTGAAATGACTTCCAGGCCGAGAGCCCACAATGATGTCTTGGCTCAACGACAACAGCAGCTGATCTGCTGATTAGCATTATCTAAATGTGAAACATCTGAAACTGTGAAATCAAACCTTTTCAAACATTTCTTTGGCCACTTGGGGGTGGCGGCTACAACAGCATGGCCATAACATAACATTAGAAGTTGATAGAGCAACTTGTTAGCAAACAGTCGATGATTCACAGACCCCGTGATTATAAGTGGTGATTATAAGTCTAATATTTAAACTTTATGAGGAAATATTTGGTCTTTAGCTGACTTTGTGTGTTTGCTGTTCGGTGCTGAGCATGTAGGTTACAGGGTTTTTAACTGCCAGATGCAGCCGAAAATGAGCCTATTACACAACAGTAAAGCTAAACAGTTAATTGAAACTCAAAGATTGGACGATGACACATACGCTGTTTCTTCATTTCTCTGGATTCCCTTACGCCAGTTCCTTTAAAAACATCATAAATCTGCCTCCTGGTGATGTTTGGTGTATTTACTTGATGTTTTCCTGTTCTGATAAAACCACCGATATGTAATTATGTGACTCACTACAGCAATGTGCGACAGTAATACAAACTGAGAACAGTCATAAAGTCAGTGGACCTGCTAAGTAATGTCAGCAACGCGGCAACATCCATCTAAAGTTTGTTGGCATTAGGTACCATTAGCTACTGACCATACAAGACCAAGTAAGTCTGTAACAAAAACCCCTGAGTGTACTGAACCGAGCATGGGTGAGTTTTATTGCTGATGACTTCAACTTTTCATTTGTGAGAGGAACATGTTATTTCTTCTTTCAAAAGTTACATAGTTTTAAACAAGAACCTTTAATAAAAGATAGTTTTCATGAAAATACTTGACTTGTAGGACCTGATTTCCTCTGGTGCAGTAAAATATGAGGTAGCAGGCAGGTTTACTTTGGTAAAAATACACTTTCTTCTTCTTCTTTCTCTTACCTGGAGGCATGGATAGTGTGGCTGATGGTGACAACGTAGCCCGCCCCACCCACATCCAGGTATGGCCCCGTGAAGGTGATGAGGCCAGGGTTAGCCACGGCGTGCTGGTACCTACACAACACAAAGCACAGGCAGAGGTTGACCATTTTATTTCTTACTGGCTACCAAAGTCAATGAGATATAAATTTAAAGATGCTTTAACCGGTGGAAAAACTTTAGAGTTTGACCTTTACTTTTTGTGGGCAATGCAACAAATTACTAGTCACTTTGTTTTAGTGTGGACTGTGTACAAAACAACTGGATTACACTGTCACAGTTTACTGATGATCATATATATTCTGAATACACTTTACCTTAGGACAATATATAGTTTGGGTCCACAAACGATGACAGGAATTCTTGGTCAGTTTTACCTGATAATCCAATTGTTATTTTGACCTAATTTTACATAAAAAAAATCAACTGATCTGATCTGATTATACATGTCAAACACTACATTTCATACATGGGTAACTGTACCAACAAAACGCTTTTAGAACATCTGTACTTTTACATTTAATCATGATGATAAACATTATTTCTTTCCTTTTTATCGCTTCACTTTGTACACACAAGCTGTGCACACAAGTGGTTGATTCCTCTCTGTGCATTTGTTTAAAAAAGTAGTAAGAAACAAGGAGTGCAATTAAAGCAGCATTGACATTTGTAAAGCACAAAACTTGCCACAGGCTGAGCTGTGAAAGTGGGAATATAATATTTTAATAGACGTCACAGAAAGCCTCGTGGCACGGTGAAAGAGCTCCACACAATGTGCTGATAATCACCGTAGCTGGGACAAACACAAAACCTGCCAAAATAATATCACATGACAAATCTTAGTCATTAAAAAACATTTTCTGCCATGTGAAAAAACACCACTTTGATTATGGTTTATTTTCTGGGTAAAAGATAAAAAAAAAAAAAAGAAAGTAATTAATTCAACTCAGTAACGGCTAGCGAACACGCGCCTTCAGTTTGCGCACACACACATTCGCTTTAACTCGTACCTACCCAACGCCGCCTCACACCTCCCTTTGGCTCCCCTGAAAACACACAAACACACACACACACACTCTAACCACACACACGTCTCCACTCCTGTCTCCCCCTTCACAACCTCCAAAGTAAGCCTCACCATTGTCTGCGGGTCGGGTCGAAGGCTTTGTCCATCAGTGATCCTGGGTAAATCCGGAGCACCCCACTGGGTGTTGCTATGTAACGGCGCACAATGTAGCAGTTGAGGCTACTCATTTCCATTAGTGTCATCCACTCATCCGTGACGTGACTGGTCGCCATAACTTCGTTCCTGACAGAGGACTGCAGAGGGGAGAGAGGATGAAGGGACAGAGGGGGACAGAGACGGTGGAAATGGAAAGACGGGTGAAGGGAGACAGAGGAGGAGGTAAACATGGAGGGGAGAATAAAAAAGTTCATAGCCTGAAATTTAACTTGGCTAAAACTTTTGGCAAGTTTGCTTCCAGTCTACTGACAAACAAGACAGAAACAAAAAGTGAATTAAGGCAATTCAAACAAACCTAAACCTGAAATGATTCTACTGCATTGATGCTGAAGCATATGATACGTGCTTTTTAAGGTTAACTGTGAGGGTATAATCACTAAATGACAAATAGAGAGGCTCAGAAAAGCATTATTTGGGAACAAACCGGGCTCGATTAGCCCTAAAGCCCTGAAAAGCTCCCTGAAAAATCACATCTCTACCATTTTCAGAGAAGCTTCTAGGTTTGAAAGGGGTGATGAGGTCACTGGAGGGGGCCTTTAAGACTAGCCTGGGAATCAGAGCTGGGACTGGGGCTTAGAGTTCAAACTCTAACCCCCTTCTCCCCCCCAGGACAGGAATGCACATGTACTGCCAAAACCACGTGGGGGTTTGTCCCCTTCTTAAAGACACAGAGCATCATTTAAAATTTGTGATTTTTTTTTGGTAAAATAAGCAGTCTGAAAAGTTGCTTCGCAGATATATATGAAATAAAATTACAGCAAGTTGCATTTAAAAAAAACTTCTCAACACTTTAAGTCTCTTGGGAGTAGTTAAAATATGAATATTTGTGTACATGTCCATCGCCTGACCGCAGGGGTGGCTGTGTGCCATGTGTTTGTCAGGTAAACAACATTAACCCCGTGCAGTCTCAGCCATGAGTCGCATCCGTCCTTTCACGCTTGTGTACCTTGAGGCCTGGGTTGGCTATGAGCCTGGTGTTATCGCTCAGGTAGGCGGTGTAGTGCTCCACCATGCGCTTTGTTTCTGGCTGACTGAGGTGCTCGTAGGGAGAGGAGAAACTACCAGCTGCCAACATCACAGTGGGGGACTCTGGGAAAAAGACAGAGAGGGGGAAAAGGGACAGTCAGGGATGCAAATCGATGTTTTAGAGCTGACTCTGGCTTAAAATAAAGTTTGGAGGCTTGGAGATTGCTACTCCAAGTTATGACATATCAGTCCAGTGCTGCAGACTTGGTGCTTTCCTTACCAACTGTGGCGAGCTGTTTGAAGTGCAGGCAGGAGCTGGGCTGACCCAGCAGGTCCAAACGATGGTACAGCAGCTTGGAGCTGGGAGCTGTGTTCAGGTTCTTCAGCTGCTTCACTGGGATCTCCGGCTGCACGTACACGATGCACAGGATGAACGACGTGTCCTGAACCTGAAAGACAAAACAGGAGAAGAGGATAAGGCTGATGATATTCAAAACTTTACGGCCAACATGGAAAGAAGAAAACCAGGTAGTCCGTGTCCTCATATTTACAGACTTCCCTAGCCTATTCCTCCTATTTAAACCTGATCCATAAATCTCTGCTGGTCCCAAATATATAGTTTCTTTCTGTCTTTTAACAGTTGGGCACTTTAATTTTTGCAAACACTAGTCAAACAGGAGTAAACAGTGCATTTGTCTGAGACTACAGTGTCCACGTTCATTGTACTGAGCGCAACATTGTGGCTCACTGATGTGCTTTTGGTCAACGACTTATCCTTTCACTCTTAAACATCCTTGAGATGATGCTGCAGAAAGCAAAGAGGCTGGTAAGGAAGATGAAATTGGACACAAAAGATATGTAGATTTCAAAGTTGCCGTTACACACTGTGTACCTTTTTTGGCAGGTTATCCCTTGCGTATCCCTGTACCGCACATTTAGCTTTAGTGAAAAATGTGAGCTTATGAATAAAATACAGAGAGATTATGTAATTTACACACTCCACTCCTACGTACTCTCTATAAACTGGAAGGCAGAAGGACTGACATTACTCACACTCTGCATCCCTATCAGCTCTGCTTTACAGTGTTTATGTCACAGCCATCACAGACTGTGTTTCACTGGCTGCAGGCGTCTTCCAGGGAAGATGAATATGTCTGGACTAACAACTGCTTTCACAACACTAATTCTAAATGAGCCGTTCAGGGCCAGTCCGGTCCCAAACTGAGACTTGGGTTGAGTTGTGAGTTGTGAAAACATGCAAAGTGTATCACAGTAAACAGTAAACAGTCAGAGTAGCTCCAGACGAGGAAATGGGAGAAAATCTCCTCAGCTGAAGACATATTTTTGTCTTAAGTCTGGTCACGAGCACAAAAATAAACAATATGATATTCTCATAAAGGAGCCCCTGGACATTTATTCGTCCTTTAATGGGACCAAAACAGCCTCTTCTCGATTTTTCTTTCTTGGCCAATGTACCACTATTCTGGCTCTTGAGAGTTCATTTAAAAAAACAGGGACAGCTGCCAAACTCATGGCAGAGGTGACGAGTTTGAACTTTAGCGTCTGTGAGGGGAAAAAAAGACAAAATGTCAAAAGCCTTTAAAAACGGCGAAAAGTAAAATGCCTAAATTAAGTGTGATATTTTTGCTCCTGCCAAAAAATCTAAATGTCAGAAAGAAAAAGACTCAATATGGTGTGATGTTATTGCTGTTCTATTGCCATTTGTTCCTAAAACATGACACTTCTGGGCCTGAGAGGAAAAGCAGATTCGAGGGACAGACGGTCTCCGGGTGTGGGAGCACTTGGTTTTTATTACACCGACTAATTTAAGGTGGTGGAGGTTTGCTGGAGACATAAACGCTGGGAGCATAAATCTCTATACTGCTTTTAAACGGCGGTACAGTGATGAAAAAGCGCTACAGACAGAAATGGAAGAGATAGAGAGAAAGTGCGTCAGATAGTTATTCTCCCAACACAACCGTGGATCATCGGCCCAGAGCCAAAGATCATCATTTATCTCTGCTCTGACTGTGCATGTTCTGCTTCAAATATACAATCCTTTTGCTCACATTACTTAAGACAACTGGCATTCAAATGAGGAAAAATCATGACAATAACCATAATAACTTCCATCTTCACAAGAGTTAATTTATGTTCATTCTCTGGCAATATTACATTTTGCTGCATTATGTATTTACCTCCTTTGTGTAGTCCTGTATTACTTTTTTTGGGAAACTCTCAAATCGTTGAAAAGTATTAGAAAATGAGGCCTTTACTATTTATATGCAATAAAGCCTGTGTAAGTTTCCTAATTTGTGGCTGTCTACAAATATGAAATAAAACAATTAAAATAGTCTCGGCTGAGAGCAAAGTGCTGGACTGTGAAATTAAATGTCACAAATACACACTTGTGAGGTGTTTAGTCTCAATAGAGGGTCAATACGGACACCCACCAGTTTCCAGGCGTAGCTGACGTTGTACGCGTCTTTGCTGTTGTCGCGGAGTCTGTTGGTGTGCCAGGACAGAGAGGAGTTGACTGGCACGGCGATGACCTGACTGCCCAGAGGGAGGCTGCAAGAAATACACAGCATTAAATGACAACACATTAAATATGCCTCGTGTGTATCAATAACTGGAGGAGGTTTGCTTTAAAGGAGTTTTTGGAGCTGATTTCAGGTTTGAAATAGTTTTTTTTGTTTAGTTCTTCATCCGTTTTTACCCGAGGATGTTCTGTCGGACAGCAGGGAATCCTGGGATATTCTCGTAGTGGATGATGTCAGTGTGGAGGGGAGGCTCTGTCATCAGGTAGGGCCGGGTCAGCGATGGATGCATCAGGGTGTAACCTGGGAAACCAAACATTGTTGACAACAACAAGGTCGTTAATAGGTACTTATACATACAAAGACCAAAACAACAACAAACACAGACCGATGAAGGGAAAGTTAAGTGAACCAGAATATAGGTCATCAATCATTAAAACAGCATAATATAATGCATTATAAAGCTCTTAATTCTACAATGCCACAGAGAAAACCAAAATAGAAAAAAACATAAAAAAAAAACAAAACAAAAACATTTTAATGCCTCCAAACTCCTCAGAGAAACGGCATCGAACCTTCAAAGAGGCTCAGCAGCGAACAGCGCTCTGCTGGTTCTAAGGAGTGTAGTGCTGTGATAAACACGGCTCTTAACAGCAGCGGTAATGATTTTGGGAGAGCCAAAAAGCCCTCAAGATACCGGACTGAAAGCCCATCTGTTTTGAAAGAAGTAAACAAACAAAATCATGTTTTAATACACAGCGAAAGTGTGAAAAAGGGAGCGTGCTGGTTCGCCAGAGAAGCGGCAGGTGTGGCGTCTCACAGAATCCATCTGCTGCATTTGACAAAAGCACTTCTGTCCCCATTCAGCAAACTAAGGCACACATGGGGCCAGAGCGTTGATAGAAATGTACATAAGTCACTAAATAATCCAGTTTAGGTTCAGGCTTGCTCTGATAAACATGCACACAAAGCTAAATGCCATGCAAAGATATTTCCAATTCACTCATCTGTTATTTTTAGGTCTGTACACCTCTCGTCTGTCGTTTTTATCAAATTATATTTACCTTCACTGTAATTGGCAGCAGACGATTTGAATGCAGGCTAATAACTTTAATGGGACTCATTTGTCAACATTTACAGAGTTGCCGCACTAATAACCCTGGTGCAGTAATAAGCTATAATTTGATGGCCTATTTATTACAATAACATACATTTTAGGGAAGGGTGGGGAGAAAAAAAAAAAAAGAGACTCATTGAATGGCACAGCAGAGGAGCAAAACTCACACAGCTGCAAAAATTCACTTGCAATAATTAGCTTTACTGGTGAAAGATTTTGATGTTGAGCGCTCATTCAAACCATCCAGGTGAGTAAATGTCAGTCAGTCTGTCCGGGTTTTCTGTGTCCTCTGCACCTCGCCTCACCCCTCTCTCTTCTACCCCTCCCTCCAGAAGATTTCACTTCTCCTCTGAACGTCAACCTTTCATTTCAACATTCCTCCCAGGCTCCCAAAACCATCGACAAATCAAATCTAGTTATTGTGATGTTATGTTATGTTGATATACCTGCCCTTCCTGCCGACTAGCTCAACATTTCAACTTTTAAGTCTGGTTTGATTTATCCTAATGGGTGGCAAATCTTCAGTTGTTAGGGTTATTTGTAGTGTTTCATTAGGAGTATGAAGATGTGCTATAATAGTGCCGCTGATCTTCTCAGCCAAACTTTTTGCAAGAAAATGAATAAGCGTATTCATAGAACATTAAACGATTCCTTTAACAAGTATGTAATCGCAACTGAAGACAATTTATGATCTTTCGGTGCAATTCCACTCAATTGACCAGGCCCAAAAATTCAATGCCATTCCATTTTAGTCCAGACTGTTACTATGATTATTTGGTGCTTAATAAGACATAGTGTTTTAAAAAGGTATTTCGACAAAAGCGGATAGCCCAAGTTATGTGCAAAGATGTCAACTGAGACTATACATACAGTATGAGACAACACATACTCTTCCTTCAGTGCGGCTGCATTTCCATTTTTAAACATCTACATTTCATCCTTACTTTTAAATTACTATCTTATTAGCTTGACAATGCCACCAAGAGAAATTTTATGGTTGCCAAAATGACTCAAAATAAGTATAAATGTGTAGCTGCCATCTAGGAAAAGAAACCTGCCCATTAATGACACTGCTCTCCGGGCCTGCAGAGCACAACATACCTGCTGTACAGCACCACTGCTTTAGTCAGGATCCCCTCAGCCAAGGCCAAAACAAACCGAGACCGGACACAAGCACTACCGCCCTGCGCTGTGGCAACGCACCGAGGCACTGCTCGACAGGGAGCGAAATGCCAAGGAAGTGCCAGTGCTACCAAGAAGATGTCAATTAAGTCTAATAAGGGATAATGGCTGCGGAGGAAGTTGAGACAGACAAAATAAAGTGTAATTCCACTTGTATGTGAAACAATAACACCAAAATACACTTTCTTCCGACTATTTGGAGAGTGACTAATAAAGATTAATACCCTGAATAGGCACAGAAATGTTGCACTGTTGGACCTGTAGGTCAGAGCACCATTTTTCCTGATTGTTGCTTGTTTTTCTTACTGGCTCAGTCTTGTTCTGCAGTGATTGTTGTATTACCCAATAGGCCTGTAATTACCGCACATGGAGAAGACTTTATTAGGAGAACAGGCTGTCGAGATTTAAAGCCTTATTTGGTCATACACCTACGAGCTTGGGGCCACGGCTCATGTGGCAGACCGCAAGCTGGAAAAGACACCATTTCCTACAAGTCCCGCTAATTCCTCTGTGGTGACCACGAAACCCCCGACAAAGGCGTTTTTCGACCACCTCGCCAGTCTCTACGTGACTGACCTTTGTTGTCGATGAGGAATGTGTACGAAGCCAGTGAGTCTTGGTAGTAGGTGACATCCTCCAAAATGTAGGCCAGGTTAACATCCACCCCGACCACGCCCAGGAGCAGGTTACCGAAATAACACGGCCGGCTCACGGTCATAATGAACCCTGGAGAGATGAGAACAGGATTAAAAGTTAACTTCATGGAGCAACTCAGGTTTGTTTAAGCTTTACACACAAAGTTTCTCTCTTCTCTCTTTTTGAGTTCATTGTGTGTTTCCAATTTAGTGGTCTTGAGCTCGTTTTGGTACACAATACAAAGTTATTGTTTTTTTTTTTTTTTAATACTATTTTGCTTTAAGTTTGACATTGACATCTGGGAGATATGCTTAATCATCTTCTTAAAAGAGTTAGATGAGAAGATGTCTTTACAACACATATGAATCCAGAGCTTAACTTCACAGAAAGACTGAAAGCAGGGGAAACAGCTAGCCTGGCTCTCTCCAAAGGTGAAAAAGAAATCTGCCTCCAGGCACTTCCAAAGCTCGTTAAATAACATGTTACATCTTGTTTAATTTGTCTACCCTGGGAAGTCACTGGCCCAGCCAAAACAGTTCATGAATGAAACCCTGTATAACTAAAATTTGTTGTTTTTACATGAATGTTTTTGAACCAATTAAATAACTATGAATATGACTACTTAATTACATTACATTAGACGTGCTGGTAGTCTGTTTTTATACGTTTAAACAGAGCGAGACTAGCTGCTCCCTGTTTGCAGTCTTAAAGATAAGCTAAGCTAATATTCTGCTTAGTCTAAATTTGTGTCGAGCTTATAGGTATGAGTGCCGTTGATCTTCTCAGCCAAACTCTTGGCAAGAAAGTGAATAGGCATTTTTCCGGTTGAACTCTTCCTTCAACATACATGCAATGACAACTGATGTCAATATATGATGTTTTGGTGCAATTTTACTCAAATGATGAGGCCAAAAAAATTCTATGTTATTCCACATTAGCTCAGACTGTCCAGTTGTGCCCGAAGCACTCACCGTCTCCCATGGGGTCAGCGTAGGGCAGGCTGAAGCGGGCCAGGTCGATCATGCGATTGGGCAGGTTAATGTAGAAGCGGCCCACCGTCGTCTCCAGGTTGCTCAGCTGGTTGAGCACCATCATGCTTCCCTTCACCACCGGCATGGTGGAAGCTCCTGCTGCTCCGGACGAGGACGCCGCGAAGGAGCGGTCTCGGTCGGACGTTCGGTCGGCTTCCCTGACCACGTTCTCAGGCCCGTACCGGACGACGCCGTCGAAGTATTTCACCGAGTTCTGCTCCGCAAGGTCCCTCAAGAAGGCCAGCTCCTTCAGGCCTGTCACTCCCTCTGAAGAAGGAGGGAATGGGATAGAGAATGAGAATAGCACAGGGAGGGAGAGTCGATGACAGAATTTGTTTGATTCAATCAAGCAGGGGAGACTAAGAACAAATCTGTAACTGACGGCATGGCTAAAGGGCCTATTGAAGAGGGTAATTGCGCAAATGAAAAGAGGAGGGAGTGGTTCAAAGGAGGTAAAAGGAAGAAAACTGCTCTTCACTAAAGAGCGTGTGACTCAAATTCCTATTATAAAAGGCAACTCACTGTTCTCTCGCCAGCTGTATAAAAACAAGAGAAAAAAAATATTCTTCAAGGAGCTGGAAAAAAATAAACCACCAAACAGGGGTTGAATTCATCAAGAATCTTCGAAATGGGAGATGTATTTAACCTCATGCAGCTCACAGGGTTAAGCAGCAAGAGGCTTGCATTAAACAGGATCATTAATCAAAGCACATGCTACACACTGACATATGGATTTCCAACTTATTTGGCACCGGCTGCAGAGACATCTCACACACGCAGGCCCTGACTTGTGGACCTGCGTCACGATCTCTACAAGCTTTATTCGCACAATCCCATGCATCTGTCACACCCAATTGTCATGTGTGAAGCTCAGAGATCATAACATGAATAAATCCTTCATCGCTTTTAGGAAAATATGCAGCTGAGACGTTAACGCAGAGTTTGGACCGTCTTTCCGAGCCTCAAAAGGTCATTTAGAGGAGAATGGATAACCGTGGCCGCGCAGCTGTCACCTGGAACATTTGGCATCCCACAACCTATTGGGATGGATAGAGCACAGAATGTGTGCCAGGATCCAATCATTGACCGGATTACAGCAGAATCCTTTTTTAATGCCAAGGCTCTGCTGATCATCACGCTGGGCGACTGACGGGAGGTGATGTCGTCATGGGTGGCGATGTCAAATGAACAAAAAGGAGAAAATCTGCTGACGGCGCAGGTTTCTGTTCACTTAAAATTCAGGAGAGAATATCGCACTCTTGTCTCTAAGACATGTGTGATGATCCTTAATACCAAAGTTATTCCAATGTTGGAATTTTTAGGAAAATCTATAAGAACATATGTAATTGCTATTTTTTAATGATTGAAAGATGCATTATGTAGGCTGGGAACTCCCAAACATTGGTCAGCAACTCACAAGGAAATTAAATTGCCATTAAAAAACCCTGAATATTAACATGAATAACTTTGTGCTACTTCGGGGATGTGCTGTGCTCCGCTCCCATTCCTGGTGCAACTACCGAGCTAAGATGAATGAAAACAAAAACAGAGTCTGAGGGTTACTTCAGAAGAGGTGAGAAAGATTAAAGACTTCTCCCGCGTGTAATAACATCTAAGGGTTTCACTTTTAGCAGCCAGTGTGATGGTATGAATCTGGGAGCAGGACGGTGTGTCGCACTTTTGCTTGCACATGTACACGTGAGCCCTTGCACATGTGCTAGCAGAGAACAAGACACAAACAAAGCATAAACCTCGTTGAAGAGAAACTGAAAGCAATGTGACTGGGCACCTTGAAATATCTAACTCTCTCTATTTTATACGACTGTGAACTGAAGATCATTGGGCGATGGACTGATCAATCATTTTGTACTCTGCAAATGGGGTATTGGAGCATTTAATACACTACATTTTTTGATAAATATACAGCTATAGGCAAAATACTAAGCAGGTAAGAATCAACATGTAGGGTCGAAACCTACAGGACAGGTGACAGGAGTGCAGTTTATTCTGGCTACCATACACTGTTGTGGTGTGGGAGGTGAGCTCATCGACAACCACACACACACGCTCACAAACAACTGTGTATTATACTGCCAAGGGACTGCTGATCTCCTTGAACAATCAGCACTTCACATTTGGCAGGAGATGCAGGGAATAAGACACACACACCCACAGCGGGCCTTTCAGCTGCGCGCAACAGCGTCAGCAACAAAACAAATGTTTTTTTGGATATGCAATGCTAATAAACTCAGGACGACAGATTTCTGCATCCTTTTCATCATGGAGCTCTTTAGACAGCCAAGGTCCTCTGTCAGTCACATACAGAGTGAGCAGCACGCCCTTTGAAGTCTCACTCTCTCCTCTCTTAGATGTACCTCATTTCCATTCTCAGATGCAAAAATGATTTGTATTAATGGCGAACTAATGCATGAGCAGCCGAGGTGAGTGTATGTGTGTGTGTGTGTTCCAGGGGGAGGTGGGAATTAGAGGAGGCAGATGGAAGGACAAGGACAATAAAAGAGGAAAAGGAAGCATACGTGCGCGCGCACACACACACATACGTATATAAAAAGCCTTTGAGGTTTCTGAGCACCTCTCTAGCCTTCAGTCTTCTCTTGAACACACTGTGTCCAAAAACATAGAGAAAACCTATCTAACACACATGCACAGATCTCAGCAGGGCCAAAAGGGAGTGATACATATGTGCAAAACAAGAAAAAGAAAAACAAACATTATTGACATTAATGTGGAGAACTTGTGACTAATACAGGACCATAAGTGGTTCCTGTTTGATGGTCTGTGAAAGTTGTATGATTTATTTCTAAAACATCAGGTTTTTCAGTCAGTGTGCTGGTCTAAAGGCCCAAGTGAGGTAAAAAAGTGTAAAACTAAGTGCTGTAATCTGTGAAACAGGCATACTGCTTTTCACTTAGTTTATTTTACACTGCACAAACTTGAAAACGCTGTGAAAATGTATGTTTTCACCATAAATAAAAATTAATCACTTGCTCCAATAGTGTCTTGCAGCTGAAAAAAAACAAAACTTTTTATTAAGGGGGCATTAAATCCTGGTGAAAATATACTGAAACAATAAATAAATACTTCCATAACACAATACCAGCGCCCTACCATTCATGAGAGCGTAGGTGAGGATCATGACCGAGTTGTTGAGGTGTCGGTTCTCCTCTCTGACCACACTGAGCGTCGCTCGCTTCTCCTGCTCCGACGACTCCCGAGACGTGATACCCGACGACAGGTAGATGATCACCATGTCCGTGGCTGAAAACAGGAACAAACACGACACTCCTTTCAGTTCATATCAAATAAAATAACAAGAGAGTTGATCGTGTTGCCTCACACTCCCACAGTATTGTTTTCTTACTGGTGCTCTGTTTGTAGAGACTGGTGGTGTTTCGGAGCAGCTGGAAGGCTTTCTGGAAGCCCGCCGCGTGCTGCGTGGCTCCATCAGAGGCCTTGATGTTGGAGATGAAGGTGCTCATCTTCCTCTTGGTCTCGCTTGTGGCTGGAGAGAGCAGGCTCTTATAGCACTGGTCCAGAGAACAGGAGCGAACCGTCTCCGCCACTGACAGAATCGAGATCTGGACAGGAGAGATGAGATTAAATGGAAACAACGTGTTTGTGAGTTGGAGTAACATTGATGTCGCTAAAAGCTAAACATTTGGTGCTCCGTAGACTTTGAAATATGAGTTCTGAATATTTATTGAAGATGAGGTCTAGTCCCTTTCACTCACCTTGTCGTGTTCATCTATGGCGTTGAGGATAACCAGCGCAGAGTCCCTGGCGATCTGAAGCTGGGTGTCGGTCACAGATGCTCCGTGGTCCACCATCACCACGATGTGCTTAGACTGGGGGCGCACCGCAGACACGTACACGGGCCTGCAAAATACACGCAAACATGCACGTTGAGATGGGACTCTTGACTTCTCAGTGATATAATCCAGGGCAATGCTAACATATACTGTAACAGGATTAGTGATAATACAGTGATCATGAGGAGCTGTGGGTAAATATCAGATTTAGGTGCACCAACTATGGAGACACGTGATGTATTTTTCTATGAGCTGGAGCAAATGTTTACTGAAAGCTGTGACGTGACTCTGCAACTGTCTCAGGGATCTGCTAACTGAACACCGTGTCGTTCTCTCTCACCTTTTCCTCATCTTTACTAGGCGGCTTAGGTCAGACTTTTATTCTCTTGTCCGGTCTGCACCGAGCAGTTCTCATAAGAGATCGCCTCCTTTTTACTGTTATTTCTGGTGGGGGTTCAACACTTGGTGTATTTCACACCATCATAGGCGAGTTATTTATCAAAAAAACATGTGTGCACGACTTCCCACAACTATATGGGGAATCAGCAGCTAACATAATCCCCCACATAAATCCCTCCAAATAAAGCAAAGAAATGATCTTAACAGGGACCCTCAGTGTTTAAAAGATAAATGAGCAGAGTATGTGCTCACTGTCAGTCCTCTGGTGGCATAATAGCTGGCCTAAAATATGTCATGAATGTGCTAATATACGTGTATTATTGGCTTGGTGGGGGGGTTGGAGGGCTGCAGGGGGGTCAGCGCCAGTATGTGTGTGGTCTGCTGGACAAGGAGACACTAACACGGGGTGGAAAAGGGGAGTGATGTACTCACAAAGCCTCATTCACACTTGAAGCATTCCAAGAAATGACATTTCTTTCATGGCTGTATGCCAGCTCACTGACTTGAACAGCAAGAAGGGGAAAATGAAAGGCATGATCAAATAAAAGAAAAAAGAAAAAAGTGGGAGAAAATTGGAAAATGCACCACAGAGACAAAAGACTATAGGAAGAACAGACAAGAAAGAGAGATGTCGTTCAGCCGTGGCCACATAAAAACCCACAACACTGGAGGTGTGAAATTCTAACAGGCTTTAGTGGTGCAGAGCCACATTACCGCCGAGGGCATGTGTGGTCAGGGTGTGTGAGGTCGGCATGCCATCAACGTGCCCTCTGGGCCACCCCTGCAGCATTGAACAGAGGGGAGGGGTGAGGAGGAGAGTGGGGAGGAGGGGGGGGGGGTGAGCGCAGAAACAAGTTGATGCGGTTCTGATACTTTGAGTAAGTCAGAGATATCTCTTGACTAACTGTGCGTTCGGCTGTAACTTTGAGCTAGACGGTGAAAGAAAAGCGAGTGTCGGACAGAAGGAGAAGTCGGTCTCTACCTGCTGCGGTGCTCGTAGCTCCCCTTGCAGTGGAACTTGTGGGCGGGGAAGACTGTGAAGATGCCCTCCTCTGAGCTGAAGTACTGCCACTTTATCCCCGGGTTGGACTTCAGGTTGTCTGCCAGCACTGTGGAGGGAAGAGACAGAGAAGCATGTGTTAAAAAAAAGAGGGAAGAATAAGGGGAAAAGAGAGAAAGGGGGAATGGGAGCAGGCAGAAGGGAACGAAAGAAGGCATATGAGTAAATAACTTCTAAAGTACTTTTCATTTTGTTTAGATTTACAGAAACCACTCACAACACGGGATTAGTACAAAAAACAAAAAAAAACAAAACACACACTCCACGTTTAATGAGTCACACTGTTTATGCTCAACTCTATATGTTCCACTCTGACTGTAAGATCACTGACATTAAAATGAGAAAAAACTAAACTCATGAATGAAGACATTGTTTGCGTTTCTTTTCCTAATGAGACCTACACATCCATCACTTCAGCGAGATCAGAAATCAAATCTAAAACTAGGGAGCAAAACAATTGAGATAATCGCGATCGGCTGCAGCGTCCTCGCTCGTGTCTCCTCAGGAATCCCTCCTCGCTCGTCAAGATAACGTGAACTTTGGCTCCTTTACGTTGGCGGACTGGAACGACGAGCTAGGAACTATTAAATAACGGAACTGGGATGATCCTTTGGCATGCCGTCGTGCTGCCTCAAATATTCACTTTCCGTTCTGTCAGAACACATTAGAAAACTAATATAAGGATTACTGTAAAGGACAATCAAAACATGTTTACTTTACTACTTAACTTGGGGAACTGCAGTCAGCCATTTTTACGAGCTGCTGTAAATCGTCTGCTTTACCTCGGATTGGCCTTTTTGCACCCAATTCAGATCTTTGGCAAATCAAATTGAAAACCTTCCTTTCTGACTGGACATATAGTATACGCATGTAAATGCACCCCCCTCCCATTCACACCTCTCATAGAATAAATTAACTCATTGAAGAAAAAGAAGCTTGGACTGTTGAGCCACTAGGAAGCGTACAGTACATTTCTTTCATGTGGATACCAGATTTTGATCTGCGTGTCGTACCCCTGACTCCGGGGCAAGCTGAAAAAACAGCCTTAACTACAACCTCTGCAGAGACACTGAGTATTTACTCAACACTAACAGACAGATTTTTTCTCTCTCTCTTTCTTTTTTTTTTTTTAACTGGCTCACAGAGTCAACAGTATCTTCACAGAGATCCCATCACAAAGCCAGCAACTTCCTTTCCGCTCGCTGCAACACAAAACGGCCTTTCACAAAGAGACGCGGGGAGGAGGGAGGGCTGGTGTTAGGGAGGGAGACACAAATAGAAACTTTGGGCCTTTTACCAGGCGAATACAGAGACAGAGAGGAAAAACAGAGCGTAGCCTTCAAAGAGGCTGTATTAGAATAACCTGAAATAAGTAATGCGGCTCCTAAATAAGTTTTTTCTTCGTAGAAAAATTGAAGATATGCAAACCAACCATGACGAATGCAATCAAGTCCTAAAACAGCAGATGAAATGAACTAATCCTATATGTAGACTTAGATTTAGATTAGGTTTAGCACAAATCTAGTTAAGATGCAAATCAGATAGCAGGCTGACACCGTTTAGAGTCTCTGGATACAGAGATATTTAACGCTTTACATTCCTGTTTTACATCTTTGCTTAAATCCTAGCAGCTACACAAGACTCCTCCTGGTTTTTGGCAAGGAATTAATCTGTAACATACAGTCCAATATAATAGTTTCTAAGAGGGAACTTGGTTTGATTGAGCCAGGAATTACAATGTTTGATTACTTCCTGCTAATAAATACTCATTGTGGTTTCTGCAGGTCATTAGCAGCTGCATGCGTTCACCAACTATTTTGCCATTTAGCCAACTATTTGTTATTTCCACGGACCGGCGCAGGATTTCAAATATCTTGTTAATTAAGTCTACGGTCTTTGCCAGGCATGCTAACATCCATTCTTGCATGTCAGCTGGGTCTAAACAGTCCCCCCAAATGTGGTTCTTGGCTTGAGATCACATTGAAATTATTCACCTGCTAAAGACAACCTGTTATGACCTTCCAGCAATATTACGAGAACCAAAGTTTTTTTTTTTTTTTTTAAATGGGTAGGGTGGAAAAACACGTTAGACATTCAACTAACACGAACATGCAAAACATATCAAATATATACACAAACCGAGAAGTTACAGAACAACAGTGAAATGGTCCAACTGCCAAACATTATAAACGGCACCAAAACGGACCTCTTGGCGAAGATTTTTTTTTAAGACGCACACATCACCCCCGCCCAGTCACTCTATCCATCTCTGCGGCTCATATAAACAGGAAACACTCAGATGTATTGACAGTGGAAGAAGGGCTTTGTATACAATCTGTCAGGCTGCAGTGCTCCACTCTGCCACAGATGTTTAGATCTCCCCAGAAACAGATGGACGAGCCGAGGAAATAGGACCCAAATGGCACCCATCTTCCTGCAACTTTAATGCTGCCATTTATTTGTAATGACCTGCTTTGATTCATCCACACCACATAACCAGCTCGACTGCGCGCTGGTGGAGAACGATCGAGATATCGCGAAGAAAGCTGATGGATCTACTCAAAGCGCCACACGGTGAATCTTCATTCCGGCCTGCTTGGCGGTGCCGGGGATTGCACAACGGCAGCTCTCAGCGTGAACATTTGCAATCCAAGAAACAGACGTGATGTTGTTTACCAACTACATCAACAACAAGACAGCAGTTCAACAGTTTACTTTAAAGGATGGTAACATTTCTGCATCTCCTAATGTATTCCTCCTTATCTGAGGGAGTAATCAAGAGTCTACAGCACACCAATGCTAACATGCTCAAAATGATAATGTTTAGAAGGTAAAGTTTACCATGTTGCCCTTCTTATTTTAGCATGTCAACTTTTGCCAATTAGCACAAGACACAGTACAGCTAAGGCTGATGGGTCTTTTTGGTCATGGTGGCGCTACATGGAAAGCGAAGGGACCACCAGAGTTGTTACAGTTCATCCGGTCAGAAATAAATGTCATGGCAATACGACCAGTCGTCGTCCACACATTTCACCGGAAACCTTTGTGATTCTCGTGCTGTCACTAGAGGAAGGTTCAACAAAGTCACTGGGATGCATCACCTGGGATCCATATGCATGGCTATATATTAAGAGTGTCTGTGCAAATCCATTCACTAGATGTGGAGATAATCTCACAGCAATGTACCTGATGGTGACTGGATGGAAAGTCAGGGGTATCACAGAAATTATTGATTCATCCTCTGGGGACCATTAATGTCTGACAGTGTTACAAAAAAAAAAAAAAAAAAAAAGAACAGAGGAGAAGTAAAACAGACCACACATTGATCATAGTGAGCGTCTCCGTGAGCTGTGAACTAATTTTTAGATTCCAGTTCAATTTAATGTAGTTTCCCAGCTTGGCAACTACTTGCCATGGTCGGTGCTAGTGTGGCAATGGCTGAGGGACAAGTTGCACACAGATGAAAGTGCACAGGATGAACGGTGCAAAAAAGGAAAAAAAAATTAATAAAGAAGATGGCCCTGACTTGTCCTCTGATGACACAGCACTCCACCAAAGTCATCTCCCTGCTGGTATCACTACTGATGCCTCCCACATCCACCATCTCTCTCCTATCTCCCCTTCCCCCCCCCTCCCAAAAAAAAAAAAAAAAAAAGAGTAAAATGGAAGATAGGAGGAGCGAAGATGGAAGGAATACACTGCGGCCTTGATACAATTACTCCATCTCACTCAGCTCTCACCCCTCCTTTCTTCCCCTTCATTCATCATTCTCTCCCTCTCAATTATCCCTCACTCTCTCACCCGCTCCCCCCCGCCTCCCCTCCTTCCCGCTTGTTTAGACTGCGCTGAGACAAATGGGAGAGAATGAATATGCTGGGAACGTGGGGGTCAAGGAGGGCTGAGTGTGAGAGGGAGACAGGGAGAGGAGAGGGGGAGGCAGGGGGGGAGAGGGGGAGGGCGGTAACATGAACTCGCCGTGACTGGCTTGTAAGGAAAATAAAACCCAGCCTATGGTGACGTGTTATGAATGGCAGTCATTATGAATGGTTTGCAGAGAGAGGAGTGGGCCGGGATGTCTGGGGAGAAAAAAAAATGGGAGGAGGGGGGGCGCAGCAATGGGAGAAGAACAAATAGAGGAGCAAATGATGTTGGAGGTTTCCTGTAATAAGGAGAGGAAGAGGGAGCGACTGCAACATCCAGGTACTATAGAGGAGTAAAATGTTCAGTATGCTTCAGATAAACTAATTTGTATCTAATGTCCTCCGAACACATCCAAAGTGCTTTTTTGGCCTAAATCAGCATACTGATGTCTTTAAACAGTCTCTCCCGGATCTTCTTTGGCAATTATTGTTCCCAAAATGATTCAATTCGCAGCAATTTTTTTAAAACTCTGAGCTCAAAATTTCAGCAACATGAATGAGAGTTAATTTACTATTTACTGCAGTAAGCAAGACAGCCAGGTAGCAACTTTTTCTCCCCTGAATCCAGTCTTTAAAGGTAACTGTAGTGCTGCCTACTATAGCACCTAGTGCCCTACAAGGTTTATGTATTACAATAGAAACATAACTTTTAGTGAGTTCAAATAGAGAAGTTTGGTTAGAGCAATGAAGCAGTGAATTTAAAGTTGGATTTTTATTTGACATTGCTTGGTAATGAAACAAAATGAAATGATTATTTTTATTTATATTTTTTATTTTTTAGTAAAATAAGAAAAGTTCTTCCATTTTGACAATTTTCAATCTTACAGGTTTTAAATCTTGTGACCAGACAATCCCAAATTCCTGGAGGAAGCTGGGAGTGATCTTACATTGTGTGCTGGACTGGAACTGGAAGGTGAAGTGAGGCTGGGAAAGTGGTCCGATACTCTGGGAAACACAGGCTGTACGTGTCCTGAACGCATGCGCTGCAGCTTGATAATTCTTCTCTGGAGGCAAAGAGAACCCACCGCTTACCAAGCCATGGCAGCAGAACAGAAAAACCAGCTGGGGAAAGTTGGCCTTTGCCCGTTTTTCAGCCAATTCGTCCCATTTTCCTCCTAATCAAGTGCAGGCTGACATATGCGGCACAGACACGTGTGGGTTTTACATGGCAACGTTCAGCAATGTGCTTATGCAATCTGGAGCCTCAATAAATGTGTTGTGGGAGCAGTGGGGACATAATCAAACTGTTTTCCGTTCGCTCTCCCTTGCATACGACTTGTGAGGACGATGTCGAGGTTACTGGCGTGCGCGGCATAACAACACGAATAACGCGGCTGATTTTTTTTTTTTTTTTTGTGACAACTGATAGAGTTTCCATTTGAGGTAAAATGAGGACAGAAACAAAGAACTGACAAAGCCCTTCACAACAAGATGATAAAAACACACACTATCTGAATACAACTGCAGACAGAGTTCAAAGTCAAACAAAGTGCATTTGATCTCAGGCTATAAAAATCATTTCAAAACAAAAGGGAGGAAAAGACAGGAGAGTGAGAGAGAGAGAAAGGGGAGAAAGTGTGAGTGAGCCGGCACAGGAGAGACTGTAAAAACATCTCTGTGGACAGGCAAAGCTAATTTATTTCCATCTCAGATCAATCTTTCCTTTCCAATCTTTCCAGATCTCTCCTTTTAATGTTTTAGAAAATAATAACAATAGAAAAGATAATACAGTTTGTTCATTAAAAACAAGTTGCCACAGCAACTGCTGTTAAATTATTCAGGATTTGGCGTGCACTCCAGAGTTTAAAAAAATGGATCTGTAATTTTAAATGGCTTAATCTTTTTGTGTCCATGTTTCATTTGTCAAACCAGGTCAGTTTTCAAATTACAAATTCTGGTGGTCTGGTGGTCTAATGTGTTTAGTGAGTTTGTGTTGTGTGTGTGTGTGTGTGTGTGTCAAACCTGAGTTGAGGTCCCGTCCAGGGTTGAAAGCTCGGCTGTTAACGGTGGGGGAAAGTCTGTCACAGCAGATGGTCTTGGAGACGTTGGTATTGAAGTTTCCATCAAACCTAAACGCACACAAACAGGCAACGTTTGAGAACTTTATAGAGCTCATTTGTTGGTGGAGCAGCTCTGACTTTTCTCTCAGCAGTCACACATTTAATGCTCCACAGCTTTATTTCCAATAAAACCAACCTCACAGGTTTGCAAATACCTCTGGCTTTCTGTGTGTGTTTGCGTTTTAACAAAAATAAAAAAACCTAATGACTCAGATCTCCACAATTTGCACAAATAGTGAAGAAATCTAAATGAAGCCATGAATTTAATCCAATTACGTGAAACATGTGTTGAAGCTAGCAGACGCTGCTTGTTATATTTGAGCTGCATTGTATCGCTGGCTATATCATCTGTTGCCCAGACCTCATAATAAACTTGGAGTTACGGCTGGTGAATAATGTTTTCCATGGAAAACTGCTTGAATTCTGCCTCTCTCTCTCTCTCAACAGAGCCAATACCCAGTTCCCTGAATACATCTGAATGTGATTGTAAGAAGGGCTGCCCACTTAATTTGATTCAAGTCACAGAGCTGCAACTTAGATTATCAGTCTCTATGTCAAATGTTTTAATTCCCTCGTCTCATTTTCAACACAGACAACAGACGATTTGGCGTAAAAAAATCACAGTTTGCCGTTGAACCACTGTTTTCCTGTGATATAAGTACTTCTGGCAAGCCACGTCAGGCCTTTAAAACTAAAACAATACTGGGCTGACCTCAAGCTTGACTTAAGCTTGTGTGGCATTGTCATTTACTCTAAATTTTAATGCGCCACAGAATTCAAGTCTTAAGGACAGCTGATTTACACATATCTGTCTCTCTTGTGTGATTATCAATTCAATTAAGACCCAATCAGCTATATTTTTTAATATGCTCTTCCCCTCTAAATAAATAATGTGACTGTTTGCGCTGAGAAGACGTCACAGATGGCAGTTATGCATGCACTTGCAAAGCTTTGAGGGAAAAAAAATAAATAAATAAATAAAAAGGATCAGTAATACCACCCCTATGTGAATGAGCTCATACTGGACAGATGTATTATCCCTACAAATGCTAGTCATAATTCCCAGCAGAGTCGCTTGTTTGCACTGTAAGCGGCCTCTACAAGGAGCTCTGTTGCAGTGTAAAAGATGTGTCTCAGTGACGCAGCGTTGTCCTTGATGCGCTTGCACACATGCACCCACGTGTTAAAGAGGTGTTGAGAGAATTGAGACACGTGTTGCGATCAACACATCTTTAACGTGCTGCTTTTTCCACAAACATCCCCACACGGATTATTATTTTCAGTCATTTGTTCTGGTGTTAAGTAACAGCATAAGTTATTTTAAAATGTGTGTCTTATATGTGTGTGCCTGTGTGTGCGTGCAGTTGTGTGTAGGGCCTCTTTCCAGAGCCCATATCTCTGTAGCTAAGGGCTGACAAAGGGGGAGGTATGCGGAGGAGCAGCTTTCCCGTTCTGCACTGCACCAAGCCTGGGTGCTTTGATCCATCCCTTCGACCAACACCTCCCACCCCCCACACTGGCTTAGCAACATACAGACACACATGTGTACACACACACACACACACACACACACACACACACACACACACACACATTCTTTGGCTCCCTCTGCTTGCAGACCTGGCACCGGCCCGGTTTGATTGACAGGTGCTGTGATGTGCAGGCCCCGTTTGAACTTCACTCATTTAGAGTCCCATAAGGCCGAAGTCATTACCATTCTCCTTCAACCCACTTTGCATAGAAGGGGTGGGCAGGACGCTCGGCGAAATGTGTGCCAGATAAAAAATACATTTGCAGCCTCTTTGAATTCAACATCAAAAAAACATATGAGAACGAGGGAGCAGGAGAGAGGGAGAGCGGGAGAGAGCAGGGAGGAGTGCTTCGAATCTGATCAGACGTCTTAATGAGGGCAAAAAAAATCTTTTTTTTTTTTTGCAAAAAGGCCGGACTTGCAGACACAAGCACGAACAACAATACAAGCACAGAATATTAAGAATAATGCCCCAAAATGAATGCACTGTGCCTTAAATAATTCTTCCATTAAATATGCATATTAATAATGTATTGTAGGAATGCTTTCTTGATTACCATACTGCCCAAAAGGGATTGTTCTCTGTGCAGTAATTAAATATTATCCTGGAGACAATTCAACAGATATACAGCACCAGTAATGGGCCTGTGAGTGTCCTTGAGAAAGATTCAAACTGATGTGTATTGATGTTTCTTTGAATTTTGACTGCAACCTGACATTTTTTCTTTGCCTTAGCCCAGCAGGAAACTGAAATATATAACTTGCATCATCTCAAAGCAACCTTAGGGGGTCTTGTGAGAGAGAAAAATAGAATTTTTCCTATTCTGGAGATACAAATCTTCAGTAAGTTACTGGAGAAAAAGACATGAAGCCCGGCGTCTTTGAGCACAGAGCGAAGCAGGCAGACGCCTCTAAATAAGGCAGCACCTGCCGTGTTCAGCAGCCATCCACTGTTTATAAAATCCATGATATTAAGCTGCAGGAACCACGTACATGCACAGAGGAGGCAATCATACGCCATTCAAAAAAAGCCCAGTGAGTACAATTACCTTGAAGAGGCTTGCTGTGGCGCGAGCTCCAGCGTCAAGAGTAATACCCTGTCTAATGTGCTGCAATCCCTCAGTGAATAGCAGTGATACAGCGGGCAACATGCTAGTGGGAGAATTGAGAGTGGTTTAAAAAAAGCTCTATCCACGTGGATTTGATTGTGATATCAATACGCAGAGTGGATTTTGATATCCTGTTTGGTGTCCAGTAGCTCTTTCGTGATGAGGGAGACGCCTGAGAAATGTACTGCACTCACTGCATTAATAGAGGTGTCTCTAATGTTCTGGCCTCCCTCGTGTGTATAAGTATAAATGTATAAGTGTACAAGTCTATCTTACTGGCTTAAATGTTCAATTTGTATACTGTCTGGCACTTTCTTGAAGATAAAGGATAAAATAAATACACATGCATGACTCAATGAGGACCGAGTTGCTGACTGCATTTGTATAGGTTTCTAATGATGGTGCAGCGCTGCTCTGTTCAATAATCACAGTAGAGCTGCTCACTCTGTTTCCTTGTTCAGTATTCAGTTTATAACGGTGAAGTACTACATTTTTTTTAGAGATTATGGGTTATTTACTGCATTACTCATGCTGGAAATGATGTCACATCTCTTGCATACCAATAATTATTTGGTCTCTAATGAGCCCCAAACTTTAAAGAGATCTTGCAGCATAAGTGCGTGTATGCACTGAGGGACAATAACACTGGAAAAACCATTTGAGATTTATTTCTTTTTAGGTTAGACTAAGTAGCTGATTAGTTGAAGAAATCCTATTTGACTAAAAACTTTAAGATTACAGGATCAAGCTTTAAACAGTTGGAAAGTACAGTACTGGAAACAGATACTGAGGGCACCCAAAGACCCCCTCATCTGTCCTTGAATATCAAAGGAGAAGAGGAGGAGGAAACAAAAAATGAAGGATGAGACTTCGTCGAAGAGGTAGGGAAAATATCAAAAAGGGAAATCAAAGGTTGGAAGGAGGGATAATTAAACAGAAAGAGGGAGAGAAGGGGGAAATTTTCAGAGAGGCAACAGACAAACAAGAGAAGAGCGAGGAAAGAAAGAGGAGAAGCTGACATTAACAGAGCCATTAGAGAGAGATTAAAAAAAAGTTCTGATGGTGGACCAACATTTACACCTGCTAGGATCGCTTAAACCGCCCCACCCCCACACACACCCAACCTGTCTGATAGTTTGCCATCTTCTCTCTCTTATATGCAAACAGAGGTATCGACATTGCGCTGACCGAGCAACCAGAAGATCAGCTTGATCCAAAGCTTCGACTCCGGGTCGCTGCTCGCTGTTGCCACGTATACTCTTGATACGGACTGTAAATCTGCCAGTAGCTCAGATAGTGAGAATTCTTCTTGAGAAACGGGAGCGCTGCATTAGCACTATGATGTCTTTAATCTTTAGGTTTAATTTATGACAGGAGGTATTTGAAATTCTGCAATACCATCCCTCCTATTATATTACTACGTATTACATAGCAATCCTGTGATCGCTGGAGCGGAGTTAGGCATCCTGTGCTCTTTTCTGCTCCCCAGATGCATGAAAACAATACTGGTAACTTTGTCCTGTTGGAGCACAGCAAAAGCAGGTGTGCAACCCGACATGTCTATAATACATTTAGTTCAGAAACCCCCGAATAATAAATTAAATATGAGCTGTAATATCTGTTTTGTTATACGGGTCAGAGGCCTTTTTACCCATCGCACATCTCACCTATCTCTAAGACATAGTGTAGGTTCAGAAGGCTTTTTGAAACTTGACTTTCAAAATGAAAGAGACAACACTAGTTACTGAATTTTACAAGTCATGAGGTAATAAAACTTTTTGTGTGAAAATCCTTCACAAACAAGCTGTATATTTTGTGTCTGAATTCTGACTCATGAAGACGGACCAGTTTCTGTCACAGATAGGAGCAACGCTGAAAGAATTATTCCAAGTTGTTCAAGACACAGAAAACGAGGTAGTCTTGGAACTGACCTTACATGAAGCGGCTGATGGAGTGTCTTGGTAAGTGGATGGATTTCCATTCAATTTGGGATAAACAATTACGTTTCCCTCTGGATGAGTTATAATGACTTTACGTTTCATCTCGAGCCACTTCCAAATGTTTTAAAAGCCTTGTTGAAGAGTACAGATGCCGTTGAGGCTAAGTCAGGGGAAAGACTGCACTGAGGTGTCATACACTGAAGGTCAAACACTGTGATGTGGGAACGTCCGGCCATCTTTAGGGACACCTTGCCATATTTTGTTTCCTTCCACCTCTACCTCCCCTCTTCCTCACCTTCTTCTATTCTGCGGAGATAGTGGTTTGTTTACCTCTTAAAAGACCTCTTCAGGATCATATGAGTAGCATTTTCCTTGCACAGTCCATTTACAGCTTATCTCTTCTGGAACTGCCGGTGAAATGAGACTGTTAAGTGCCACCTGGGCTGCTCCCAAGCACACTTCTCACTTTTACAACTGCGTGGCAGCGGGACTGTTGAAATGAGCATCTGGAGATTGCATGTTAAAAATATAAACATACTGACACACATGCACACACACACACCGGCTCTACGAGTCGCATGCGGCTGCTATTTTCAGGTGCAGCCCATCACCGAGGTCAAGCACTGATTAAAGCATACCACTGGGCGCTAAGCACTAGCCCCTGTGGCCTCCCTGTGAAATGATAGCCTGCTAGCTTGATAGCTAACAGACATGGACACCCTGTGAACCACCTGATCCCCCTCTAAACTGGCTGACCTGACTGAGACCCCCAGAAGCAGCTGATGTCTGAGACTAATGAAGGACACTCTGAAGTGGACTACAGAGAGTCCTGTCTCTGCTCCGGCATAGATCCTGTTCAACCAGGAACACGACATTACTTTTTTCAATCTACTCTCTTTTCTTCTTCTTCTTTAAAATTCATTTTCATTTGCACTGTATTGCATTCGTTCAGCAAGACGCTTTTTAAGCCGGACTAGGAATGACTTTTAACGAAAGTCCTTGGCCGGAGGCAAAACGGGGACATTTCAGTTGTGGCATAAAACACACACAAACATTTCAACTGGATTTTTAAAGATTTTTTAGCAGGAAGCATAAAGAGACTTTTCAGCCGCGAGTTCTCTGATGGACAAACTAAGTACTAGCGACACAGTTTCTACTATATTTCGAGCCAATCTCTGGCATTCCCATGCTGCGCGTTCGTTTGGTTTCAGCCAGCACATTCACAGATGCTGACATATCTGCAATAAGCCCAGATCGGCCGGTTTTCAGAGACTACAGCTCCTATCGGTTTTTGACATGCAGTGGGAATATATGAAAGCCTGACCTGACCAGGGAAGCTGGTTCTTCAGCTAGTTTCCCTCCTGATGCCGCGTGCTCAGGAAGAGCGAGTTAAATTATTCTACATACTTACCTACCTTTTTCTCTCCCCTGAGGAAGATCCTTTGAAGTTCATGGATCTGTCAGACTCAGCTTCAGTTTGGTATGTCCACCCCCCGACCCAGCACCACCCTCACCCATGTGACTAACCCTGCATCATTCCATCTTTCCTAGCCGGATCTTATATAATCTCTTTCTCAGCGTTTTCTGCCTCAAGCTGTCAGTCGTAAATCCACGGCCTGTGTTTAGAGAACGCACGCTGGGAAATAAAGACAACACGTCTGCGTGTGAACAACTGTTGAGCGTATGTACAGTATGTCATGTGCGTGATTTGGTTACAGGTGGCCGGTGGCCCCGAGCCAGGCCGCGTCCTCTCTGCACGGCTGAAGAAAAGACAGGTGACCTTGCAGCCTGTGAAGTCTGCGGCACGAAAAACTTCAGAGAGCAATAACTGGTTACATCGACTGATAAAGGGGAGGGAGATAGCAGACAGAAATGAGAGAGAGAGAGAGAGAGAGAGCAAGCGAGGGGTACAGACAGCTGCTGCTCTGTAGATTACCACCGAAAGCAGCTCTCCCTCTCTCTCTCACTGAGCTTCACTTTGAACTGTGTTTGCGTCTGCTGGAGCTGGTGATTGGCTGAAAAGCTGGGTCCACACTGTAAGTCGGGACAATTTTAAACTCTTTAAGCAGAAGACTTAAATCTGACATACCCAGTCTCACACCCTGTTTCATAAAAATAGAAACTTTATAGTTACGTGGGCCTTTTCACAGACCCGTGGCTTATTTTGCTCCCCAAACCACATTTGCAAGAAACACAATGACGATAATATACTCAAGTGAATGTGGTGTCATTTTGGCATCAATAACTTGAACAGAAGATTTCGTTTTCATGATAAAATAAAAAAATCTACTGACGAATATGAGTCCATGCCAGCACAGCCATCAAATCTTTCTTTAAAAAAAAAAAAAAAAACTCATTACCCATGAAAACCCAACATCTCCCTGCCTTCTTGGGTTCCAAATGCCATAAAACATTTTAATGTCAAGGTAGACTGCAGCAAAGCAACAACTGGCACAACTACTGACTGTTTGAATAGGTTCTAAAATAATTTTAAAAACGCTGCCAAGTGTCAGAGCGTGCCAGTACTACTCAAGGCAGTAAATGATGTGACGTAATGCACGGCTGATCAAAACATGTTTAAACAAGGGAGGGATGGGGATTTGTGTGTAACGTGTGTGTGTGTGTGTGTGTGTGTGTAGCTGAAGCATAAAACAATGTATAGAAGGCTGAGAGCAGGTGCAAACAGTGGGCGGTGGGTTTACTGAGAGAGAATGAACCTCCTGCAGAGATTATTGTGGGAGTGTTATGAGAGAGACAGAAAAGTGTGTCTTTGTGTGTGTGTTTTGTGTGTGTGTGTGTGTGTGTGTTTTAGAGGAAGTTTACTCACTCCATCATGGATGCAGGTATGGAGCAGCAGTCCTGTATCGCAGTGAGCGGAGAGGTGAGGTGAGCGGTGTACGAGGCCTCCACCACCTGCTTGTTCCTGTTCACCACGTCCAGGTAGCGGTTAAACTTTTCGCGGATCTTTTTGGCCAACTGCACAAGGGAAAACACAGACACACCGGTTAGACAGCGATTGGTGGTGATGCCCAAATTCATCTCATGTTTCCTTTAATTCATTTTTAGCTTGTGAACAGTTTTATATCTGCAAGACTGACAGGAAAACTTTCATGAAGAAAATGTGCTGAACGACTTATAGCACAATAGAATAGTGATAGACTGCAGTATAACCAACTGCAGGACACATACACACAATTTTACAATATGTTACCTGTGTATTTAACTACTTCTGCAGGTTCTTTCCCTCTTTTCTCCCCTGCTTACTCATTATAGTGCTATATGCAGAAATACGACTGAAGGAAGAAAAGAAGCTTTTTCTTACTCAATGAGTTTCAACTGTTCTCTCCCATTATTTTAATATTTTTTCATAAATCTCAGTTTCAGTCTTTGCTGCTTATTTCTCAAGTGCATCTCCCCCTTTCTATCTTTTTGTTGCTTCTTCTAAAACCAGTTTCCTTTCACTGTGACTGCCTTCTTCTCTGTCCTTATGTTTTGAATATAAATACCTAACTTCTAAATTCAGCCGCCTTTTTTCAACAACGATGCGATGGATCACTAAAATGATACACTGGCTCAGGCAAAGCGCCCATCTCTGTCCCTTTTTTTATCCATGGTTATGTTTTCCTCAAAATATCAAATCTGGAAACTGGCTGGAGGTGTGACCTTTATACAGACAGGTGTCCAGGTGAAATGAACACACTGGAGCAAATGTTTTCACACACACTAAAATCAGTTCTGTCCAACATGCATGCACAAGTACACAAATACAATGATCACAAATTAAGCTGAGTGATATCAAAGATGGCCGCATGAAGGGTGTAACCTTTTTTTTGTTAAAAGCAGAGTGTAGTGATAAATGTCTGAGGCTTGAGAACTAATAACACTCTCCATTTCCACACAGCACACCCTTCAGCATTTGATAAGAAAATCCACCCTAAAATACAACACAGGGCCAGAATAAAGTGAAAACTTTGTAAATCCAGACCTTATGTGAGTGTACCTGGTTTTACCACTTCCCATACTTTTCTTTTATCACCGCCTCATAAAATCCACAGTTAAATACAATATCAACTATTTGTCTTAAAAACATTCAGTCTGTGTAAATTGCAATGAAAAAAATTTGATATAAGAGGCCTGTGTCTAGTGAGTTTGTGTTTGATGGTGTTATACATGAAAACCAGGAAGCAGGGAGGAGAAAATGGTGTTTCTAAACAAAGGCAAAACAGCTAATTCAGTCAGGTTTTAGTGGGTCCCTTAACGCAGGCCCCTGGACATGCATACATTATACTTTGTCTTTCTTCCTCTGACGGACTGGGTTCTGGTTGAGCACACATCTCACAGCGCTCTTTCAAAACGGGGCTGCAGCTCCTTCGGGGCGGCTAATAACCCGCTCTGCAGCAGCCCCCGGGGGGACATTAATAACCAGCACACCAGCCGCTCTTCACAACAGGTTCCTGTTCTTGCTTTCTTTTGCCAAAATGCCTTGAAAGGACATTGTGGGGAATTGTGAGGAACTCGCATCCACTTAATCTGACGCATCACATGCATGCCATTTGCCACAGATTATCCTCTTAACCTGAAAGCCGTCACATGATCCGCCAGTTTACTCAAGATCTGTTAAAGAACTAATTACCGGCTACAACTAGTTACTCCTGGATTACCTTATCATCTCAAATCTGTTAAATATTTAAGAACTTACAATGATGTGGTCTAACCTAGTTTACTGTTGAGCTGACTGTGTATTATACTTTTTACCTTTACCTGTGTGTGTTTGTTTGCTGGATGAAGTCTGTTTTTATTTCCTGTGGAGACTTTTGTTAATCTTTGCCTCTTCCTGGCATGGAGGAGAATCTATCTCATCTGAGAGTCTATACTTTTGTAAATCTAGCTCCTTTGTTACTGTACTAAAGCCTTTTTCAACTTTAGTCTGACTCTTGTTTATTGTATATTATCTTTCTTTTCCAGCTCCATGTTAGCTGAAGACCAATCCTTTTTAAAAACTTTCCGAAACAATAATCCAACGATCATGCCAACTTCACACAGAGATTGGCCAAGCGTGTGGTGAGAAGTAAACAGGCGGGGTTTGAACCTCTCTCTTTCTTTTAGCCATGCAAACAGCGTGGCTTTAGGAATGCAGTAAGTCCACCACTGAATTATCAAGTTTGATACCTGCTGCATTACAAGGCAACCTTTTCTTTACTTAAATAACCTTTTATTATTTTGTTTAAAAAAAATCTACCAAACTTTGTTGGCAAATAAAAATAGGTGAAATACTCTAATGTGAGCTGTCAGAATCATGACCACTAAACTGAATTTGACCCCAGCAACGTCCAATTAACTTAACTTGGATGAAAAAACAAGGTCAAATATTGCAAAAAACTCCTCATCACAAGGTATTACGAGTGCACTGATGGCATTTATAACACAAAAAAATAAGTGAAAAACATCAGTGCTCTGAGTACTTTCCGAAGTAATTGTAATTGTAAGTTACCTACTCGGCCTTGTTGAATACACAAAAAGGCTTATTTTCACAGTAACTGGACCCCCTTTGTTCACATCCCATAATTACTGGTGCCTGCAAAAAGGGCTGTGATTCAAGTCGGGAACAGGGAAATGTACCGCGACCCACTGACCGCTCGTACACTTAATCAGCCGGCCGCTATTCTATTAGGGGTTTAACAGGGGCCTGAGGCTCAGCCCACAATTACTCCTGCTCCACCACAAGGAACACACACACACACACCAAGACACTGCCATGTGCACTCTCAGACATGGACATAAAGTTAAACACACAAACATGGTACTCCCCCCACACACACAGTACGGTCCATGCATAGCAGTACAGCAATTAGCTGCAGCGGACTTTGTATTAAAAAAAGGGGGAAAATGGGCCAGTGTTCAGCTGAGGAGTGTTTCCATAGCTGGGGGGGAGAGAGAGAGAGAAACAGAGGGAGAGAGTAAGACTGGACTTTTAACAGAGTGACTTAAGAGAAACCAGAAACGTAAAGCCGTGCAAGTTAGAGCTTATGCCCCTTTTCCACTAGTACCTACTCGGCTAAAGGCTCGATTCGACTCGACTCGACTCAGTTTAGGTGGTTTTCCATTACAATGAGAGTACCACCTTAGCGTGGGTGGGGTCACCGTGGCAACGCGGCCGAAACTCCAAGCGACGTCATTTGTTATGCGACACAAACAACACGAAAGCGACTACTACGGAAGCAATGGAGGCCACCAGACAAAGAAATGTCTGCACCTCGTCGTTGCTCCATGGGCTGATTTCTGTGCAGCCATCTCTGATCGTGTTCGTTGTTGTTATTGCGTTTTAAAAAATGGCGCGGTTGACTCTTACATGAACGAGTCGCTCTCCCGACGCATCTAGTGACGTCAGGCCCTGGCCAATCAGTGGCCTGCCGTCTGCCGACGTCACATTTTCGGCTCGACTCAGCTCGCTTGGAACCCTGGCCGAGTAAGAATTTCTACGAAAGTACCTGGTACCAGGTACTAACACGTAATGGAAACGCACGTACAAACCGAAAGGTCGAGAAGTCGAGTCGAGAGCCGAGCCGAGCCGAGTAGGTACTAGTGGAAAAGGGCCATTAGGTTACAGTCTGCCACGGCGCAGCCAAAGCAAACCTGCGCTCTGCAGATTAACCACACTCTCCGAAACACATGGCTTCTCTCCCCGCTCTCTGACCCATCCAGCCAGGATCTCGAGGCTCGGAGCGCCCAGTGGGGTTGGTTCAGCCGCAAAAAGTGGAGTGAGTGGAACGGCTGAGCCCTGAAATCATGTGCTGGGAGTTTTGAGGTTTGCCAGCCAGCCTTCGACCACAGTCATGGGCAGGCGAGTGTTTATGGCGGGACCAGCGCTTGCCTTGGAATGCAGGGGTGAGGTTAGTTATAGGGACGAGTATAAGAGGCATGCCAGTCGAGTTCATTTAGAAACTGTGGACACACAAGTGGCACAGTAGAAACTTGACTGCACGTGTCTTGTATCTCCTTGGATGATCAGATTTTTTTTTTTTATTGAATTAGTGCATTTTCAGTGTTTGTCAGAAAGTTTTGTCCAACTTCTACACTGCTCACTTTGTTTGCTGTGCTGAAAGTAATTTAACTATTCAGCATGATTTGATAAAGTGAGTCTTTTTAGGATACACTTCCTGTTTACAGGCCATGAAAAGCTGTATATGTATAGAACGAAAGAAGTACCACAGTAAAAGCACCATCAAAACGATGACTGCCTGAGAACATCTTAATGATACAAATATGAGAAGAATGCACCGGTGCTGAAAAAGTTGTATTTCCAAATACAAATATTTTGTGCAATGAATTAAAAGACAAGTCTAACAGCCAGATTAATTATTACAACTGAATACCACAATCAGATTATTTGATATCAGGCTCAGACTGTGGATTGCTGTCCAATTTTACATGTTTACAAAAGCTGACTGTATTTAGATTTATATGGCCAGATATTCCAAATATGACCTGTTACAACCATTAATGGTCTTAATCCTGGTCAATGCAGGATTGAAATGATGGTCTGAAAATGGTGAACACAACATGTCAGCAGTCTGCACCTGAAAAATGGAGAAATAACCAAAATGTTATTTTTCACTTAAAAGGACCCATTTCTGTTTGTCCTTTTCCTTCCATTTCTTAAATGTCACCTTGTGAAGGCTGCATCTACCTGGGCTGCAGCCGACAGCCGTAACACTCCTCACACATGAAGCTGGAGTGATAGATTGAACTGATACAGCACACCACTCTGTCAGCACCTACAGAGGGTGTGCTGAGAGTGTGCTACAGAGGGTACAGAGTGTTTTCAGTGTGAAGAGTGCAGATAAAATGTGTTCAAACTTTCACACATCAGACCATGGCAGCCGATGTGTGCAGGGACTGTATCAGTGAGCATGTCATTTGTGTTACAATTCATCATTCATTCAACATCCAATGAGTTACCACTAATCAGCGTGGCTGCGGTACATTAGGTGACATCGAATCATGGCGATTTAATTTAATGTAATAATCATTTAGTAGTAAGTACCCTGTATTGATCTGTTAGCTCAGTAGCTAGTATCAACTTTCAACACTTTATTGTAACTAACAGTAACTAGTAAGTCTCAAACATACTTTACTAAAACAACATGTCACTAATCTTGCATGCATTTGGATGAGCATGAAAACAAGTCAACAGTTTCAATTCATGAAAACCACTCCGAGTACAGCACGTGTGAACGAGTACAGCAAGCAGCACAGAACAGACTGACGGGATGGACGGGAGCAGACTCAACGACAGAGACAGAGGGAGGCCTCCAGTCATTAGAGTGGGACAGATGTCAGCGTGTCTCTCTGAATAATGAATTTCCAGAGGAAAAAACTTGTCTGAGAGGCCAGCGGCTCCTCTCTGCAGCCCCCTCGCCCTCTCGCTCTCTCTCTCTCTCTCTCTCTCCCCCTCCCCGTCTCTCCCTGCCTCTCTCTTCCTCTGCTGAGCCACTCTCCTAATTGAGCCTCACTCTGGGCAGAAGGGCCGCGTCCACGAGCCAGAGAGCACGCGAGCCGGCCATGCCAGAGCTGTCATCTGAATCAGCTGGCGTCCGCTTCAGACGGGCTGCAGCGAGAATGTAGGGGCACTCTGTGAGCTGCCCGTGGAAACAGGGTAGTTACTGCAACAAGAATCCCAACTGCCTTAAAGTCAGTGCTTGTTAACATGTGCCGAATCCATGTGATACCATTTCAAAACCCAAGACTCAGTGCTGCAGCTCGGCTCTCTGTGGAAGACAGAAACACCACGAGTCGTACGCGTGCTATTTTTGTGCAGATTAGCGAGGAAAAGGCAATGCTTCAAGGCCAATTTGAGAGGTGAGAGACAATATATATTTCACACACTTGCGGTGACACAGATGGATACACACACACACACACACACACACAGGCAGTCACTGGAGAAATGCAAACAAACATCAGCCTGTCTGTTCTTGCTGGTGGCTGTTTACCAGCCTGGTGTTTACTGTCACTCTTCCAAGAGCCCTGACGCACGAGTGCACACACACACACACACACACGCACGCAATGCATGCACACAATAATCGTGTTTAACTCGACGCCGGACGCCAGTAATTCTGAGCATAGGTTCTTTTCTTTTTTTTCCCCCCAATCTAGACCCAAAAATGGCACGCATAAATGTTGACTTGAGGATTTTAGGTCATTCAAAACAAATCTCCCAATTTCTGTCACTGCTGTGTTTGCTTCCAAAAAAAAAAAAAAAGATGTCATTCTCCGTCCTTCAAGCCTTCTTCTTCTATCTGACTGCAGCTCCGCACTCATATTGTGAGCATGAGGGAGAAAGAGAGAGACAGAGACAGCACACAGACAAGTGGAAAAAACAGACAGAGAACTTCAAAGCCAACGAGGTCTGCAGCCGTAGAATTTTAATAAACCCCCTTTTTTCCTCTGCTGGCGAGTGTATGTGTGAGTGTGTGTGTGCTCACTGCCACTGAATTGAATTGAACATTACACACGACCACAGAGACACACCATCCATGGCACATGCATGCACAAACAGGCCGGGTACGCACACACACACACACACACACACACACAGAGAGAGAGGAAAGGAGAAGCCTTTGTTACTCACCTGCTGCACTTCTGTCTCTCCGTTTGATGTCTTCTCAGTGTACACAAACGAGTTGAAAATCCTCTGTGGGGAGACAGAGAGAAAGAAGAAGGGGAGACGGTGAGGTTAGATCAGGAGGAATGTTGATTCGGATCCAATAACTGAGAGCCGTCACCCGAGGAAGAGTATTGACCCGAGTTCCTTTATAGAGATAGCTTTTGGTTGCAGGTGTTTTTGAGGATTTGGTGATTACACCTACACACACTGTGAAAATTGTGGATGGGTAAAAAAAAGGGAGAGCGATTGTTAACTTATTCTTATATTTCATTGCTTTATTATTCTGAGTGCTCGTATGGCCATTTGTGTTCAGCAAAACCGTCACACACACTGATGTATCTGATAGGTTTGGCTTATTTTTTTTGTCCGGCGACATAACAAACTTTGCAACATCATCACACTTGATCGGTTTCTGCCAGGGTTGTGCGATTTAGCACAGACACAAGCTATTTACAGAGTTAAAGAAGTGATGGGGTCGTCCTTGTTACTTGTAGGTTAATGGTTTACAATGAGTTGTAATAAAGCAGTTCATCACTACCTTGTTAAAGATGCAAACAGAGGATACTCAGGTTTAATATTGAGATGACATGATCCCACGCAGCAGTGACGAGTAACTCAGAAAAAAAAAAGAAAGAAAGAAAATCGCGTGTGACAGAATATCTAAAAGTGCTACACCAAGACAAAGGCAGCTTCACTCAAGTTTTTAGTATGAGAGGCTAAATATCCTCAACAATCTGCCTTTAGCCCAGCAAGTGTTACCAAACTAGCACTATTATTCTGTTGAAAAAATCCACAATGCGCACAGTTTCTCTAATCTTCATGCTGAATAAACTGCACAAAACATATGAAATAGTGCTTAAAACCATGTGTGGTGTTGTGTGTTTTGGCTCGCTGGCTAACAGGCCCGTCTAAATGTGATGAAATCATTATTGACGTTAATAGATACACCTGTGCTTCTCCTGCTTTGACGAGATATAACACAGTTTCTATAAGAAACCAAATCATACCTAATTCACAACATCGTGGCATAACATACAAGATATAAACTAACTGACTGATTGCTCGACAGTCATCAGCATGAGCACTGATGGACTTCTCTGCTCAGACAGGTGCATCTGAAGCTGTTTTATTACTGGTCCGGGGGAGAATGATAAACCTGGTCATCTGCCAAAACAACCAACCCAGAGACCCAGACGGCACGGCTCTGTCATCGACATCAGCTCCTAGGTCGGGGTGGAAAATGTGTCACCTGTCTGAATCTGAGCTGTAACATGGAACAAAGTTTTTTTTTATGAGCCCGAATCACAAGGTGATGTTATATTTCCCCCATTCAGCTCCCAGACTGAAACACTTTAACGGGCCCTGATTTATATTGTTAAGTGAATGGGAAGCGGAGCGGCACATTAAGGCGTGGAGAAAATTAGTCCTGGTGTGACCTCAACCTTAACGCACGCTTACTTACGAGACCCACACACACACACACCTTTATTCAGATGGTCTCCCGGGTCCCATCGGCTAAACGTGCACTCTCTTTCTCTTACTTCCTGACACACACACACTCTCTCTCCAAACACAGGCAGCAGTTTCCATGTGGCAGCTACAAACAGAGTAAAACAAATGTTTGTGTAGAGGCAGCAGGTAGGCAGGTGTTTCACTGTAAGCCGCCCCACAGCACACAAAGCCTTAAATTACCTGGTTCCACACTGCAGCCATTTCCTGCTGCCTGTCCACACCTTTTGTTGGACGCATACCAGAGGACACCAATTACCCAGAATGCACCGCATCCAGCTAACCTAACCCTGGAGGGAGCTGATTAACTTGTTCATTGATTGTGTTAGCACCGACAAAAAAAAAAAAAGAGTAAAAAACGAGTAAAAAAAAAAAGGAAAAAAAACAGGCAAAGTTGAGTTTCACTAGTGTGAGAGTTTAAAAGGAAAGTGCTCATCAGAAGAATCTATTACACCAGGACTAATCTAAACAATATTTATTTTTTCAAACAAGCTCTTGCAAAGAAATGACACAATATTGAAAGTAAGGCTGTAACTACTCATTATTTTCATGATCCATCAATCTGCTGATTATTTTCTTGATTCGTGGATTGATCATTTTAGGCGTGTGTGTGTGTGTATATATATATATATATATATATATATATATATATATATATATATATATATATATATATATATATATATATATATATATATATGGAAAACAAATAAATACAAAACAGTGGAAAACCATCTAACCAACTGTGCAAACCCCACAGATGCTTTAATGTAAGACAAGGAACAGCAGCTAACTGACATTTGACAAGCTGAAACCAGAAAGTGTTTGCTACTTTTGTTTCAACTTCCTAATCACTCTGGTTAATTGACTAATCGTTGTGGCTCCAGCTGAAAGATGCCTTCATAGACTAACAAGGAAACACACAGAGATACAAAGTACAAATAAACGGATGCTGTCGTACACCAAAATCTCCTTACAATGCCCTCTTCTGGGCCATAATCAGGCTATTCAGTTAACACTCTTCCGGATTAGGCATCAAATGTAATATCTGAAAATTCAATTATGTCAAATGTGGCCTATAAATGGAGGCTGGCAGACAAACAGAGAGCTAATTGTCAATCTGTGTTGAACATAACCTTAACAAAGTGCTCAGTTTGAGTCCTGATTATCTAAAAAAATTAAAATAAAAATAAAAAAGTCAGAGGTCCTTGTTGTTTAGTGTTTGAGTATTTTCCTTTCACTTTACAGAGGCATGAGAGTAACAGAAATGTGCTAAACAAACAGTTTCATTATGTTATTATTACACACACACACACACACAGAGCATATTTCAGGACTGAGTTATTTACAAAGTGCAAAACCAAGCCCAGACAGTCTACTGTTCCACACCCTTCTCAGTGGAAAAAAAGAGAAAGTCCAAGTTGTAGAACTGTCAAATAAACACGAGCAAGCACACACAAACAGAGCTGCCACTACTTAGCAGGAATCGTGTGCTCTCACAACACGGCACCGACAACAGAGGAGGAAAATGGGGCGAGGAGGAGGCACTGGAACGGAGAAATGCTTTGTTTCCATTAAGCCAGCAATTCTGAAGAACTGGAAACAAATCCTGCGGAGGGAGAAAACTCCTGTTGTTGATTAGCCACAGGTTAGCCGTCTTTCCCCCTGTGCCTCGAGTGTTTGTTGTTGGAGCTGCTTTGCGGTTTTCACAGCTATGTAGCAGCTGGGGAGGAATGCTCGGCTCTGTAACCTGAGAGGCCTGAGGCTGCCTAGGCCACCGTGAGGCCTGTGGCCTCCCCTGACCCATAATCAACAACCACACACAGACAACTACACAGTGTCAGGGGTGCACTCAGGCTTCCCTGTACACCTGACTGGGCTGGGCTGCACAGAAAAAATACACACGAGAGTTACCAGAAGATGAGAAAAATCAACATTTACATAATCCAGTGGATGTCCAGCACACTGAGGGGAGGACGAATGGGATTATTTTTTCTGAAATCCAACTTTGTAAGTGTGTGTTAGTGTCAATTTCCTCAAAGCAAGTGTGACCCACAACAACAAAAGAAATCCCACAACAGCATCAGGATGACGTGCGTACATCCATTTATCCCCCATCAGCCTAACCCGTAAGAGCTGCTGCAGATGAGCATATTTTCCTGAAGATGCTCAATCTTAAAACAGCAACATTATGAACACTTTGCCTCGTTTATCAAGCTGTGGAATAAAATCGTTTTGTAGCAATAGCGTGCCGAGTGCACATATAGTGGCGATCCATTTGGTTGACTAATGAACCAAAAGTCAGCAAAGCTCTTTATGGACTATCGCAAATAAATAATGGAGCGCCTTGAAGTTCCCTGTGGAGTTTTAAACATCTAGTAAGGCTGTGGAGCTTTTTTTCTTTTTTTATTTCTTTTTTTTTTTTTAACAGATGCCTCTTTTGCTCATCACGCATGCGCAAAGACAAGGACCCCACTTGTATCGTTCAACTGATCTACACGTGAAGAAAGATACACAAAAATATGCCAACAAAAGGAAAAGAGAACAAGACTGCTGGCTAGTAAACATGGGCGTAAACAGTAAAATGCTTTAAAAATCAGCTTTGCAACTGTTACACGGAGGTAAAATGACTCATCGTGATTGTTTGACCTCAAGCATGCAAACAATGCGTTTCGGCGAGTACCACTGACGTAAACAAAACTTTGGTTTGTTTACAGGAAACCTGATCGCATTCAAAATGCACGTTTAGCCGACCCCGGATTTAAACAGGGAAATTTCTCAACCCTAAGCTCACGGGAAATGCACTCCCGTCCACTGATCACAGGGCCCCAGCCTTTGTCTCATTAGGCCAGTTTTTAAAACCCACCTTGGGGTTAATCCTGACCACAGACGAGTGGTTCACATGAAGGGCTAAACCTCAGTGGAAGCTCAAACTGCGAGTTACAGAGACAAATGGACGAACCTGTGCTGTTCAAATCCCGCAATACATTTGTCAGTGATACAGGGCCGCCGGCTGCTTCAGTACACTCATCATTTAAACTCTTCGCCACCTTCATCCAGACTCATAACTTAACCTGGCCCCCCTCTTAATCACAGGAGAGGAGGAGGATTAAGACTGAGCAGGAAGAAACAAACTTTTACAGTCCTATCAGTTTTGGGGTGTGCCACAGACTTTAGTGCATGCTGCTGATGCGCTAAACCACACTCTCCCTTTATCATTTTGTTTCTCTTTCTTGGCCCTCACCCCTCCCCTGCTATAGCATTTTATTTCAAATAGGTAAAGCACGGGAACACTCTGTCTATGTGGCATCCATTTAATTGGGCCTACCTCTTCAGCTCCTCTGTAAGGCTCTCTTGGGTATGCCATTTACTTCCCCAAGAGGCTCTTCACCTTTAAAGAGGCCCCTTTTGTTGTCGGTGGGGCAGAGAATAAAAATCCAGACACGTGACCGATAATATCAACCCAAAGCACCCGGCTATGTTTTTTAGGGTGAGAGTTGTGGAAAAGGAGGCACAGTGATACAGAGGAGAAAGAGCAGCAGAGTAGCAGCATGTGGAGAGGTGAAGGCGGGAGCGAGGAAGGGAAGGAAAGAGGAGGAGAGGAAGCTGAGGCCGACTGCAGTGGTAGGGCTTTGACTTGGGAATACACCTATTAGCAATTCCCCCATCTTCAAAGGCCGGAGTGGAGCAGTAAGCCACACTAATTTGGAATTGGACTGGAGAGCATGCACACACGCACACACATCCATTAATCCTGTCTTTAGGGCTTGTTGATCAGCGATCCGAGGTTTATCTGTGAACTCACCGGAGGGGGAAAAAAATGGGAGCATCGCTTGGGTGGGGCGCATCTCCAGCGTGTGCGAGAGTCAAAGCGACTGTGAATGCGAACGTGGGCTTCGAGGAGAAAAACATGCACATATGTAAAGCTCATCTGTCACTACAGGCCTCTCATTGTAGGAAAATTTCGGACTGTGAACGCCTCACACACACACATTTCACATCCACACATCAGGCTGCAGTGTAGATGTTTGGAGCTGTAGGGCCTGAGAGATTGGTTTCCATACAACTGACAGATAAAAGCCGAAATCCTGAGAGAGACTAACTGCTGCTTCCTCCATGCTGCTGGTATACAGCTCAGCCCCCCCCCTCACCCCCTCCTTCCTTCAATGCTTTATCCCCCCTCCCTCCCTTGGCTTTTCCTCTCTCTCTCTCTGCCTCCAGCCAACTCTCCGCTCATTGCACTACAAAGGGCTGGAGCTGGGGATGCGGCAACAGAGCTTCGTCTCTGATGTGCGTGCGTGTTGTTGATTTTTTTTTTCAACTTTTTTCCTAGACTCTTTGCCACGTCTCCATCCGCAACCTCGCCCTCCCATCTCGATTTTTTTTTCTGAGCACTACAAAGCGGAGTCAGGAAACAGGCACCTGAGAGTGGGAGAAGGCGAGGGGGTGGGGGGGTGGTCGGGGGAGAGCACACATTCTGTATTTTTTTCGCAATACAGCCGAAGAAGTCTGAAATAATTGCACCTGCAGTTTATAGCTCCGTCACACATAGACCAGAGAAAAATAACGTTTCTGTTCAGTCATTTGTCTGCGAGGATAAACCACGAGAACTAACCTGGAAACCTCGGAAATTCTTTAAAAGGATTCACTGTGTCTCCTATCAATTATAATTATGCAAAACACAATCTAAGCTCAGTGACAAACCGGGTAACAGATGCAATTCTGGTCCTGGTGCGCGTTTTCACTGGGCTTAAAACATTATTTCTCTTGGCCACAGTCATGCCAGAAGGAAGCTGTGCAAATTAAGTCAATAAAAACATGGCTGATTCTCTGTTAATCAGTAAAACATATAGGCGTAACTGTTGATAAAGAACAATGATTATACTATTGATCACCATTCATCTGTTTAATACCAGTGAGATCCTTCAGCAGAATTTGAACACAGATCAATATTTTATGAATAATGGTAAAATTATGTCACATGGAAAGATGTCATTGGTAGTTCCAGCTGGTTGCCACAGAGAAGCAGACACTATAAAGAGTCAGTACTGTGTTTATTTACAGCTAAGTGGCCAAAGAAAAATCAACTGATGCCACTTTAAGGGTTTAAAACCGAAGCTATTGGTGAAATTGTTTTACATGCATCATGATGAGAAAACAACATTTTACTATGGTTTGTTAAACAGTGGTAAACACATTCTTTGGTCCTGATTACTTCTTTTGTTAGACTTTGTTGTTCACATTTTTCATGTCAATGAACATAGAGCAGGTTTGTTAATATGAGTAGGGTCAATGACTTGTCCCTTGTTAAAAAACTTAAGGGAAAACAAAAGGGAATCAATATCCTCTCCGCCCATTAATTCTAAAGGTCTCAAAGTTTGATTACTTGCTTAATGCACAACACATCGCAGGTAAACCCTGCAGATTTCAAAAGCACTCGACTGAATATGAACTCATAAAGATTGTGACCATGGCGCCATAAAAAAAGGAGAAAAATGATGGGGTTGTGCAAGAAGAGACGTGTCAAATGTGGATCTCTAAATGTCACTATAATGGCCATAGAGAAACCAAACCCTTGCTAATTAAGTGAGTCTCTATTTCGACCCAGTGGAGCAGGTTCGCTAATTAAATGACTAGATGTCAGTGTCTGCCAACTGCTTGCTGCTGCATTTAGGGGGTGCTGGGGGTCAATTTAATTTGCTTGAAACTAACTAACAGACAACTGGAGGCTCCAAAGCCTCGGCCCACACACTGTGTTAGTGAGGAGACTGCATGCACATGTGTGCAGCCTGCTAGTCAAAGGCTTGGTTAGCTCTGATTTACTGTTCTCTTTTCAATCTTCTATACATGCATTTGTGTGCTTGTGGACTTTCGTGCTTGAAATTGCGATAAATATGAGGAGGATTGCTGCCATATGCTGAAATGATTCCTAGCCTTTACAGTTCAATAAAAAAAAACTATGTGGTTGTCATGGCAATGTGACTTAAAGCTGTAATGGATAAAACAGCCCAATGTTCTTTTTGAGGCAAAGTCTAAATCCCAGGCTGCACCTCTTCACAGTAACACTGAATGAGCGCGCTTTAAGGCCCGAAGTCTTTGTGAATTCTCCACTTTCACAGCTAACTCTCATTCTGCTTCTGCTCAACTATTACTATGCTGATTTCTCTTCCCTCAAATGATTGGATCCCCTGTAAGCAGTCACAGAATCTCATCTAGCAATATGAAATCCTGATGTGCCCTCGCTGATTTGTCAGAGCCTTCCAATGTGACTAATGGGCACTTTGGAGGAAAGTGATGCCAAATCTGTGAACTGCCTGAAACTTTAGAAAAAGATATAACTGAGCACACTGCGATTTAGCGGGCTGAGATCCAGGCAGTGAGGGCGTGGTGCTGGTTTCAGCCTGCTGTCAAGAGTATCCGGCTTTGAGCCATAAAGTGAAGACTGGGAATCTTTTCAACATGTGACATGTCCAAGACTTGGATAAATGTGTCACTCTGACCACAAGTGATGGCTTTTCAATGCAGAGCAACTTATTAAAAAGAAGAAAAAAAGAAACACCACAATGACACCTAAACATTTTCCACAAGAGTAATTGTAAGTAAATTAGTCATCACCCAAAATGGTTTGAGGTCGTCTTGATGAGGCGAGCCATTTAAAGCCATTTAAAAAAGAGAAATAACTTGCACATAACTGTATAACTTGCACATAACTGTATTCATTTAACTTAGAGAGCAACAACACACTGATCAGTATCTTCAGGAGTACACATGGATAAGTAAAGAGACATGAAGTTAAAATTTATCTAGATGTTTTCAGAAGTATTCCTGGAGAAGAATGTGAACTCTGAATTAAACACCAAACGTATCAGATTTGCCCAAATTCAAAAACACAGTTTGAACAGCCGTGTAGTTTTTTTTGTATGAATTTCCTTGTTTTGTAATAGGGCAACTAACAATTATCTTCTTGACTGATCATTTTGATCAATAAAGCACTAGAAAACAGTTCAAAGTGTGACCTGAAGTCCACATTTTAAAAAAATATACAATGTACTACATACTTTACACTGTAAGACCAAGAAAAGCTGAAAATGCCTTAAATGATCAGTTGCACCTTAAATTTCCTTTGGATCAACTAATTGATCTACTAGTTGGAGCTCGACATATTTTACTGCTGAAAATCAGCTACTTTAAACATTTTATTTTTGTCAGAGCCAACAAGCCCAAAAACCCCACAGTGACTGTGTTTTTGAAAAAGGTTCAATAAAACATATCAGGAAAGAGTCACAGCACTTCTACATGTTGCAAACTGTAATCAGCTCTCTAAAGGGTGACAGGGAGAAACCCGAACAAGTGTTTTAAATGTAGATATTATTCACACAAAGTGCACTGCAGGGCGAGGACCTCTAACTGGACTGTCTTTATCTCACCCCCCTTCATTCAAACAGGGTCTCGTCCAGTCCAGTGCGGTGGGAGGGTGAAGCCTGTCAGCTATCGGGTGCTGGTGGTTCTGAAATAACAAACCCCCTTTTGTCCAAACAACATCGGGGCCGAGAGAGAGAGAGAGAGAGGGAGAGAGAGAGTCAACGCCACGCAGATCATCCCCACCGCTCCCTACACCTACCCGAGAGGCTCTCAGTCTCAGCCCGGGATGTTTGCTCTCCCTCTCCACCAGACAGGATATAATGCTTTCCACATGTGAGAGAAAAAAGGGAGGGAATGGAGGGTGGAGGAGCGAGGAACTGTGGAAAAGTGGGGCGGGGTCAGACCAGAGCAGTAAAGAGGAGAGAAAGATAGCAGAGCTGCAGTCTGATAACAACCCATCCACAACCAAAACCAGGCTTCTTTTCTATTTGAAGCTATGACTGAAGAATAAAGACGCATAAATATATCACATCTACTGATATTTTAGACTTCTAACTTAGAGGTCTGAGGGAAGCTGGGGGAGGGGACTGAATGAAGGACATCTGAGCTACAAATCATCCACAGTGTTATTTGTAATTATTTTGTTGGTGCAACAACAACTTTTCTCCAGTAAGAGAAAAAAGATAGTTGTTTTGTTCCTCTCTTTTCATAATTTCTCTGTTTTATTTTTACATCCATTTGCAATCTTAAGTTCAAAACGCTGTTCTGCATTTCTGTGAAATCGAGCGTCCTCCGAGCATTTCCCCACTTGGCCCTCCTGGAGGACAAAGGACGATAATGAACCATCTGAATCATGGCTTAGCTGCAGTCCAAAAATAAGGCATTGTGACTCAAAATGAGAGACATCAGAGACATAATCTACCAGCTTAGTGAGAACAGGTGAGGTTTCTGCCTTTCTTGCTCACTTTCTCTCTCTCTCTCTCTGTCATATTGAGAAACAATGATTGTTGTGGGCACTCACCATCAGACAGTTTAACTTGAGGATAGAAAGGAGAGTGAAGGACGAGGAGGGGGCGTACAGAGAGACATTGACCCCCAAAATTGTCTAAAGTTCTGTGACATAAACACAATGTGCACAGTGTTGGAGAGTAAGCAGTGTGTGTGTGTGTGTGTGTGTGTGTGTGTGTGTGTGTGTGTGTGTGTGTAGTGTGCATGTGGTAAGAGGCAAAGGGTGCAGGTCATTACCTTAAGACTTTCACTGCAAAAGGCCCTTTGATGGCAAAGTCATTAAAACAAAGCTGGCGGCTACAGTAACCATGCACTAAGCAAAGTTGACTAATTAAAAATACAAAAAATTGATATACTAAATTAAATACTAAAAAAAAATATTGACAGTGGAATTCCTAATTTTTTTAACACTATGAAAAATTCACAATCTTTGGCACCAGAAAACCCATGATATATTGTGGAATATACTGTACAAAGCTCTAATGACTGACTGATTTTCTCCTTTTTTTGGATGTTGGCCTGAAAGCAGCAACTGATACAGTGTGTGGCGGCAGCAGCGCCAGGCCAGTGGCACATTATGGGAATAGCAACTTGCTGTTAAAGTGGAGCCAATGTGAAAACTTTCCAAAGACAGATCAAAGCTGCATACCTGAGCACCTCCATTAAGCTGATAAAATCTGGGAGTGAAAGAGGACAAAAACAAAACCTCACACACTGCCGTCAAATGGCTTCAACACAGGAATGCAAGATAATGAGAAAATTCTGTGATTTTATGGGGGCTTTGAATCTTTCTCCATATGAAAAGGTCCATAAATTATGCCGCTTGTGTTCACACAACACGGCTGAGACTGAGAGCCAAAGGATGAATCCAGTTAAACCATCACGCACAGTGCCGCCATGCACTGAAAGACATCGAAGGCGTGTGAATCTTGTAAATAACTGCAACTAAGGCAATTAGTTGAGATCCAAATGAAGCACTGTGCTCTTTCATATGACCAACTTCATGTCAAGAATGCTGGCAAATTACTGAGGGGATCAGGGTGAGAGAGTTCAAACTGAGAAAAGAAAAACCTTCTGCTGCAAATCATGGTTGGCTAATGTGCACTATACATTTCTTTAAATATTACTTCAGGCCTACAGTGGGGTCAAGGGCATGTTTACAGTGGATCCTCTTTGGAAATGGATGCTGACACCTTGCTTTGGGATCCACTTATGCCAAACCATAATACTTCATGTTTGCTGCTTTTTACTCAGAGGGTTGACTTTAGAATTGGGCGAGGAAAAATACTTAATTTCAAAAAATAAGTTTTTCTTAATGATGGTTGTGTTTTATTGTTGTTTTTTTACAGCTGGAGTTTAACACAAAATAAAAATATACTCACGACTACCTCTTTAAGCATCAGTCGTGAAGTGACAAGAATAACGCCATGACTAAAGCAAACAGACGGCATGGCGGTGGAAACTGAGTGAGAGCCTCACAAACACTTAACCTCTGGACTGGGCTTCAGCCGCCTCAGGATGAAGTGCCAGCCTGCCAGCAACCTCTGGCACCACGAGTCCCAGTCACACCCTGGTGGTACACCCCGCCAAGGCCGGAACTCCATACTGATATATCAAAAAAAAAAAAAAAAAAAATCAGAAATAGCGTGCGAGAGGACGGAGACTGATAAACTGGAAGCGCGAGGTCAAAGAGAAGGCAGAGAAAGAGACACTGCGCAAAGGGGCTCGTCAACCAGCGCCAATACGCTCACGACTTTGATATATGCTTCCTGCCAAAAGAGGCGCGCTCTCAGCCAAGTGAAGCGATGTTCAGATGGGGCGCCGGCACTGTCTGCACACACTACCCTGGATTATCTTCACATTCCTGTGCTGTGGCCTCAGCTGTAAGGCTTTTACTCTGCTGTTTTCAAGCATCAGAATATAACAAACAAAAGAGTCACACCATAGATAAATAAGGTACACATATTGTCATCATAACAGGAACACAATAAGACCATCTGTTTTTGGATATGTGTCATAAAGATGGTGACTCTATTAATCCTCTGAACAATCATGTTCATTTACTATAAAGACAAGTGGTATTTATCAGGAAAATCCTTAAAAATGGGAGGTGGTGGAAGTCAAACCAAATTGTGAGCCTCAGAAGTTAAAGAAAACAGATGTATTGAGGAGGAAGAGAAGGAAGAATAATGCTAGAAATAGTGAGAACAAATATAATGTATTTACTGTGTGTGTCACAGGCAGGTGAATGTGAAGGAGCAGCAGGGGAGGAAAAAAAAAACCACAGAGGAACAGATCAGAGCGATGGAGAAGAGATAAAGGACATAGGACAGAGGAAAAAAATGTTCCCGGGGTGGTCTCCCTCTCAGGTTTCTGAGCACGATGTGAGATCATGTCTGGCCACTGTTATAAGGTCTCTCTATAGACAGGGCGCTTTGTTCTACTTCATGTATTCTTAGGGCAGTTACACGCACTGATTAATAGAGGCATGGGTCGCTCTGCACAGAGGCTTAGGCTACATCCGATACTGGTTTCGCCTCTGCCAAGCCAAACTAGTACAGCCCGGCCCTGCTGACCCTCGTGTTAACACCACTCAGCTGGAATGAACCAGTAACAGCAGGCTGAAGAAATGTTGTTGATGCATGTTCATTTACGTGTCTGAGTGTGGTTTATGTGTTAAAGCGGTACGAGTTACACATGCACCCAATGCCAATCTATGAGTTACACCAAGCTAAAACTAAAGCAGTCTAATACGACAAACCTGCAATTAAACCTCCCCCTATGAAGGTCATTTACAGGATGAACACAGGAAATATGTCCTCTGCAGTTTTTTTTTTACAGGGCAGTATTGGACCCCTCCATTTTTCGCAGTCTGATATTGTTATATTTAAAAAAATAGGACAAACATCATATATTACCTTGACGTAAAAAGTAACTTTCCTTTAAAAAGGTGCCAAAGTTTCTGCCTTTGTGAGTCAACTCAACTTTACAGGGAGTCTATATATTGATAAATTTCATCCCTTCTTGCTGCTTTATAAAATATTTTTCCCTCACCATCCATTTCAAGGTGACGTATCAAAATTATCAATAAGCACGGTTATGTTTAGTTTTGGCTGTCTGAAAGCCCCTCTGAGGATGTGCACCTGTGCTGTGTCCCCCACACGTTTAAAATCCAAATTACGCCCCTGCTCATGATGTATAATGAGGGGTGTTGATTCAACTTCATGGACATTTTTGAGGAAGTAGTTTGTAGCGCAGTTAAACTGCATCATACAGAGAGGTGTTTTTAGTATTTGGTCAACCCTTAATGATACAAATGGACAAAATATTAAAAACACTTTTCAGTATAACGTGGTACAATTCAAAAGCTCCACGACTGCACCTGCCAACGTAACCACATCATGAAGTTTTCTAATAAAAAGGATCTAACCTCTCATGCAATCGCCCATTCTGTTTATTTAAGATTTATTTTGATATAACAGACTTCTGTTGCCACCGCTACAAATTTGGTGGTGAATTGAGGTTTGTCTGATGGCCAAAGCACAGAAAAACCTTTCCAGTAACAGTGCATCGGGATAATCCAGAGACCTCGCCATCGAAAGTTTAGATTGGGACAAATTCTCCAATGGAAAACTGTTCCCATTTAGCTCGCCCAAAGATTCAGTGCCTCCAGTTCCACATAAACAGACGACGCACATACCCCAGACATGCGACCAGGGCAACAGGTACTTGCCATGACACGGAATGACAACATGGCAAAAGTACACCTGACTATGGCTAATATCAAATGTCATTACTGAGTGGAGTAATGCGTGCCGCAGCGTAACACAGCACAGCATTAATCTTTATGACACAAGATGATTAACTGGATGCAGGATTTGTGTTGGCTACTCAGCGTGCCGAGGGAGGCAACCTGGGAGCTGTGGCGAGGAATGAAAACATCAGCCCATGCCCGGCCAAATTACAGAAACACACATACAAAAATATTTACGCGAACAGTCATATGGATATGCATAAAAATGACGCACTTACACAAACGCATCTAAAGGCAAATAACAGCTTGTACAAACACAGAACACTGAAAAACTTTCATCATCCTAATTTTTCACATGTGACCTGTCTACATAGGCAGTGCTCTGCAACTTACACACACACACACACACACACACACACACACACACACACACACACACACAAATTAACAAGGAGGACAGTTTATGAGTTGCGACCCTCACTTGCGGCAGGAAACCACGATGCCAAAGTACACACATAAAATACACGCACGTTCACAAATCTCTCTCTCTGCTCCATCGTGCAGATGCAGCCGAGTGAGTCCAAAACATCTGAACGCTGACTCAGAAATCAAGAGAGCGTCCTCAGAGACACGTGTAGAAAGCGGGAAAAAGAAAGTAATGAGGATTGAACCCTCAGAGAGAAATACTGATGGTGAGTGAACCTTTTCATAGATGACCTTAAGTAGAGGCGTCTTAAACAGATACATGTGGAGATGTTTGAGAAAAGGAGAGCGAGATGGTGTGTTTTGGGGTGTGGGGATCAAAGGCGGGGGGGGACACACAAAGAAGAGATCAGAAATGTGCACCTGTTGGTTTTGGCTGAGGTGAGGCGCAGGCATTATTCCCAAAACTCACACATGGAGCTTTTACTAGAAACCCAATCAAGATGGATAAAAAGGCCTTCAGATGAACCTCTGTTCCCAAACCAGCTCAATCATTCGGTCTCAAGATGTAATTCATGCAGGAGAAGAAAACCGACACACCAGCTGCAGCTGGGAGTCACACACACAACCTGAAGTTTCAAACAACGTAATTTTTTTCTGGAAATATGATCATTTTTTGGAAATGTGTGTTTTTTTCAGCTAGCATATTTCCATCATTAACCTGTGTACACATTCACTGTGGTGAGAATAACTTCCACGCTGATGGTACTGCAGGGAATTATGGGTTTGGGAGTGGTAGTTTTTCTCATTTGTCATAGTGCATAGACCTGCAAAAAAGGAGCATTTTAAACATACAAAAGGCACATTTCAGTTTCTCTTTAGTTCGAAGTTGGACTAGGAAGTGACATATGGTAAAATATATTCCCCGGATGGCGGGTGGAGCCAAGTGAGTGGACAATTGCCAGCGATGGCTACTAACACTCAGGAGGAAAACAAGCGCTCCTCCCCTGCAATCCAAGGAAGGAAAAAAAAACAGTGTCCTGAACCAGCTGAGTGAAGTCAAACTGGATGTTTCTTGTCAAGGCTGTAGAGCACTAAATTTTTTTACCATACCCCAAAATACGAGTTTACAAGCATACTGTCTCCATAATCATTTAAACAAGTATGGACTGCACAGTTAGATGAGTTTTTCTGGGTGCAGTCTACAGCATGCACACATCAGATTAACAAAGAAAAAACATTTTAAAGCAAAGTACTGGAGATGCTTTTGAGTGAAAGAATGTGATAAAAAACAGCCAACAGATATGATAAATTACAACAAATTTATGTGTTTGTGTCAAATCTCAGGCATTAAATTCATATGCACACATCTCATTCATGCAGAACTATTTAGGAAAAAATATATTGTTTATGTTCATTAACACTCATGCATGCACACACACACACAGCTATGTCTGTTTTACAAAAGCGTCAAGCTGAGCTTTTAGACAGCAGGCAGGCCTGTGAGGGGGGGGTGTCGACTTAATATGCATCAGGTTTCTTTCCTATGCTGTCTAAACATCGGAAACCTCTCCCATTCAGATTCATGAGTCGATCATTGCTGTGTGCAGAAGCTCAAGTGTGAGTGCTTTCAAGAGAAAGAGAGAGAGAGAGGCAGAGAGAGTTCCCCAAGGACATTCACAAGGTTCTGGTATGTAAATGATGGCTGGCTTTGCTGTTGCGAATATGGGGAGAGGGAGAGCAGTGTTTCTGTTTTGAAGTATGCAGGATACATATGACAGCTCGCCTCAAACAAGAATCTCCCATGTGCCATTCCCACTGTAACGGTCAATCAAAATGCCTGGTTTGGGACCTCATTAAGCAGCAACAATATTCAAATATTCACATTCTGAGTGTGGCAGAAATGACAGCGTGCCATTTTATATACTGATATATATTAATAGCATTGTTGAGGCCTACTTTTGCTTGTGCTGCACAATCTATGATGATTTAAGAGAATGTTTTCCATGAAATGGCTCGCACCAAAACCTAAAATATTCTGGTGTACCGAAAACCAAAAATGGGAATGTTTGTTTAATTTTGATGAGTTGAGTTTCAAGTTAAGCCTGGAAAAGAATGTGAGGCGGTTAATGATTTATGAATTTGCTGCAGAAAATAAAAAGGTCTAAAGATCTAAAGGGTGAAAGTTGTTAAAGTTGGTTTTCTATTTGTGGACTTCCAGACTTATATAAATTCATATAATAAAAAAAAACAATAAAAACTTCAGTCATATATTCATTCATCTGCTTTTAAATAGTCACTTTGATGGAAATTCAATCAAGAACCCATATTTAATACACTCAGAACGACCTTACTGGCAGCTTATCTGGCTAATGTAAACCTCCTGTGAATACTACGCCACCGTAAAGCAGTCTTGATCTTTGTACGGTGATTTGTAACACTGGCTGAAACGGCTACAGAGGAACATAAATGCCACAGCCAAATTACAGCTATGATATCCAATATGTCCTCATGTCCCTTAACCCTATCAAACACGAAGGCAAAGGAATGAAAACTAACTCCTGTGCACATACACACACACGGGCTGCACATAACACCAAAAAAAAAAAAAAAGAGCACCCAAACTCACACACACGGGTTCCTTTTCCCACAGAGCTCAGTATCAGTCTAAGAGCCCTTTCACACATAGACCAAGTAACACTCGTGGATTAACGTTTCCGGAAAAGGTAAAAGATCTGGCTTGTTCACATGACCAGCGACTGCACCCCTGTGAGTGGCAGTCTAGAAAACGGAGCCTGCTGCGTTCTTCACCTGAAGGGTAGTTCAGGACGCAGCAATATGCTGAAACTTTCTAAAAACTGGATGCTGCTGAAGTCCTACTTTGCCACTGTTTCAGTTTTAGTAGCGATTCATCAAGAGTTAGTGATGATTAATGATTTAATGACTCTTTTCACAGCTTCACTCAGAACTTTTTTTTTTTCTTGTACTCATGTGAATAAGGAGCCTGACAGAATAGTGCAGAAACCTGATCGAGGAATTTCCTCCCTCAAGACGACACGTAATTCACACAAATTTAATTCTGCAATGTGACAGATAAATAAAAGCTGTAAGATTTACTTGGGTGGTGTGTGGAGCGTGGAAATGTGTTCAAAACTGCCAGTAAATTGCACAGATGTTGTTATTGTTATAAGGGGAGACATTTTCAGTGATACACCAAGCATGAACAAATTTTTCATTAGTCACTAATAATCAGGGGAAGCCGGCACTGACACTTAACACTGACATCTTACACAAAAGAGTGTGACAAGGTAAATATAGAACATCACCTAAGAAAAAAGACATTTTCTGTTAAATACAGTGTAGTGCCAGCACATTTTCTGGAATTTTTCGGTGCAACATTTATTCACATATGAATAAGTAAGTTCCATAAAATGTAGAATGTGTCGACGGGGTCTGTCTCTTGTTCAGCTGCCAAGAGATGCCAGCAGAAACCCCAGCTTGCTGACGGTGCCAATACAAGGGCTAGACAGACTGAGGAAAGCTGGCATGGCACCAGCCAGCCAAACCTGGCAATGAGCACGCCTTCTGGAAAGGAAAAAAAAAAAGTCTGGGAGATAAACATTTGGAAGAAGACTGGATAAGACACAAATTTAGGTTTCTTGTAGAAAGACTTAACTGGGCTTCTGCTGAAGAAAAACACAAATGAATGCTTAAGTAGTGAGACAGAGCAGGCTGCTATACCGTTGGATGAACATTAGAGCTCAACGACTGGTTCGGACTTCAGTCTGGACAGGAATGCGCACACACACACACACACACACAATGACAAGGTTCTTTTGGATAGGAGACAGGTGATGAACTGATGTTGCTGCCAGAAACATAAAGTCACATGGTGCTACAGATTTTTCCCTAAAAATCCAATATCAAATAGACGTGGTATGCGAGCAGCACCACCTTTTTAGACTGCACCAACAGCTGGTTTAAGAGAAAGAAATAATGGATTAACTGCCCGTCTACACAGGAAGCCCACTGTGTGAACCAACAGGTTAACACACAGACCCTATCTGTCTATCTAACCAAACAACCAATAGGTTTTCATAGCTTAGCAGTGAAATCAAACCGGAGGCGCCACAAAGAGAACCCTGCACACACACACACCGAGACAGCCAGAGAGAAAAGTCATGCGAAAACTGGAGAAGTTTCTTGAACGAGAAGCCAAAATGATGGAAAATGTGCTGCGAGATGATTTCAAGATGGTCCGTACGCAACGAGAGCAATATGCTTTTATGAGCCCGGGACTCAGCGTGACACATTATGTGTTATCATTTGGGCACTGAGCTGAATACACTGAAAACCTAAGGACTCGTGTCTGACCGAAATGAGCTCTGCTCTCTGCTGGACTGACTTCCCAATGGGGAGGAAATGTCCACTGTAATGCTTAGTGGCGAGTTGTTGCAGTCTCGAGTCAAAAACATGCCCACGCACTTCGAAAGCTGAGGCGGTGCGATGGTGGCGTGTTTTTATGCTTTTCTGCGTTGATATTAACTATGTCAGAATTACGTTGGGGTTCCACAGAGACGAAGACTGAAAGCAGATTTTGTAAAAAGAGGACCTTTTCTTCATCACGGCCCGGGAAACGCGAGCTGTACTCTTGTGTGATCTGGAGTAACGTTTCAGTGTTAAAAAGCCCGAGCCTGTTTAGCTTTTGTAATGTTCGTCTTCCATTACTTATGAGTCAGTCCAGATCAAATAAGCCGCTCGCTCTGGCAGACGCGCAGCCGAGTTCGGGGACACTGATAGCTAAACACAGCTGCAGCCGCTCCATACGTGTAGCTTTCTACGAGTTGGTGTTTACGTGAGGTTTGTGTTGGCATAGGTAGAGACGCCGATGGTGTAAAAGTGCGACTTCAGGTGTTTACACGTGTTCGGAACGTCGAGCGTGTCTGAAGCCGTCTACCCTGTTTTTTCATCTCGCGCTCAAAAGACCCGACACTCCTCCCTGCCTCCTAATTAGCAAGCTGTATCACATTCTCCCCCTTGCCATTTTCTCCACGAGAATAAAAAACACTGCGCCTCTTTTCATCTTCCGATCGGCCTCGTCTTACAGAGGCAGGAGCAGAAAGTCCAGAGTTCAACTCATTAGCCCAGGTCACTTCCTGACTTTTCTTCAAAGGCGACGCGCCGGGAGAAGACAAAAAGGCACGGGGCGGCATCACACACCACCTCCACCACCCACGGACACAATTACACAGAGAAATAGGAACGGGGAACGGAGAAGATGAGAAAATGAAGATGGTGGAGGAGATAGACAAAGGAGAAACTGTAGTGCAGGCAGCGTGTGGCCGGACTGCTGACAAGACCTCGAGGCACGCAGAAAAACCAAAAGAAACAGAGAAACGGGGGATGACAATGTTTTTTTTTTCCTTCATTTATCAACCTTCTTTTAATATCATTAAGGTGCAGTATGAAAGGACACAAACCACAGAAGCTGCAAAGCCAGGGTAGCTCTTCCCCCTTGCTTTCATTCTCTATGCTAAGCTGTGCTAATCTTCATCGATGAGTAGTTTTAACTCCCTTACAATGTTTGCATCCGTTGACGTCTGGAAGCAGCCCGGTGACGCCGCAGTCGGCAATGCAAGTGTTTACCCAAGAGCCCACGAACCTTATTATTAAAAATGGTTGGAGGCAGACATTTGCAAACCTACGCTTTCTAGCTCATGCAAGTAATATTTCAGCGACATCATAGGCTGCGACTCTAAATCTGCAAGTGTTCAAAAGCAGTCTCTGCCTTTAATTTGGTGCACCGGCGTTCACCCAGTTTTCTGAGAAACTAATCCACAATTCAGAGTGCGCATTATGTAAAAAAAAAAAAAAAATAGTACTACAAAGCATGAAGGGGTGTGTGTAAACATTCCTACTGATTAAACTTGAAATCTCAGCAGCTACTGAAGTGACGCAGCGGAGACTGTACATTTGGTGTTAATCATTACTGGCTGGCAGAGGTCATTGTGTTTGTGAATGGTCGTGAGGAGAAAAGTTAGACTAACTGAGCTGACCTCGGCAACCCCGTGACCTCAGAGCTGGAGGTGCGCCGTGCAATTCCTACGCGTCGGAGAGAAAGATGCAAACTGCGGTGAATGTGCCTGTGTGTGTGTGTGTGTGTGTATCACGACCTACCATTACTTTGCTGCCACTGCTGCACACAATGTCTTCCAGTCTTCTTTCATTCCTACCCCCTGCACCTATTTTAGCACCCCACCCCCCATCCCATCCCTACACACACTCTTAACACCCCAAAATCCTACTGTGACATGTATTTACAGTCATATCTATGCCCCAAAAACGCACCCATCCAAACACAAAAACACTGCAGACAGGCATAAAAACATGGATGAAAATTTGTGACAACTTTGGAAACAGTGTTTCTTAACGGTTTACGGAGCGTTTCTGTATGCAGCACAGAGCCCTGAGAGAGAGAGAGAGCGAGAGCGAGAGAGAGACATAACCAGATCGAGAGAAAAGAGGCATGAAAAACAGTCTGATCTGCTTCTCCACACTAGGAGCTCCAACTCTCTCCTCATCGAAAATGCAAAGCCTCTTCTGCTGGAGTGTGTGTGTGTGTGTGTGTGTGTGTGTGTGTGTGTGTGCTCTGTGAGGGGGATGGGGGCCTTACAAATGTATGGTGTCTGGGGGGGGTGCAGGGCTTGTCCCTCTACTCTCCTTGCCCTCCCAAATCGGGTATTTTGCTCGCTGCCCCCTTGCCTTCATGACAAGCCCCCACCCCCTTCCCTTTTCCCTCTTTCTCTCTTTCACGGAGAGTTCATTTTGAGTCTTGCCCATTGTGGCGAGTGAAGGGACTGACTTGCTAAGGGGTGGCCTGGGGTCCCTCGGCTCACACTGCCAGGTCAGCCCTTGTTGGAGCTAACTAAGTAACACTGGCAGGAATCTGGAGAGAAAAAAAAGACAAAGCCTGGATCACAAATAAAGATCCCTTTCTCTCTCTCACTGAGTGCATTTGTTATCGCTGTGTGTGTGTGTGTGTGTGTGTGTGTGTGTGTGTGTGTGTGTGTGAGAGAGAGAGAGAGAGAGAGAGAGAGAGTGCAAAGTGTGTGTGTGAGGCTGTGTAAAGAAAGGCAGAGGGGTGACAGTGAATGGGAGATAAAGAGTGAGAGAGGTAATAGAGAGAGGGAGAATCATTAAAAAAAAAAGTGAGAATGAGCTGATTAAACACAGCCAGTTAATTAGTTCTCCTGTTTAATAAGCAGAGGAAAGTGTTAGCTACTTTCACTGAAAACCTGGGGGGCTCAGCCACTGATGTACTGGACCCACTTTAACGCGCAAAAAGTGAGTGCTGATTAGTTGATTAATCATTAGAAAGAAAATTCACAGACAGATGTTGATTATCGATTAATCACAAGGCTAGTTTATGAAACTTAAACAAAAAATATTCTCTTTCTTATGTCATTATAAAGGTAATATCTTTTTGGGTTGTGTATGTGATGTCTTGTTTTACTCATTGATTGTAACTTGTGATTAATTAATAACGATAACAATCATTAGTTGCATGTCTAAAGAAAAAAACTGAGAGCAAGCAGAAAATAATTTTATGATAAATAACTCTGTTCATAAAGTTTTAACTCGTCAGGATCTAACTTCAAGTACCAATTAATATATTTTTCCATTATTTTCTTTGACATTTTACAGTCTACAGAAAGAACAGCCTCATGGAAAATAGCCCTCAGATTTAAAATAATAATTAGCTGCAGTTCTACATAGAATAATGAAAAGGGAGCAAAGCGAGCAAGACCAAAGTAAATGGGAGGTGGACCAAAAAAATAACTTGAATCTTGGGAATCAAAAAACCCGCCTTTGTGAACTGTCAAAACCTTCGTTCAAGCGCCAACATCTGACATGACTGCGGCTGCGGCTAACGATGACGTTCATTATCGGTCGCCCGGCCAAAACAGACAAACGAAAGCAAATCTTCACATTTAAGACAGAGTATCTGTTTTTCTTTCTTTCAAAAAGACTGACCCAATTAATAATCCAGACAATTTCTGATCAGTTCCACTAATTAACTCATTCTTTTGGCTTGACATGTCATTATAACACAGGTGCGTCTCTGCACGCGTGCACACCAGCAGTTTGGCATCCCGGTGTTTATCTCAGGTAAAACCGATAGCGGCGGGATGTTTGCAACTGAAAAAAAAAATTATTTTCCCTAATCTGACCATGTTTAACTACAGGGCACTTAGGTAGAAGCCACAGAAATGCTCAGTCTAGATTCTTAACAGGAGCTTAGCATTGTGGGGCAGGGCAAAACGAGATACAAGCAGGGAGAGATTTAGACCAAGCAAAAAGCAGACACAAAAAAACGAAGGCTGAGGAGGCAGCAAATCACTGGAAAACCAATTTCAGTCAAGGCCAAACAGAGAGAGGCCTTCTTCAACTGGGAGATGTGGGAAGCAGATCAAAAAGCGGTCAGATAAATGATCTGGCCACGACAGTACAGACAGATTTAAACCACAACAGCTGGTGCAGAAGGGGAAGAACATCAGTTTTATGCTCCATCCTGACCGCAGCCCAGCAGGAGCCAAGAGACAGTGCACTAGGCTGTACTTACACAGGAAAAAAAAAATTAAAGGGATCTGATTGAAATGAATGGGAGTCGTGTTGTCCAAAACTTCTAGAGGAAAAACAAACCCACATCCCTGAAAGTGTTTTTCTCCCCATATCTCTCTTCCAGCAGGCTTCTAAGCACAAAGTTCGATATGGAAGAGGGCTGCAGGTAGATTAGAATAAAGATTAAATGAAACATGATGTCTGTTCAGGGCTCTGTGGAGGTAATTTGGACAACTCTTCCAAATAGACAAGACTGGGTCAAAATAAAATCTGAATGGGAAATTTCACTGCCTGCAGCTGAACGGTGCACATCACTATAAAAAAGGCACATTTTTATATGGCCAAAGAATGAACTCAATTTATTTTCAAACCTGGGGTTGATTCATGATTTGAATCTTTTTCTTCTTTCACAAAAGTGCAGAACTGAAACATTTGTTTTTTGGGACTTCATTTGCAAGATAGCTGAGCAAGAATAAGAAAATAACTGCGCCACCTGCAAGGCTGTCACTTTTGTCACTTTACCCACTATTTAATATAGATTTTTTAGATCCTTTCATTTTGTTATATTGTTTTGTCATACACACACACACATATATATATGTATACACACATATACATATGTATACACATATGTACATAAACACACATATATATACATATATACACACACACAACTTTTTTACACCTCTATTTCACCACCACTTCAGCACATCTATATTTCTATTTCTATTCTATTTTATCTTATTTTAGTTTCACATTTTATTTTGTATACTATAAAATACAGGAAGCCTGTGAAGACATTCATTGACTCCATGTACAATGACAAATAAATCTTGAATTAAGGCATATTCATGAAACACAGATTATCCCACACAGCTACAGACTGTCAGTACCAGAGGCTTCAACTAATCAGTGCACGGATATCCACTTCAATAATCAGTTTCAGCAATCAATTCATCTGTTCACTAATTCACCTGCTCCTCTTGTTTGCGTTTCCTGAGGACACATCGGCCTGGTATCCTGTAGTTAGCTAACGTTAATGACCCAGCAGGCGGGGACGGACTGGACACAGCAGAACCACCACAGTCTGCCATGACTCAAAACGGTGAATGTAGCCAGCTAACATCCATAAAAGCACCCTAATCGTTCACACGGATTACAAAAACTAAAAACTGAATCAAATGAATTCGAGCCATCGCCCAGCATTAAAGACGAGATAAAAATCAATCGTTTTCATTCTAGGCTGTTTGCGAGAATAGTCGGGCGCACATCTGTAAAAACTCAGCGGCATATGAGAATATAATAGAAGAGGTACAAACACACTGGAATCTGACATGCCTTAAGCTTTGATAGCAGTCAGTCAGTCCAGTACTGGTCTTCTGAGGACCAGTTCAGACCCACATTGATCGACCATGAAGGGGTTCAGATTCTTTTATACTTTCACGAATGTCTAGAAGTTGAGCTACTGGGAGATAACTGTAATGTAGCCTAAAACACAACTTAAAAAGACAGAGCAGGATGTTCTCAGTCACATTTCAACATCCCCAAAGTCTGTTAAACCAAGACAGGACAACTTGTATAAATTCAAATATTTAAGATGGACAAATTGGATATACGGTTGTTGTTTGTTCCTTTTTCTTAAATCCAGAAGCGACAAGGTTTCTATCTGACAGCAGCACTTCATTCCCGGTTCCATCCAACACACCATGGGACTTCACCGTGTATGATGTGCGCTCAGTTTGGATGTCAGAGACACGGCGGAGCAGAGGGGTTGGATACAAAGGGGGGCCTGAGCCTCTCGGTGCCTGGACTCAGGCCAAAACATACACACAGCTCCCCTCTGCTCAGTTCTCTCCTGCACTGTGACGGGATGATAAAGGTAATAGTCGACAGAACTGGGTTGTTTCCCCGGGTTTTGGACAGGCCAAGAATTCGTCATTCCAAGGTTTAAAACATCGCAGATGTCGCGCTGGGACTTTGCAGCTGTTGGCCGAGAGCCACGATTTTCTGTGAAAAATTGACTCAAGAAATACTATTCTTAATCTGAACTGAGCAACTTAACTTTAAAAGTTTAGTTTAATAAGAAATAAGGTCACATATACCCAACAGCTCATCACATCAGCTACCATGTTCATTTTCAATTCAGCTTGGATACAAATGAAAAGTAAAAAAGATATAATACTAAATAAGCAGCACACAAACAGAACGCTATAACTCAGAGTTATAAAGTATTCATGTATCAGCAGCAACTTGGGACCAAGAATCTAATAACTGTGTGTGAAAGCAAAGAAGTGTAAAAAAAAAATTGTTCCCTGCAATAACAGTTTGGAAAAAGGCAACAGTTAAAATGGAAAAAGAACAGAGGTGCAGATAGTTCAGCGCGGCCTCATAACGGCTCATAAACCCGCCGAGGCACATCACGATTTATGGTTGGACTAAAAACGAGGAATTGTGCCATCGCAACGCAACGCGAGGCTGACTAATGCAAAGCACCTGTTGCTCAGACAACCTGAACGAGAGAAAGTTAGGTCAGGGGAGAGGGGACAGAGAGACAGACGGAGACAGAAATCCCTCCAACCTCCGGACAGCAGACGTTGAGAGGTGGAGAGGGAAGACTGTGTTTGTGCCATTGCTGTGAATGGGTTACAGCACATTATCTAGTGTGTTCAGTATATGCTGGAGGAAGCTTTTAGCCTCTTTTCCTGTAAATGGACTTTACTTTCTGGACTGGACTTAAAGTTAAAGCAGGTATAATTCATACTTTCACGTTGCCAGTGCATAAAATAAACTCATACTGTACTGACAAACCAAGAGATTTGTCCTTCGGCTCTACATTTTTTACCGTCTATTAACTCATTGTTTTGCTTCACTCTCACTGCTCTCATCATTGTCATTTTCAGCTGTACCATTGAACACTAACTACAGAGCAAACGGCAGAAAAAGATAGCAACTAGCAACATAGCAGCACAAGGTGATAATGTCGATTTTTGTATTTGCGTTTTTGATACGATTAATGCTTTTCCTACAGGTTTTAGATTTTAGAGGTGGAAGCACATTGATAAAAGAAATCCTAAAAACCTGCCCCCAGTTCATCAGCACCAGAATAAATACCTTTGCAGACACTAAAGCAGAAAGACAAACAAAAAGGAGTCCAGTGATATCCCCAACGATACAAGTGCATAATGTGCTTAGATTTGACACCCGTGGTTCATTTGTTCATGGGTTGGGAGTGTTGAGCTCTCCTTTCACAGAGTTATACAGGTTTCCCACAGCACATCAGACTGGATATGCGGCAGTTCATACATAAATTTAGCTTCGTATTATTAATTGAAAGGAGCACGCTTGAAAATGCTCGGTGCTGAGCAGAGAAACTGAAAAAAAAACAGACTCACAGTCAAAAAGGCAGAGCGAATGAGAGATGGTAATCGTCCCACGTGCCCACGAGGCTCGTAGTAACCTTGCTTGTTTGAGCGCACAGCCACGCAGGCGATGCAGAAAGAGGCGAGAAAGCTTTGAAGCTGTGCTGCAGAGAACCTAGCAGGAATTCTGATGTCCTGCTGTATATCCTCTAACCCTCCTCCTCCTCCTCCTCCTCCTCCCCCACCTGCCTCTCAAACTGACTCGAAATAAAGTGAAGAAAAAGAGAAGAAATGCAGCGTAAGCAGCTGAGAGACAGACTTAAGGGAAAGCGGAGAAATAAGATTCAGATAAAGGCATGTGGAAACAAAGAGGGACAGAGGAGAGAGAGATGATATTTATATATGTTAATACAGCCCGAATCAAAACGTCTCAGAGTAAGAAGAAAAATGCAAAGCAGGAACTGGGGCTCTGTGATAGACCCTCAGCTTGTTGTTGCCCTTGGACCGAACCCAATCCAGAAAATCACAGACTAACGACAGTGCCGGAGCTACCCCAATTTTCTCTTTTCCTGCACAAACCTCCAATGCCCCAAAATTACTATCAATATTCAATTAGGGGGCCGGGGATACTGGACGAGCCAGCCTCAATAACAAACCACACTTCTCTGTGGATTAAGGCCCTTAAAACTAACACAGTGAAATTTCATAGGGGCATAAATACCCTCTCAGTTAAATAAAATGGACTGGACCTTTAGCACAGTGAGGAGTGATCTCATTTTGGCTTAGTGACAACCTATGCACGCCACGCCGGTTCGTTACTCCTTTAACCCGACTTTCCAACACTGGTCGAGCACGTGTTGCTGTAACTGTGGCTGGACATGTGCGCCCTGCTCCCCGCTCGAGCACGGTGCCCACGTGACAGGTCTGTGTTTTAATAACGCAGAAAATGGGGAAAGGGGGATTAAATTTCATATTTATATCCAAGGCTAAGTCCAAATTGCCATGTAAAACCTCTCCGCTTTACGCCGCAGAAAATCTGACATGAAATGCTCTCATTTTCAGAGAAGAAGACGTTTGCTTTCACAAAAAAAAAAAAAAACACACAGCAACCATGAGTGTCACAAATTATTTAGGATGATATAAAATGATTTCTTATTCCAGGTGGATTATCTTTAACTCTCTGGTTTATACACAGAGAACCTGCAAGGCCTGAGAGACAAAGCCAACAGTGTGCATGAGCAACAAACCGGCAAGAGCCACACAAAATAGCGTTTAAAATAAATAACTCTTTCAGTACGAGGAAACTGTCATATGTAGAACGATGGGAAAATGATGGACACTGAGTGCTGTACTGACCAACAGCTACAACAGGTAACTTGTACTGAAGACACTAACCAAGATACTACATACACCAATGTAGGAAAAGTGAAACATGTCTCAAAACCAGACACTGTATAAAAGCTGATAATTATAATCACACTTTTATGAACTCGTCAAAAATGGAGCTGAAAACATTAGTCAGCTGAGAGAAGCTCTGTTGGCAATTACCTGGATACTTGATGAATTGTTCCAGTCATTCTTCAAATAAAAATGTCAGACGTTCACTGGTGTTGGCTTCTCAAATTTGAGGACTTGCTGCTTTTAAGAGCGATGTCAGATATGACAGGAAACTGTATTTCTTTGGGGTTTGAACTGGTTGGACTTGGCTGGTCTGACAGAATAAAACATCTGAAGGTGTCGTCTTTGGCTCTGAGAAAGTTTGGACGGGCATGATGACAATTCACAGATTAACCCGATGATGAAACAATCGAGGAAATTATATACAGACTGGTAAATAACGAGAATAAAGCTCAGTCAGTGTCTGTACTTAAAATAATCAGCCTGAGATCAGCTGATCTCATTAAAACAAGCTAAACTGAGTGTGGTAATTATGGCAGAATACTTAAAAAATAAAAAGTAACCACTTTAAAACTTCCCAGGGAATTGCACCAATGTGAAAAAACAGAAAAGTTGATCCGTCAACTTACAGAGAGTCAACTGTACGCCCTTGTGTCCCCTGATAATTGAGCGGCTCAATGACAGATTGAACAAGGTTGACCCAGTGACTCAGATGCACTGACAAGGCAAGCCTCAAATTACACATCTGCCAGAGAATGAGGGGTGGAGTAGAGAGGACTAGAATTACGGTTTAAATGGAGATGCTGAGACGCTCACTTGATAACAAAAGCTTCAGATCTTCTCCGACATTGCACAGCGTGATCTTCACATGTTGATGTGTCTGTGCACCCCCAAAATATTCCTCAGAGAGACAATGATGTCGGAAATCAGAAGTCACATTCAAGTCAGTGGTGCCGTTTGGGTAAAAACTAATCGCCTTCTTCACTGCACAGGGGAAAGAAGAAAAAGAGAGCCAAAGAGACTGAAAGATAAAGTGAAATCTAGTTCAGCTGACACACCTGCAGACTGCAGGTCGGCCACATCTGAGCATCAGAGCAGGTGTCCACACTGACAGCACGGCCAACAGATTCCTGCAGTTGTTTTCACGGGCAGATGCAGACTGTTTTTTCTGGACACGTATCTCTTACATTGGTGGAAAAGCGCTCTGACAAATCCACAAAATGTGCCGCTTCAATCAAAATCACATTAAGGTTCACGCCAAGTCAGATTTTCACAGCTTGTACAACAACATGAGAGCCTGGAAACTGCTCTCCCACGATACAGGGCAACGGTGCTGAATGCATATCTCCATAAATAATCTGAAGGGCCTGTATGAAATCAGAGGGGAGATGACAAAAGCCCAAATTACTGCACATTAATTACATCTTTGCAGCTGAACAGCTTCACTGTGATGTGTGAGAAAAACAGAAGGAACTGGACGGAGAGTAAAAGACGAGTGATTCATTTCTTTCTGTGTGCACCAGCAAGAGCAGAAAAGAAGAATAATACAGAACAGAAAGGAGAGAGTGACACAAACGGCAGAGAAAATGATGGAAAAAACAGGAATAAGATCCAGAGGGATCAGAGGAAGCCCTCAAAGCCGGCTCCCAGAGCCGGGATGAAGGCAGCTCAGTGTGGAAGAAGAGAAGATGAAACACCATTTGGGGGCAGGGCCCCCCCGCTGCCTCGCCTCTGTGTTCAGGGCCTGTGAGCGCCTCTGCCTCTGAAGTGCTAAGCACCCCCCTTACACCCTGCAGCAGCCAGCACATCCTGCCATTTGGCGACTCAACGCAGCTCTGCACGATGGAGATGGCAAAATACTGCTCGTACTGGGTTCACATAGTATCTAATCAATATAATCGACCAGAGACCATTATTTTACCTATCAATTAATCTGCTGATTATTTTCTCAATCCATCGATTAACTGTTGCCAGAAAATAGTAAAAAATGTCCTAAAGCCCAATACACAATTTATTATCACAACATGACAGAATTGAGAGGGTGAGACTCAGGAACTAATCAATTGATCGGCTGATGGTTACATTTAAATAGAAAAAAAACAGATTTTCAGTTTACTATCAGAAAATTCTTGTTGATGCATCAAGCATCAAATTACCACTTTAATTCATTTAATCGATGAATCAACTATGAACCACTTCTGCTTTAAAATCAATGATCCATTAACATTTCTAAGATTTAATATGTGGTTAAACTCATCTAAATTACAGGATTATGTACTAGAAAAATGGGTGTTTGGTCCCAAGGGAGAAAGAAAAGGACAGGAAAGCACAATCCATCTCTCCTCTAATACAACATTCAGCTGCAGTCTGAGCTCAAACAATTAATCAACTAGTCTGTGACAGAAAACATCATCTACAACTATTTGGACTCCTCCTTTGTATGTAAACTGAATATTTGGGGCTTTTGGACTGAAGGTCGAACATCTGGAGCAATCTGAAGACATCAGACGCCGAGCTGCTTTTGGGAAACTTGAAATGGCCATTTTTCACATCAGTTCCTGAAAAACAATCAAATCACAAAACAAAATAACTGGTAATGAAAATAAGGGCTGGGTGCAGGCTGCTGCTGGTGAAAGACCACAGTGTCTCTGTCCTCACGGTCTGCTGATTGTTTGCATTTCCTCATTAACAGCATCAGTCCTCCTCAGGTCCACGGGCTGATGTACTAAGTTGGCCTGTGGGCTGCAGCCAACTGAGAGAAAAATTGATTTATTCATGCTGTTCATGATCAGGAGACCTTTTTTAGCAGATCCTCACACACACACAGGGAGGCAGCTGCATTAACAAACTGACTTTGCACCTGCACAAAGACACATGTCCATCTTTACGAGCAGGCTGGGCTCACATATAGGTCCAACACATGAAGCTGAAGTTACACATGGAGGACAAACACAGCCAATAATGCTGAGTGCTGGTGGTGATCCCTGCAGGGTGACAGCTCATCCACACCTCTCACCCCCAGGTAAAACGAAATGGCTGATAGGTGGCTCAAACAATCTGCTTAAGCACACATGAGATCGATAATCAGAATAAAAGGGTGTGAAACGAGCCGCCCCGGAACAGCTAAGCTCCGGCGCGTTGATCACATCACATGTGTGCGTCCTGACTTCAAAGCGCACTGCAGCTCATTGTTTCCTAAAACTCCTCAAATCTCTGTCAGCAAAGTTTCCCTCTGTGGTCGTTTTATTTCTGGCGTTTCCAGGCCTGTTTCTGTTCGTCCTGTTTGTGCCACTCCAGCTCGGAAGAGGCACCTCGCAGTTTTACGCAAACAAAAAGCAAATAATACATTTAAAAAAAAAAACACAAATAAACACATATCTCCCGTTTACCTGCATAGTAAAGACTCCCAGCTCCTGAGAGGACAGCTTCTTCATCTGATCGGCCAGGACCTGCGCTTCCTCCAGGATGGAAAAGTCCGTCTCGGCTCCGCAGTATCCACAGCACAGAGCCGAGCAGAGCAGCGCGACGCTCCAGCGCAGAGCCGCCGAGCCCCGGGCACACCGAGCCCGCGTGTCCCGGCGAGGGGAGCGCGTCCCCGGCGCGGAGAGCGGAGGTCTGTCCCCCGTCCGCCTCGCCATGATGGCCGTGCGTGAGGTGGGGTGCGGGGGCGGTGTGTGTGTGTGTAATGTGTGTAAGGGGCTGGAGGAGGAAGAAGAAGAAGAAGAAAAAAGACTTCAAGGGAAACTACTTTTACAAGTTTGCAGCGCAGCGGCGTCTCTCCCTCCGCGGCCAGTCTGCAGCGTCTCCGGCGGCGCAAACCATCGCAACTCCCACAAATCCCTCCGGAGAAGAAAGTAGATCCATGCGGAGGAGAGAGGTTTGTTTGTTTGCGGTGTTTTGATATTTTTCCTCGTTTAAAACGCTCTCGGTGGTACTCCTTCCTCGGTCGGCCGCTCCAACTCCTGGAAGTCTGGCAGAGTGTGTGTGTGTGTGTGAGAGAGCTGGAGATTCACCACAATGGGGGTGAAAGTGGGAGGCGTGGAAAACACAGGAGAGTCCTTCCGGAGCCTGGATCTGTGGATCAGATGGATCAGGGTTTCATGGTGCCTTCAGCTGCTGCTGGGAAATCAGTCCCTCCAACACGACAGGCACATGCAACAAGGAAAGTTTGAAAAAATGGAGAAATGTCCAGGTCTCATCAAAGCACCCACCCACTACTAAAACCACCCCATTCATTTTTCTTTACCCAGACACCACAAAGAAAGTCTCTAAAATGTTTGCAAATATTTTTCATGCATTTTGTTTCCAGACATGAACGTCTAAATGCAGCTTTCACAGTATCAGTGATGCACTTCTGGTTGGGAATACTGAATTATTTATTCACTTTTTAATTGCTGCTTAAACATTCAAGTCAATTTTATCTAGAAAGTTCACTTTTTCTTGGATTCTCAGCTCCAGTAACAAAAACCTTTTCCTAAGGGGACAAGGGGCCAGACAGATCAAATTTCAATATACTGAGTCTAAAAATGCTGGAAAAATGTAAACCATGTGTACGTTTCTACCCCAGGTTGCTTTAAAAAAAATCCTAAACTCACATAAATGAACCTAGAAAACATGACGTCTGTGTGCTCTGTGCCTCACATCAGTGACCAATCATAAAAGTCTCATTGCAGGCTTTTCATTGTGTTCAACCTAAAATGCAAAACAGGACCCTTTCATTACTGACTGCACTCTTAATGCATTTACAATAAAGAACTGAACAAATAATGAATTGATGAAAATGCATGCCTTACTCACATTTTTTCTTTTGTTACAGACTCCATGTTGTGACAAAAGGCGCCATGAATTGAAGTACTGAAGTGATTTACAGTTACAGATGTGGCGGCCAGATTCAAAATGTTCTATTCAACGAAGGGATTTTTTTCTCTCTTTGTTATCATGAAGTGGGGTTTCTACGTACATCTACACATTTTGTTCTTCTGAGACTATAGGACACTTTTCTGCAAGTAACCCACTATGTGGGAGTGTGTCTTAAAACACAGTAATAGATGACAGCACAGTCAGTTTCTCTTCTTTGGTCACAGCCAACAGTCACACAGATCATCTGCCTGTAACCATTAAACCGGTGATGTGTCTCTCCTGAACTACAACATTTGGATTAACATGAGTGAGAGCAGTACTCCACCCAGCAGAGATGCCACTCCTACAAAATAAAAAGTCCACTTCTGGTTTTTGCTGCAGCTTCAATCTCACGTTGGCTGAGCTGCTTTGACAAAGATCAGAGGCCGGTGTATTTGGGCAATTCACATTTTGATTGCTGAGAAAACTATGACAGATAGCTCATTTGTTAAAGAATCATGTAGTCAAGGCCGATGATGAGAGGCTTTGAAGTAGAGCGGCAGTCCAACCCATCCAACAGATGACCTCTAATCATCTCTCTCTCTCTCTCCATACTTCACTGGATTGCAGACTATTGGCTTGTTTGATTTGCAGATGCACAGCTTTGCTCCTCCCAGCCCTCTCACTGCTTTTTGTAACTTTTTCTGAGATATTTTTTGGTTAGTTTAACACACAAAATCCATCCCATTACAAGGCGTCAAAAAAACCCACATTAACTTGGTGGGATGTTTTCAAAGCTCAGTTTTAAATGTGAATTTGAGACATTTGGAGACTTTCTGAAGATCTGCAAACTTTCTGCTGGTATAGAGCATTGAAACTCAAAAGTTGGGTAACATCTCAGAAGGACAGCGTTGGGTGGGAAACGTACCAGTCTCTACTAAATCGATGTATGCCTGCTGCAGTAAAGCTTTTGAAGAGCTTGCTGGGGCACTGAAGAACTGATGTTTGCTGTGTGACTGTCAGATTAAATGAAAGAGTTAGAAAATATTAGCTCTGCAGCAACTGTACAGTTCAGCACAGATAGAATAAATCAGAGGGGACGAATTATTTATGATATTGCTGGGGAGGGGGGCGTCTCCTTGTCTGTAAAATTAAGATTAAGATTGAGTCTGTGAACCTTTATTAAACTAGATGTCGCAGTCCAGCTCCGCATGTTGATTAATTCTTTGCCAAATCCATCCGTAACTTTTAGAGACAGCCTGTGGAAACGGACATCTCCCGTTCAGCTCTATCAGTCGTGTAATGAGGTCCCAGGTGGCGTTGTATTCTTGAATTTATGTGCCATTCTCACTTGATTCGAGAGGAGAGCCCTCCCAATCTTTACCCCCGTAAACTCACATCAAGTGGTTGTCACTCACACTCGTGGGAGGCTGTTGAATACACTTTTCAGATGTTTATTACCCAAGTTAGAATAACCAGCCTGGACTCACAAATTTTGCAAGTAAATGTGAGTAAATGTCTTTATCCGTCCATGGAGGCTGTCTTCGCTGGGTTACGCTCGGCGTGAGACCCCTGACAAACAGCTGTGACACCAGCGAGCGCGTCACTCGACATACAGCATATAAATATATAACCTCTGTGTTTGAGTCAGTCAGTCAACCATGTTTAGTTATGGCCTTGATCACAGCGAGGATCGAGCAGCTTGCCCACCGTGATCGCTTCACATTGGAGCCAAAATAAATTCCCTGCCTTTTAACTGAAATGACGTCTGCCAAATGAAGAAGTATTTTTGGTGTGCGGTATTTCAAGAGGTAAGTCTGACAGCTTCCCATTGTTGCTCCCATGGGCTGCACTGAAGCTCAGAGTCGCAGTGGAACAAATCATTTTACTGACAGTATATATGACATGGACAGTTTTTAAGAAAAATGTTAATATTATTGCTACCAATGGTGCTGTTTCAGGCTGGGCTGCTAACAATACTGCCCACTTCTTTCTTTTTTTCTAATTGTCCTCTCAAGATTTAATTCATATGGACTGGTCTGTTTGGGAAATACAAGTGTGATTGATGCAGTGGGCCAACACTTTGCAGAGCAGGGATCTGCAGCGGGGAAAGAGCTCCCGACTCCAGACTTTGCTGCGCCCCTGAATGGCTCGTCTGTCTGTGTCTTTGGCTGCACACGCCATCAGATGTTTGCGCGGCCGTCAGATTCTTTTAGACACTTACAAACACAAGGATGTTTGTTGAGCGGTCAGACGGAGTGTGTGCGCCACATACATTATCAGCTCCCCAGAAAATCCCTGTTCTCCACGGGCTGCGTTGTTTCACGTCCAACTCTCAGTTCAACGGGTGATAGTTTATTTTATTTGCAAATTGTGTTAGAGCTCAGCCATTCTTTATTCATAAAAGCACAAATACTAACTGTTTTTGAAGGGAATTCATTTCCTGAATTGGTTGCAATGTTTGCGCAGGAGAAAATGTAGAAGGATCTTTGTGCAAACATTAGAAAGAATGTATAAATTAACATAATTTGATGCAGACTAAAATAACTCAAAGTAAAATTCAAACGCCACGGCTTTTTCAACAGTGTAAGGTCAATTTCTCCTCTCCTCTCCACAGCCACAGAGGCAGAGCTGACCTCATCAAAAGCTCTGGTGTCTGTGAGAGAAGTGTTTGGGAGTTTTGGAGGATTTTTTTAAAAAGCTGCTCTCTCTGCTCCACACCTGTCGCTTGTGTGTGTGTCTGCATGCGTTCGTGTTCACACAGCACAGGTGGAGTCTGTTCACGGCACTGATGCAGGGATGTTTAGCAAAAAAAAAAGGGGTCAGACAAAGACTCAACCTGTGGCTCCATTGTAGATTTCCATTAAGATGAGGGAGTCTGTGTTTAAGGGCTGTGTTTAAGTTGCTCAGTGAGGTGGTGAAAACGCAGATCTTTAATTTTCCACTCAACAACAACAGGTATGGTCATATATGATGTTCGTGTTTGAGGACATTTTTAAAAAGGAGCGTCTCTGATGTGGGCGATACACATACATTTTAAATACATTTTGATCAGAGCAATCGCAGAATGTACATGGTGTGTATGATTGATACTAGAGTCGGTAATATGGTAGTGTGTCTCTGCAAAGCTAATGTTTAACATCTGAATAAGCAACACTAGGTATGATGAACATAACATCTCAAAATCAATCATTCACTGTAGAGGTTGTTAACTTGTAAAGCAGTAGAATATGGTGCTAATTATGAGCTAACACAAAAGCCACCGCAACACCAGTCTGAGTCGCTCTCACTGTTTTTTCCACCTTATCTCTTGGATCATTTTCAGACTTTTAGCACGGCCAAAGGAACACGTCAGTCTGTCTCATCTGTAAAATTACTAATCCTGACTGGCTGTCTCAGTGGAGAGAGCGCTGCCGGCTTATTTAGAGCGAAATATTTCATTACACAAAAAAGCAGACCGGGGTCTTCATTAACAGAGACAGCAGTGGGATTTGTTTTACAGGATTACCCCATTTGCATTATTTTAATTACAGCACAGACCCACAAAGCCACCTGGTTTGGGAAGATAAAGGGGAGAAGAGGAGAAAGTGAGGCTGATTAGGCCAGGATTCAGGATTTATGAATACATTAAACGAGATTTGGGGTGAGATGTGCGAAGGGTTCTGTTCAAAGCAACACAGGAAGAGTCTGGGGTTTCACATCTGGCTTCAAAGACGGCCCTGACTGAGAGAAGGAAACAAGGCATTTCTGGCGCGGGATCTAATATTACCTGTTACCCGTGGTAGTTGAGACCAGATTTGAAGCCAGATCCAGTGAGGTGACGCGGCGTCTAATATAAAAATGCTGCCGTGTTAGGGAAGGTGTCTCTGCTTTTGGGAAGTAGACAATGCCACAACCGGGTTTTGCTCATGCTGCGTAAATGAAGCCAAAGCCGAACCCGACCGAGTGAGCATGACAATTCCTCGCTGCAATAATCAGTAAACACAGGGGTTGATAGTGACACATGGAGGCTTGTTAGACGTCTGCTACATAACATTAGGAGGTATAGTACACAAGCAAGATAAGACAGGTAGAAATGAACACTGCTACGCAATAATATCCGCGGGAGAAGTCGCACAGAAAGCGAGGGAACATCTACTATCTTTACAGCTGTGTGATTTTGCTTATGTGCTCCGTTACATAATGCTAAATTTTGCATTTTTATTGTCAGTTGTTTTGTCAGTTATATTGCGTACAGACAAATAACATGCTGTAGGAGGAAGGTGGTGCTCACATAGACAGCGGTGTAATTTAAATCAGTCCTGTCTTTACATGTATGACAGGAGAGCAAATCAAGATGGCTTGTTCAATTGCATCTTTTCACACAGATAGCCCATGAAAAAAGGATAAGGTTGTTTCGTTTAACAGTTTGGGAGGACATATGTACAGTGGCACCGAAATGGTGATATAAATGTGATTACATTGAGATTTTTTTGGATTCGTTTTAACCAGGGTCAAAATTAGATTATAAAATCTTTATTGACATTTGAAGATCGATACCACTCTCATGACTGTTCCTTAAACATGAAGCTAAACTCAGCAGCCAATCATCTTACCTTAGTATGAAGACGGGAGCTAGGTTTATTAGTTTTTTTAGATTATATTTTTTTATGTCTTATTTTGAATTATATATCTTGTGTTAATTAGTGAGTGATTTTGAGGCTTTGAAAGGAAGACATTTTAACGCCAGGCTAGCTGTCTTCCCACTGCGTCCTGTCTTTATGCAAAGATAAGCTGGCCATCTCATCAGTATCTCAACATTTAAGTTTAACTGTGGACAGACTGTTGCTGTTTGCTGTGTAGATCTGTGTATAGTCTTAGTGTACTGCACCTGGACCACAGCCCCACAAATATCGCTTTGATGAAAAGAGTCTGGTTACCTTTCATGTTAAAACAGGTTAATAATACAAGTCACACCTCATGGGAGTAAAAAAAATAATAATAATAACACAAAGCACCAGCTGTTCTGAGAGTATAATCTATTCATTAACATGAAAATCAACCCGCTTTTATTAACTACTGGTAAGTTTTCTGACTGGAGGTCGCGTGATGTACATTGTGACAAATCTTTTTGCTATCTTTTTCTTTCCCAGCTGGTCCTGGATCAGCCTCAAACCACTTGGAGGAACTGCTTTGGGTACAGCTGCTCCTCATACTTCTCTCTCTTTTTGGTTTAGACAGCAACGTCATCGTGTTCAGGGACGCCATCACTCATCCTCCCTCGGTGTCCCACCAGAGTGATGAAGCAATGGGTAATAACAACAGCGCAACAAAACACTCAGTTGGAATTAGCTCATTAGTGGACAAATGTGACTTATCTGTGACATACTGGATGAGTCTCATGTCTGTGGTTGATAGCTGTTAATATGATAAACAGTCAGTAACCAGTACAATAGAGTCATTGTAAAAAATCTAGAGGATGATTGGTAAACATGGCCCTCTCAAGTGCTCTAAACAGTTACGTCTCACAGAGTAAAAGTATGGAGGACAGATCCCGAATGACTAACCTGATTTTGGCTCTTGATGACCATGGCGCCCTGTTGATCGCTCCCTTGGTAAAAACAGAAATCATTTTAGACATAAACAACCTCCCAGTTCCCAGCTGGCTTGAACTTACTGGCAGCATCAGAGCGTCAGCTTCAGTCTCTCCGGGCATCCATCCATCTGCAGACAGGAAACGCTCGGGGGACAAACTAGCTAGACCCAGTTCTTTTTTTAATGCATGACAGACCCCCCGTACTTCACATGACCAATGAAAGGAGGACAGAGACAGAAAAAGGAAAAAAAGAGAGAGAAAGAGAGAGACTAATGGATCAAAAATGCAGAGAGGCTCACATTGTTCAGGGTCGCAGACAGGCATGGAGACACAGCTGTACACAATGTTTGCTGACCTATGTGACCTTGAAGACTTTACCGCATTATTACCAATGGCCTTTATAGAAACAGTAATAATAGATCTTGCTTTTTATCAACAGGGGTGTAGCATGAAAATTTGGCCCTATTTTTATGCAGACCCAGTGGCCCCTTTACTTGCTTCATACATCTATTCTAACACATGTACAAACAACAATCAACAACTAAACACGTGCAACCGTAGAAGTGATTTACACGATAAGTAATCAACTGTTTATGTTACATTTCAGCTTGGAATCGGTGATGTTGAGTACTATTTAGTATGTGCAATCTATGCGTTACATACATTCGCACATATTTTGTGCAAATCATGGGTTATTATTTTCATACACTGGATATTCTTCATACTATGGACAAAAGTGCACTCTTTCATCAATATTTTCCACATTCCATCCTCTTTGTTTTAAACCTGGTGCAGCTCCTTTTATTTAGAAAACAGTTGTGTTGGGTAAAAGTTGAGTCACCCCGTCCAACAGATGAAGGTAGTCTGCATGAATGTGGAAGTTATTTAGCCACAAAGAGCACTTCTCTGACACTGGTTATTATTCAGGCTTTGAGAAAAAGAAAATCAAAGTACCGCTTTTGTCCACAGTCTGGATGTGAAAGAGCTGTGTAAATATGCTAGCTAACTGCAGCCCTAACCATAATAGATTCATTATTGAATAAAAATCGGAAACATGTGATAATGTCTCTGTGAAGTAAATCAGCTACAAGATGGCGGCTCATCGGTGGGCTGGCGGTTTTACAACAGGACATCCAGATGAGGAAGACAAAAACAAAACAGATACCAAGTAATCAACAACAGACGGGACAAAAAGAGACATGAAGCTCAAAGTGACACATTTGAAAACAGATTCAATTGGGATTAAATTACAGATTAAAGTTAGTTCAGCTGTTGTACAGCAGGATATGATCAGTATTTTTTCTCATTACACTGAACATATCAACAATGATTTAAAAATAATTATAAGCAAGTGCGGCCTTCTATCAACATGGCATGACTGAACCACCCATTGTTGCTTGTTTGTTAAAAAGGACACCACCTTTATTTCTTGCTGAAGGAACAGTAGGAGTAGCTGATGGGGTTGATATAGTATTTGATTACAAAATCAACTATGTGTGTTGCAAATTGTGGACCAAAGTAACAGACTGACCAACTCACAGACTGACATTTATATCCATAAAGCCACGTCTCTAAAAAGTGAGAATGATTGTACCAAAGCAGATCAAATAATCTGACCTGTCCTCACAACAAGGTCTGTCTCTTGTATCTTTGAAAGGGTGAAAGTCTAGCTGCCACTTAAAAATCCATTTAATAGTCAATAAAAGAGCACAGGCAAAACCTGCCTGCACAAACACAAAAAAAAAAAAGACTGGGAGATGGATGTGATTACATGTGGAATTCAGATCCACTGGCTATGAAGTGATAGCATGTCGTAATTACAGGGAACAAACCCCAAACATCAATACAAAAAAAAAAAAAAAAACGCGAAGAAGCAACTCCTTCGCTGTCAGATAAGACTAAAGCGAGGATTTCACGCAGGGAAACTGCGCTGCTAACCCTATTGGGTTTTAATTAGCTGCAGCAGTGCCCATCACTACACACATCAATGTGATCTCTGCTGGATACGGAGAGAGACAGTAGCCGCAAAGAAGAAGAAAGGCATGGAGACGAAAAAAAAAGTGTGAGGGAGTAAGTCTGCACCCAGAACGCACTCTGCTCCTCAGCTGCCATTAATTTTTAGGAATACATTTGCTTCATGTATGTGCGCCTGAGCAGGGGGCTGGGGTGGGGCTTTAAAGCAGGCACCATAGCCACAGTTACCATGGCAACGCGAGACTTTGAAGTTTTTTACCCCCCTTTTTTTTTTTTTTACAGCTGGATATAACAACCAGATCTGCTCTGTCCTCCCCCTGCCCCCCCCCCACCAGTTTTCTCCCTCCATCTCTCTCTCTCTCTCTCTCACCCCTCTCACTCTTTCACTGCCTTTGCAACATCAAAATTTTCTCTTTGAAGACTTAAGCCGATTCCAAGTCAAACCCAGTGCTATTTCTGGCTCTATTCAAGACTGGGGCTGTGGCTTTGCGCAGTGCTGTGTTTGACATCTGTGTGTGTGTGTGTGTGAGAGAGAGAGAGACAGAAAAAAATATGAGCCAGTGCGCTCGCGTCTGAAAGATGTGTGAGGAAAAGAGATAGGTGTGCATGTGTGTGTGTTTGCTGCACAACAAACATAAACAAACAGCCTGATTACAAAGCCGCCTGCTGGTCGGGGCCGATAATGAGAAATGTTGCCTCATGTGTTTGTGTGTTTGAACGTGTGTGTGTGCATGTGAGAGAGAGAGAGAGAGAGAGAGAGAGAGTGTGTTTGAATGTGTGTGTGTGCATGTGAGAGAGAGAGAGAGAGAGAGAGAGTGTGTTTGAGTGAGAGTGTTTGAATGTGTGTGTGTGCATGTGAGAGAGAGAGAGAGAGAGAGAGAGAGAGAGAGAGAGAGAGAGTGTGTTTGAATGTGTGTGTGTGCATGTGAGAGAGAGAGAGAGAGAGAGAGAGAGAGAGAGAGAGAGAGGTGTGCAGAGTGTGTGTTGCATGCAAGTAGAGACACAGACCTTAAAAAAAATATATCAAAAGAGGGAAGGGGGGGGTGAAAAGAGGATGACGGGAGAAGAGGAGATGAAAGGAGCGGAGTGGGGGAGGAGAGAAGAAGAGGGGAGAGACAGGAAGAGGAAGACGGGAGGAGGTGAAGCAGCGAAACATGCCATGTTGTGTCATCATGTTTCCGATTCTGTGTCTCGCGCAGATAAAGGTAAAATATTAATTGGGACATCCACAAACGGCTCACGCCAAACTCTGCACCCACAGATCTTATGACATTTCAAAGCTCGTGTGGCAAAGCAAGACATTCGAACGGGGCCCAGTTTTATTCAAAAAGAAGTTTGGTGCACACAGTAAAAAAAAGTACTAATATAAATCTGAAGGTGACAGTTTATAAAATGAGAAAATTAAGGTGGGATTTGCTCAAGTAACCTGCCAAAGGCCATAAAAATGACCTTGATGGTTTAAAATCTGTTGAGATTAAGATGAGAAAACTGATGCCACTCCTATACCTGTATGCTAAACATGAAGCTACAGCCAGCAGTCAATTAGCTTAACTTAGCATAAAGGCTAGAAACAGGGGGAAACAGCTAGCCTGCTTCAATCCAAATGAATAAAATGTGTTCATTTGTGAGCTGTAGACATATTAAATATATATATAACTTTTAGCAGAGCCAGGTTAGCTGTTGCCCTGTTTCCTATCTTTGTGCTAAGCTAAGCTAACCAGATGCCAGCATACAGACATGAGTTGCATCGATCTTCTCATGTAGCTCTCTGCAAGGAAGTGAAGTGAGTGTATTCCCCCAAAACTATCACTTTAAACTATCATATTAGTTCTATGGGCCTTTCTCGGGCTACTTAAGGTATTTACATAGACTGCAGGCTTCAGGTACATCTTAGTACATCGACAGTATAAAGCTACAGCCAGCAGCCAGTTAGTGTAGCTTAGCATAAAGGCTGGAAGCAAGGGGAAACAGCTAGCTCAGCAAACCTAAGCTAGCTATCTCCTACCTGTAGCTCAAATTTACGAAAACAAACGTGACTTGCCCCGATCTTCTCATCAGACTCTCATCAGAGAAAGCGAATAAGCGTATTTCCCAAAATGTCCAACTACTCCTTTTATGATACACAGTCAGCAGTCTCTTTGAATACTGCAAAGACATCCATTCACACCTTTATTAGCAGGAAATGGGAGAGCGATCATAATCACATGTCTGATCTCAATGGTGATTCTGCACGGAGGAGTTGAAAGAGACCTTGAGCCTAATGTGCACAACACACTCGCCGCCTTTAATCCAAATCAGGACTTTTCCACAAAGGCAGTTTTGTTGAGGCTGCAGTATTGCGTCGGTCACAGCATAAGATGGCAGATAAAAGAAGGAGCATTTCTCAGAGCACAGCACTGTATTGATGTCTCGCTGCCAGCTATACAAAGCAAAACCTCCCTCAAACCATTTCTTCCATTAATTTGCTAAAATGGATGGCTTTTGTTGCCGCAAAATTGCTGTAGAATTCCATCCCAAACGAAAAGTCCCATAAGATATTTTATCTTTAAAAATGGGGAAAAAAGGGCTGATGTTAGAGTCCACTGTAGTTTCATCATCATCACAGCCTTGAGTCTTGTCTCTCCCGTCTCCAGCTCTCAGGTACGTTTACTTCATCTTCACAAGCTATGATCAAAGATCAGAGGGACAACGCGACGAGGCTGCATTCAGTTTTAGGGTGGACTTTCGCTTTGATGGCTCTAGTGCATTCTTCCATCATGACAGGACGTATTATACTGTTAAATCTCCTGCAGAGTTTGGGCTGCCCTCCATACAATTAGTCTTTCTTTAAACATTGACATCACTGTCATAGTCCACATGCCACATGTAGGCACACTGGGTGGTCTGTATCACATGCATCATTTATTGTACAGTAGATTTATGAAGATTGAATAATTGGGAAAAAAATAGGAAAATGTAAAAGAACTGGATTTTCTGATTTTCTGTAACTTAACAACAAAAAAAGCATTTACACTACATGCCGGTTACTCAATGAATACTCTATGCCGTATGAGTGGTTATATATTTTATTGTTGTTATATCATGCAGATTAAGGGAGCAAAGTATTCATCAAGTATAATTATTTTTAATTATAATTATAATATAATTATTTGTTTGTCTACTTTTTTCCCTCTTTGTTGATTAATTACTTGATTGTTTAGTCTATAAAATATCAGAAAACAGTGAAAAATCATAATTTCCAAGATATATATGCAACAAATGCCCACATTTGATGATGCGAAGAATGTTTTACATATTTATTCACTTAATGACAATAAATGATAAATAAGTAATTTTAAAATTTATAGAACAGATTATGTGGAAGAGATTATGTTGACACAAACAGGACTCTGAATGTATGGCAATGTTGCTCCGTAACTGCTGGATGTGTAAATACCTAAGTGTTATTAATATCTTACACAACACATCATATGAAACAAAAAACATACAGTCTCATTTAACACATCCAAAACACACTGTCACCTTAAATATAATCAGAGAGCAAGATCTCCAGATCCAAGTAAGGTCTGTGTGATGAGTCTTACGCAGGACAGTAATGATTTTATGAGTGATCTGATTGACAAGAAAAAGATTTTTTGACATAGCGTTCATTAATATGCTATATGTCATACTTTTTCATTGTTCCTTATGACTGATTCAGTCCAGTCACGTCAATTAGAGGCTCTCAGTCATAAATGAAAGCTTTCTGTGTTGTTTTTAATCACACTGCCTGTAATACATTCTATTTTTGATATTTCACTCTCTTTTCACTTCTCTTTGTTTCTTCTTTCTTGAAAATATCAAAAAACATTTGGACAACAAGTTGGTCTGACAAAGAAATAACGTACCTTTTCTCTTCTCCACATTTAACACAAATGTCAACTATACTAGCATGAATTTAAAGTGATTTGATGTGTTCATGTATTGTATTGTGTTTTAGTAATTAAACAGCTCTTTTGCAATCCTCCACAGTAATGTCATAATTTTCTCATCATGTTGTACTTTCTGAAGAAACCCGACGACTGTCCACATCCCCGAAAATTGTGAAACTTCATCCTCCACAATGCATGCTAGAAATCTCTAGCTTCTAATCTGCAGATAATTAAGAAATCCTTTATTTTGAAGATGCTGTTTTGTAAGTGGCATGGGCTTGGGAACCTCATGTATGTAATTAATCGGCTTGTTGATTCATTTCCGAATGACCCAGAATCTCCAGGATTCAGGGTGCACACATCCAGGGGCCTGGCCGACCTCCCCCTGCTGCCTCAGGCCAGGAGGGGCCCCAGCGCGGAGAGAGATCTTAGACTTTAAGGCTGAGTGGAACCAGACTCGGGGTTTTGTTGGAAAGGAGTTGAAGTGGAGAGGGGGGGAGTGAATAAAGAGTGGCAGGCCTTGCCCTTGGAGCCCCACCACTGACGCACACAGATGGAAAGCATTAGACCTCCATTCCAGCACAAAGATGGATGGATTATAAGATAGAGGAGTGGGGAGAGAGAGAAGGAGGGTGAGAGATTGAGAGGAGAGAAGGCGAGCAAGAAGAGAGTACATAGTACATGTTGCATGTACTGTACAGCAGAGCTGTTTGAGGCACTGTATGTCTGAAAGAGGAGGGCTGAGCGTATTATGCTACATCACACATTTGATGCTTCCTCACTGATAACCAATAGTAGAAAATAGATAAGAAAATATCAGAAAGGTTGTTTTTACATAGTAAACATTACACTTGCCATCAACATGTAGCATTGTCACTGTCTCATTATAAGTCTTCATTATATATGAATATTTGGATTATTCAGTGTCATTCACTTTTGAAATTTGTATTTTCATATTGTCGTTACAATTTCAGGCAGAGCTAGGCTAGGACCACAAAATGCAGACACAAGACCAGACCAGACCAGACACCAGTGAGAATTAGATGAGTGATCAGCTCAGGTGTGATAATGAGTGCCCTGGAGTAACCTCCTCGTCTTCCTGGGCAACAGACAGACATGACACACAGAAACAGACAGAGGGAGACACACACACACAAGGGGAACGGGGAAGCAAAACACAGGGGTGACAGACAGGGACCCTAATTGTTGTTTCAAATGATATTTTAAAAGCGTGACTTGGCTTTATGGCAGCTGATAGCAATTTTCTCTGCATTGTTTAGCTAGACTATAACGGAGCATTTAGCAACTGAAGAGGCAGATATTTCTCTCAACAGGTGGAGGAGATCAAAACAGAGCTAAAACAAGGAGTATTGGACTCATTATGTGGACACACACAACTCTGAATGGATGGCAATGTTGCTTTGTAACTGCTGGATGTGTTAAGAAGTCTGTTACAAAGTTCAACATCCATCTATTTTCCATTTTTTAGACAGACAACCACTCATACCTAGTTGCCAATTAACCTGCATGTCTTTTGGATTGTGGGAGGAAGCTGGAGTACCCACAGAGAGAACATGCAAACTCCACACAGAAGGGCCCATGTCAACCAGTGATTGAACCCAGAACCCTCTTGTCTGTGAGGCAACAGTGCTAACCACTACACCACTGTGTCAGCTCAACATCAACATCTCAACTTAAAAGTGACAGTACGTCAGTGTTGTGTTCACAGCTTGTTTCCACTGCACCCACATAGCCAAATAAAATCAGCTTCAAGAGACCACAATGAACATATCTTGGATATAACTGCAGTTGTGTTTTTGGAGAGGATTTACTTTTTTCACTCCACAGTTATCACTCAGAGCTGGAGTGTGCAGCAAGGTAAGGTATGAACATTGTTGAGAACATGTTGTGATGTTTGCTTTTCAGAATTTGTGGAGAAATATACCTACACATCCCTCTTTGTGTACATGTGCCACTTATAGGTATGGTGCTCACTGTGGGCTATTTATGTTCTTAATCCCAGGACTATTTATACCCTACCACTCTGTACATACATACACAGTACACACACACACACACACACACACACACTTTACTATCAAATGCACCATGTCTGAAGATATTTATCTCTTAGCCCCTAACAGAAGTTTGTTCACTGAATGTGGAGTGCAGCATTTTACACACGCCCAGTTTAACAATCCATGTGGTCTCTCAAGTCGTTTAAATCTCATTAAGTTCTACCACAGTTTGCTGTTAGGAGTGGAAACTGATCTCCATTTAGATGCGAATAAACAAATCACACTTACTCCCAACATTAAGACCGAGTTGGTGCCATTACAGAGTAAGTGGGGTGATTATAATGGTTTCATGGTGCTTGACCACAAACTCTGTGAAAGACCATCCTTACATGTGATTTAAAAGATACGACAGGAATTCTCAGGCCAGCCTCTTTAAAGAAAGTGTTTCAGTGCTGAGACACAGAAAATCCTAAAAAGCTGATCATGTTTGGTTCACGTCCAAAAGCCTCACACTTCTTACTCACTAATTGGATGTTAGAATAACTGCAGGGTAACAAGAAGTTAGTCCAGGTCAAGATGTAGATTTCCCTCGAAGGGTCACAAGATAAATCTGAAGAGTTGTAAAATGATGAATGTAGTAGAAATGAAGAAGGAAAAAAAGTTCTCCCACACAAATGTATTTAATTTCTGGTCTTGTCTCTGGTGTTTGTTTCGTTTGTGAAATACTGGATAATTTGAAGAAAGAAAGAAAGCAAATAGGTGTACTGTATATGCCAAAAGGCTGAACTATTTCTTTAAACTTCATCAGTAAACGAGCCACTGAACAATGCACAGTCTGATGAATGTGTTTCAGAAAGCCAATTGCGTCCTCGGGTGGCAAAAGTGTCTCTAAACCCTCATGTGTTTGAGTCATTCAGTGGAAAATTCGATTTCCAGTTTAGTTCCCATTTACCAAAATTGTGCTGTAATGAGATTACAGTAATTATCTCATCCAGCCCAACACTCTTCTGACAATATTAAATTTCATGTGGAGCTGATGTGGCAAACATTATCACAGCATAGTGGCTGTTTTTGGGCAGACTCGTGTGATCTCAAACCTGTGAGGCATGAATAGAGTGAAGGAATGTGGATCCATCTTTCACTCTATTGTTCTCCTGCCGTCTTTCCGACTCTGCGGCCATACGAATATCAGTCTGACAATGAGGAGGACTATTAATGTTTAAAACAGCTGAATGCTTTCGACTTGAACAACGAGTTTCAGCTGTCAAAGACCCAACTAGCGCATGGTCGTCCCTCAGCACCTCAGCAGATAATGTTACAAACAGGAAGTCAGGGCTTGAATCTTGTGTGTGCAGCCTTGTGTGACAGGCTAGACTGGGCCAGGCTTGGCGTTGCTCTATGGACAGCGATGTCAGTCTCTTAGTCAATCACTTTGGTCCAGACTGAAATATCTTAACACCTTTCTTCCAGAGGATGAACTTTAGTGATGACCAAACTTTTCATGTAGAGCCACCATTAGGTAAAAAAATTTCAATTCCTGTAATACTTTGGTTCAAAAGTGCAAAACCAATGACATCATCCTCAGCAGTACTTTTTTTTTGCACTAATTAGCATTATCATGTTAGCAGAATAACATGATAAAGCAAGATGATGAACATTGAAGCTGCCAAAGTGATAGCATGTCATTGCACATGTTAGCATTTAACTCGAAGCAGCACTGTACCTTACAGAGGTACATGAGCCATTGTTGCACAATCTCAGGATTGTTAAAATACATCATTATTAATAACCATTCAGACTCAGGTCAAAGTGAGAATAAAAACCTTTCTCAAACCATGCTGGACAGATGTCAAAAGGTCATACCTTTAAGTTTCACAAGCTATTTTAAACAAAGTACTTCAGGACAAATATTTTGCTAATAAAATGTATATAAACCAACAATTTATGGTTACAAAGAAAACAAAAATTGAAACATGCTTCTCTGGAGAAAACTATTTGCATGAACCAGGAAGATGGCTCCATAATCCACATGACCTATCCCGGATCTGTCAAGACCCTCGGGGGAAATTAAACAAGGCACTGATAGTTCACTTGCCGGCGTTCAAAGGCTTCACTTCTCTTCCTCTCTACAAGGTCAGTGTGTGGCAGCACGGACAACAGAGGTCAAGCGCCTGTCAGCCCATCAACAAAAACAGCTCATGTTCCCCAACAATCAGGGGCTTGTTGGAGGTTTCCAGCCCCACCATGACAGAGCGAGAGGAGGGTGAAACTGTATCCTTCTCTCTGCCTCTCCCTCCCTCAACATCTATCAGTGTCCCTTTTTCTCAGTCATCATATCGTCAAAGTGGAAACCATCACTTGTCGCAACCAGGACGGGTCCGTCACATGGTTTTCTGCACAAGAAGAATCAATGTGTAATGCACCAGGCAGTGGAAAGTAACTCAGTACATTTACTCCGGTTACACTGTTTTTAAACTACAGTTTGGACGTACTGGTATTTTGTTTCAGTATTTCCATTTTATGCAACTTTACACTTCCTCTCCACTCTGTTTATTTAACAACTACACTGAAGACATTTGATACTTTTCAGTTTTGAGGTTTACATAAAACATATACAACAAATTACTCTTACTCTTAAATTACTGAAGGAGCTAAAGTCACTCTACTTTGACGAGCTATAAGAGTAAATACTGTGAGTGCACTAATGTGTTAACAACTTTAGTAATTTAATCATGTCACATATAACAGTATAATGCTCAGAGATGCTTTGATTACTTATACTAGGTACACTCAGCTAGCTTTAGTAGGTAGCTTTCATTTGAAAATATACCTTCCAACTTGTGTTGCAAACATTGATTACTTTTAATACTGAAAAATGAATATCTCAGTTTTTCAGAGTTCTTCAGATGACTACAGTTGTTCAATTAACATTTCCAGATCCAAAGATGTTTAATTTATAATGTATTTAAAAAAAACCCTGGGAAATCCTATCAAAACCAGCATTTTTTTTTTACTGGTCTGCAATTGTGGAATAATTTCCTTATAATTCTCAAGTTTCACAGTGTCCAGTTTCTAAACTTGCAAGTAATCAATTCTAAGTAATTACTGTCATGACCTACAGAATCAGCTGAACATGCAAAATGGGAAATTTGCTTACAGTTTATTTCATTTGATTCAGCGTACGCAAGATAACGCTTTAAATATTAAATACTAATTTAATACTTAATTGGGTTTAAATGGATGCCATAGGAAAAAAGATGACAAAATATAGCATCACAGTAATTTCCTTTTGACTATGAATTCATTTTCACAACTGCCAAATGACTTGAATGATCATTTCACTAGCAGTTGTTTCTTACTTTCAATTGCATATCTCACCTCTCATAAAATTTCATTAAATCTGGGGTCATAAAACATCAAACATTTAAAACAGTAAAGATGCTCATTCTGCATGAATTTTTTTAAATAACCACGTCACACCTCTCTCACACACTTCTATTGACTTCGAAATATGTGCACCTCAAGCCTCTAAACACTTCTATCCTTCAGCTCTCCACCTGATCCTCCCAGTCAACTCAGATCCTACAACTGGAAACAATCAGGTTCTGAATCCCACTCTCCCCTCATGTAAAAGCCGATACATTTCACCCTGATGACCCCTCTGCTTTATGCTGTACTTCTAAGCCACACGTAATCCGTCTCTGCCATTCAGTGCACTTTACCTGTATCCCTCTCCTTCCACCCTTCATTCATCCATCTCTGTCTCTTAAAGCCAAACGCACATTCATTCTCTTCTTCGGCCTCTCCTTTACTTTCCAAGCCCATTACAGGCCATTATATCCTGAACTCAAGAGGCTTAATGAGGCCCCTTTAGCAGGAGCGCGCCCTCAGGGCTTCACTGTCATCGGAGGAGAGGGAGCGGTCGTCCTCAGTTACACGGTCTGGTGGCAGACAGTAGCCCTGCTGGCTTTGAACCAGAGAGATTTTAGCGTCAGAGCAGGGCACAGCCATCCCCACTACACCTATCATTCAGAGTCTGAGGCTGGTGTGTTTATGTCCATTTATGAGTGGTTGAAAGAAACTGTTACTGTACAGCAGTTATCTAGCTGCATTTTATACCTCTACATCACTAAATGTTGTTCTTTTTTTCCTCAATTACATATATCAGTGACAGCAACACTTTACAGATGAACATTCTTTAATAAACATATGAGTTTATAAAATACAGCACGTTATTTGAGATTAGACCAGTGGTCATTTTGGCGTGTGACTCCTTATGATGCAGCAATTTCTATTAGTTCTCAGTAATTTCAAGAAACCAACAAGACGGTGTAATCTAAATAACAGTTTGAGGGCCAAAGATGTAAAATTCCAATATTTCACAGATTAGAGAAAAATAAAAAAATATTCAATAGTCAATAATGTAGTTGAAATGATCTCTACCTGCTGCAATGGCTGTTAAATGCTACTTACACTGAAGCATCACTAACAATGTGACTTAATGATAAAACACTCACAGGGGCCACATCACCAGAACTTTTACTATGATACTTTAAGTAGGCAACATTTCATAATACATTCATAATATTTAAGTATTTTTACTTAAAATGGTTAGAATCAATATTTTCATCATGACAATGTATTAATATAATAATCTGACTATGCGAAAGGGCTCACTCATAGTGATGAACCTACAGAGAGTTATCACCTGAATCTGCAGCTCCCTCCTGCTTTAAATAGCCTTACACAGGGTCAGCTGATTGTTTAGCTCTTTGGCCTGCAGCTTTGTTGTTCTAGTTCTCTTTTACTGCTCTCACAGCGTTGTTTTTGGCAAAGAAAAGCTATAAAAACCCATTGCTCTACCTGGTCAGCACCAAACACCAGACAGACACTAGCTGGTGAACATGGTGCTGCGTTTACCTGCTAAAGATGAGCTGGTACAAACAGAAGACAGACAAAGTGTGTGAATGTTGGACTCAGGTGGACAGAAACAAATGAATGATAATGTTGCTTCATAGCTGCTGGATGGAATTGTTTTGCTAACTATATATTTATCAGATCAATAAGTGTATCTGCTGCCCCCAAGTGGCCAAAAATTGGTTAGAGTTGGTTTGCAGGTTTAAGTTAAGGATCTGAATACTTACTTTGCTTGTTTTTTGCTATTTGAATACATAATATGACCGATGTATTGCTAACACTGAGCATCTGAACGGAGGGAAATCCCTTTACTTCTTTACTTACCCTTTTACTAAATCACAGCCCAACCCCTAATATCTCGTCACCATCGCTAAGCAACAAGTTGACTCCATTTTTTTGTTGTCATTTCTTTTCTTACTCTTCTCTTTACTTGTGATTGTTGTATCCTGCCCAGTACTGAGATAATATCATTACATTTGAGAGTGAATGATCATTCTTGGTTGTGAGATCACATGTCTGTGATAAAATTAAAGTTTAGAATATTGTATCACAAAAATAAGCCAAGTTTGGCTGATTTTGGTTGAAAAGCCAGGTTTTTTAAAACATAGCTGTCTAGGTTATATATAGCTAATGGTGGCTTTAAAGCATTTAAATATTAGTTTTATTTCCTAAAACATCACGTTTTTTCTCAAACAAAAACTGTCCAGACAAAGACACAGCAGCAGACTCTGTCTCTGCGCTGGATGTGAAAGTCCATACTGACTTCTGGGAGTCCATATTTCCACTTTCTGGGAGTAATTCTGAGTCTCTGACATTAACCCAACATCTTAGATCAGCACCGATGTCTGGTTCTTGCTCTTCCAGAGTCTATCAACTACAGATACCTCCTTTTTTCTACTCCTTTGCCCTCCCCCTCTCTTTGGCTGCACTTGTAAGCGTAGCAAATAATTTTTGTTCTTGCCTTGGGAGAAATTATATCCAATAGTTTCAGAGCTCTGTGCCTTTGCTGAAGAAGTCATGGGAGTTTACTGCTCTGCCACCACTGCTCACAGAACATTTTCATAATACAAACTGTTCCAGAACGGCAGCAGAAAATATTTTCAGGAGTCAATTCTGTTTTTACCACTAATAGCTCTTCTTCTCATTTTCTTCTTTTCCTCTTTAACCGCCAATACACACACACACACACACACAAATATTCACACGAGAAGAGGGTGAGAGGAAATAAGGGGGCTCAGAGTCACTGCCATATAAAGAGGGAGCTCCATATTTGTTCTAGCATATCACCAAAATTGGTGGAAAAAAATCCAGTCACTTCAGTCTTGTGAAATCTATCCATGCAGATACAACAGAAGTAAAAGGAATTCCATTTTGATGAAAAATTGCATTAAAACCATAGGATCTCTGTCCAGACAGTTCATGATCATTTTTTTTTACCCTTTTCAGGCCTTTAAAAAACTTTTCAAGTGAAACTATCTGGGGAAGGAAAATAATTATTTGCTTGAACTGGTCACAAATTGCAAAAAAAGTGTCACAGGAATACACAGCATCAAGAAGGTCGAGAACTAGTGCTAACAGTAATAAAGAGGAAATGTATCATGGTATGTGAGGTGATTTAGGATGCAAGGTCTCACTCACTCACACACACATATATCAAATCTTTTTTTTGCATGTATATACATACTCACAGCCATGCTGGTTCACTTTAAGTTGCTTTGGCTCATTCAATGTGCAAAATGGGAGTTTCAGCAGGAAATGAGAGAAAACACAAACACACACACACACACACACACACACAGACACACACACATACACAAGTAAGCACAGAGCAACACTATACTCGAGTCATTTTTCCATCTTTTGCCAAATTCTAGCTGGACTAATATTATTTCCAGCTGTTTATGAAGCTCATACCGTCACCAATCAAACAGCTAAAACAGCTAAAGGGCACCACCAATTGGTCAACCATAGTCACAACAACAACAATAGTCTGAAAATCCACAGAAATGGTGAGTTGGTGGTACCAAGTGGATTGACACTGTTATTACAGTTCTCATCACCAAGCAAATAATGGGAATGCCTTATTACAGAAAACACAAAAACAAACAATACAAACAAAGACAACCTCACAATGTCTGCACACATACAAATTAATGATCATATTGACTCCACATTAACCAAACAACATCATTTAATAAATGATTTTGTAATACAAAACATCTGTGCAAAAATGTTCAGACAAAATACGAAGACAAGGCCTCTCTTGGTCAAAAGGATAAACATGTAAACCTTCTGTAACTGGTACACTCTTAGTGAAATATAAGTTGACTTGTATTTAGTTTTAAAAAGGCACATTGATGATTTCTTTTCTTTTCTTTTCTTTTTTTTTCTTTTCTTTTTTTTTTGCCAAATACCAAAAAAAAAAAAAAAACCTAGACTTGATTAAGATTCACAGTCTTGTGTACAAGTGGTTTTTGCACTGCTATTATTAGTACACATAAATCCTTTGCATGCTGGAGGTCACGTATACTAACTCAGACGCCAAGGTAGCTTGATCGGCTTCAGAGGAACACAAAGATAAAGTACAGAAACAAAAGGCAGCGTTGAAATAAAAAGACAGTAGGAAAAAATGAACTTACAATGATCAAAAGGATCTTGGATGTGACACGAGGAACAAAGATCTTCTCACTTCATTTTGCTTAGAGCAGACAATCGGCATCTGTGGGCCATGTTTACTTTGAATAAATTAGCTCTGGGTGAACTCAGTCTAATATAAATCTGATTTATAGATAGTAGGCCAGATTTAAAGGGCAAAGGGGTTTCAGGGAAGATGAACTAAATACTGAATTCTTGTCTATCTACATTCCACAAAAGTGAGCTTTACCATTACAAAATGCATTTCAGGCAACAGGCCATCTTCACTGCACAGCCATAGTGACATGCCACAAAACCAATGATTGTCTCCTACACAGGTACTGAAGGGAATTTCATTACATTAATCTAAACCAAGGATCACTGCAGCTGGCTGTATGACTTTTTTTTAAATAACAAAAGCTTCATATTTAGCTGTGCTTCTAATCAATCGTCATCAAATAATAACAGACAGCTGAGGCATCATTTGTGTGATTAAAGGACTGAGAATTAAATATTTACCAAACACACAAACTTCTTCATATCACAAAAGGATACTCAAGTAAATGCATCCAAAATCACGTATGATCATCTGTTCCTGGACATTGGACATGTTGAAATATGAATTCAGTCATCATTTTGGAGACTAACGAGGAAACTCAGATAAAATGGAGAAATTCTTTTTTTTTCTTTTTCTTTTAAAACATGCACTTAGCGTTTTTGATCGCCTAGAGGTCAGTACAGTCAGCGCCAAGTGTTTACTGATATGTACCACTGATAACATGAAACCTTCCTTTTCCTGATACAGAACTAAATAAAAGCGGCACACATTAATCTCTTACGAAAATTATCCTCATTTAAGTCAAACATTCTTCAGTTCAGGCACAGAGTGGGCATAAATTTAAGCACATCAAACACACTATACATCGGAGTTTTTGTTCATGTGCAAGGGCTCAGACCTTACAAAATACAAACTCATGTTTGTGACAGTAACATTATCTGCTATGAGCTATGGCACCTCCCTGCTTTGAGTACTTTCATTCCCCCACGTCCTGAATGACATTTTTTACACATGCAGATGCTAAAAAACAAGAAATGAAAACAAGCCCTGTGCATAAAAAGTTCCTTCAAAATTGAAATACGGAACAGCTCCCCCCTAAAAATGAAAACGCCAAATCCAATTTGCAATAAAATGTTCTTTTGTGAAGGTAACATCTGAGCTTACATCACTGACAGTAAATTGACCCCAGCCCTCGAGCAGTGAAGGACCCTGAGACCCTTCCAGTTTAGCTGCGGCAGCTGTCGAAGACATGAGCGCTGTATGATTTCATTTGTAGACTGGTGGGGTGCTCTCTGCAGCCAGCTTTTGAAGTTAGATGCCATATATGCTGTGAGAGTGGAGGACGGTATGAGAGGAGAAAAAGGCGGAGAGGAAATAGATGATCTGTGAAGGTGAGAGGGAGAGAGAGAGGAATGATGGGAGGTGTAAGGGCTGATGAAGAGTTTATTGTCCAATCAGAAGACTCCAGGACTCCCGGCTCCCTTCTTCCTTAGCCTTGAAAGCTGTATGTTGAGGTTTAAAAAGGGCAAAGAGGCCTGTGTCCGTGTTGCAAAAGTGTCAGATAGTCATGTTGAGGTTGCAAAAAAAACAAACAAACAAACAAACAAACAAACAAACAAAAAAAAACATTCAGGTGTCATTTACAAAGGGATTTTGTGTGAAATGATGATTCAATCTACCATATCTCAGTGGCTGGAGTAGTGTTTGTAGCCAACTTATCACCTGTAGCCATCTGTTTATCTGTTTGAACTTCATCTGAACTTCAGCTGCTTCGATGGGCAGCTGTCAGATAGCCGGGCCGCTATACGTGAAAGCCAAAGGGCAGAGTATGTCAAATGTACGCCCTTTGTACGCTGGTGTATTCGAGCAGGTCGGTGCTGGTCTTCTCAGCAAAAGCCGCTGAATTTCTCATGTTCAGTCTGCTGTTCCCATTTTTATTCGCTTCCTCCATGCTGTCTCTTTTACGTACGAGCAAATGTACAGCACATTTCTGCGTTTCAACATGTCCAGAAACACGCAAATCACAGCACTACTTAAAGGCACCTAAAGGTCATGGGATGAATGTCAGTGTTTCCTTCACATCGTGCATGAAACAGTCCATTGGCTGGGTTGTTGACACAGGAACTTTTTTGTCAGACTGTAATACAAACCATTTATAAGGAAAGGGGATGGACTTGCTACTAAATTTTTTTCCTTAATAAAATGTTCTTTTGAATATATATCTTTGTATTTCATTCATTCATTCTGGACTTATGTACCGTATTTACACAGAGGTTAAAATAATAACACAACATTTCCAAACCATGGTGGTAAGTACACTTGCTTTAAACAATAAGGCATTAAAGGGTCAGACAGCTGTGTATATACTTGTGTAGCTGCGGCAGTGTTTCCTGCACAACCGAGTGTGTGCGTACAGGCCAGTTTCTGTGGGCTCTCCATGTGACCAGAGTAGAATTGCTAGACTGGGTCCCTGGGTGAGAGGCTAAACTTCTCACATTTGGGTCCCGAGCAGAAAGGGTGTGAGTTTCCCTCTCTCTGTCTACAGGTCTGCGGTGATGACCGAGTCGGTGTACATCAGTACGTCAGAATCAGCAGTGAGCAGCGCTGATGTTTGTGATGGGTGGTCCAGCTGTCCCACGCCCTTCTGGCTAACTTGTCCGTACACCTGAGCCGTCCCTCCGCCGCTCCCCGGCATGATGCAGTGGGAGAGCAGCGGCGTGTTGGCGTCATGGTTGGAACCCGTGGTGGAGGGCCCTCCGCTGACGTGACCTGTGCTGGTGGAGCCGCTGGCGCTGCTGGGTGAGCGGCTTTTGGGAGGGGGCAGGTGGTGCTGGATGACCCTGGTCGGCGGGACAGGGGCAGGGAAGTGGGCTGGAAAAGCTGCGTATCCTGGCGGGATGGGGTATCCGTTGACGGGGATAAAACGCTGGTGGGTTTGGGGCACAGCCATGGGTGTCCAGGCTGCAATGGGAGCCATCTGGCCTGGGGAGGGAATAGCCTGGGCTGGGTAGAGATACCCTGCGGCAGCCGCGGCAGCGTAGCGGGGATTGCTGAGGTTGCTGACAGGGCTTGCGCTGAGCGAGGTGGTCTGGGTGGTGGCGTTGCCTCCGCCACCAGAGGGCGTGCTGGAGCTGGCGTGGGATGACATCCCCTCCCAGGCTCTGAGGCGGGTGTGGATGTCTTTGAAGCGTGGTCGGCGTGCTGGTCCCTCCTGCCAGCACTCAGTCATCAAACCATAAAACCTGAGAGTCCACAGAGTTATTAAGTTATCAGGCAATTGTCAGAAATTCTCTAAAAGCCAGTTTCAATTTAATAAGCACATTCACATCCACACCTTTATGGATTTGGTGAAGCAATTCTTAAGTATGTGATATATTCAGTGTAATTCTACTTCGCAATTTGTAGTGAGAACAAACATGTTTTGAGGATATTTTGAGGAACTCTGATTACCCATTATACATTACATCATGTGATTATGACTTATTGACTAATTTTGGTGTTTCGGTATTAAATAAAAGTTATTTTTTTCATTTTTAATTAGAAACACCAATAGCTATGGCCTTTGAATCACAACAAGGTGAAGCCCTTGAAGAGGAATAAAAGTGAATATGTGTTTCCTTACTAGATACAAAGTTTAGGGGCAAAGTGAGGATACACGTTGTCACTGTCTCATAATTTACTTCAAAGCTTATGTTGATTAGCAACAATAACCTGGACGTACCTTGGTGGACAGTCCTCAGGGCAGGGCAGCAGCTGCCTCTTTCTCACCATCTCCATCACTTCCTGGTTGGAGAAGCCATAATAGGGCTGCAGGCCGTAGCTGAAGATCTCCCACAGCACGACTCCGAACGACCAGATGTCTGAGTCCGTGGTGAACTTGCCATAAGTGATGGCCTCGGGGGACATCCAGCGGATGGGCAGCAGAGTTTTGGGCTGGATGCAGTAGTAGTCTGAGGAGTAGATCTCTCTGGAGAGGCCCAGGTCGGAGATCTTGACGTGGAGCTGTTCTCCCACGAGAATGTTTCGAGCCGCAAGGTCTTTATGGATGTAAAAGTGGCTGGCCAAGTACTCCATCCCAGCAGTCACCTAGGTTTGGGAAAAAAAAAAATGAATGCAAGAGGAAGGAAGAAGCGGTGAAGTATGCAGGATAGCAGGATAGAAGCAGGATAGCAACTTTTATGTGAGAAAAAGTACAGAGAACTGCAGACTTAAAACTGCTTTTGTGTCCCACCTGTATCGCCATGTGCAGGAAGTCGCCATGATCCAGGCTGGACTTCACGGTGCCGTCCTCATCGCTGCTGCAGCCGACGTCAGAGTGTGGTGAACGCATGATGAGGAACTCGTGGAGGTCGCCCTGCGGCAAAAACTCAAACAGCATGCAGACGGGCTGCTCCTGGGTCACCACACCCAGCAGGCACACCACGTTTTGGTGCTGCAGCTCCGTCAGCACTGCAGCCTCCTGTGATAGAAAGAAAGATAGGGCTTTATTTAAACATAAACTATTGGGGAAAGTCTTTTCATATGCCAATATGAATGCCAAGAGAACGCCTAATTGCGTCTGAAGCAACGTGGCCTTGAAAGGTAGCCGTAAGAGGTTTGCTGTGGTGTTTCAAAGTCAAAACACAGGTTTTTGGTGTGCCGCTTCAAAGGCGGGCGGTTCAGGTCTGCCTAGTTCATCTGTGCATGGAAAGGGAGGATTATGTTTTCACGAGTCATCAGTTTCAATCCTCCTTGACATCTAAATTTATCCGGACAATCTGCCGGTAGTTACAGTTTATTTTTGGAACTATTTCAAGTGAATTAATCTGTTGTTCAGTGATTTTTAGCCATATACAGTGTGCCATCGCCCACCATGTTTCCACTGGGGAGGAAGTCCTTTGTAGTTTAAAAGTAGTAGATTATTTTGGCACCACAGTTCATTTTTAGCAATCCACACACAATTGCTAGTTAGAAGCATGTCTTTTAAGATGATTATTTAGCTTTAGAGCTTTCACACATGGTTGATTTTTTTGTATCTGTGTCCTCACCAATAATCCATGCTTACACAGTTTGATTATTTCTTTGACTTTTGAAGGAAGGATATTGGAGGACGTAAACTTTGAGCTTTGGAGGCGGAGATCCATGCTGTACCTGCTGGAAGTCGCCCCACTGCTGGGCATTGGAGACATCCTTCAGGGTCTTTATGGCCACGAGTTGAGCCTGGTCCATGCCTGGCAGATACAGGTGACCCTTATAGATCTTGCCTAAAGGGCACTCTCCAAGCTCCTCCATGAAGCGCACAGCCGAAAGGGGAAGCTCCTTGGCCTTACTCTGCAGAGAGACGAAGAAAGGAAAAAACAGGAAGAAGTGAGATCAGTGGGTAGAAAGATGTTAGACCAGCACTCTTTCCTTACCATTATTCTTGTATGGAAAAGTGAAACGATGACATTAAGTTTACATTAGTGCTTCTAATTCGTGCAGGCAAACTGCCTAATAAAACACTAAATATGTGTTTAAATTGTGAAAAAAAAAACAATAATGAGAGTATTGCCCAGAGAGCTAATAATTGTCATAATCGGACTCAGTCCATTACATCAGCTCCTAATGACTCTTTTTAACCTTTTGGAGAGCGATGTAGGAAAATTGTGAAATCTGGCAACACCTTTACGGCTTTAAAGTGTCACTGAACTGACAGGTTAGCAGCTCTTAGGAAGACTAAGAAATTAACTGTCTTGCCAGTAAAGCCGGAGAATCAGCTGCAGAAGTAACAGGAAAGCCTGTCTTTGTGAGGGGGGGCATTAGTCCCATTCAGGACACAGACTGGAGGTTTGTTTGTACAGCTAAATCCAACAGGAGTGAGCTGAAGTATGGGGTTACAAACTTTTTATAATTTTGTTGGACTTGATCAAATCTATTTCCTAATTATAGAGCACCTTAACCCCATGTTTTATCTTGAATAACAAACTCAGAAAATGCATTCAAACCCAGACAGCTGATTCTGTATATATATATATATATATATGTTATAATAAACACTAAAGATTGGGTCCAGGTTCTGTAATTAGTATAATAAAGTCAGTTCCCTTTTTAAATTTGTAATTTAATTTTAAGTGGATGTTTGTGTGTGCACGTGTGTGTGCACAAAGTTTGAGAGTTTTTTGTCCCACTTTGTACGGTTGTTCAGCGGTTGTGTGTGTGTGTGTGTGTGTGTGTGAGAGAGAGTGTGTGTGTGTGAGTGAGTTAGAGAGAGAGAGAGAGAGAGAGAGAGAGAGAGAGAGAGAGTGCAGCTGTACTTGAAGATAAAGATAAAAGGTGAGGAGAGGTTGGCAGAGATTTTCAGATTCCAGGAACTCCGAGATGAATAATGAAATTCCTCTCGGTGAGCAGGGGAGAGACACACACAGGCCCGTATGATCACTGAGGGGGGTGGTGTGTGTGTGTGTATGTGGATCAGGCGTGTGGGGGGGCCTGCTGATGTTATGAGAGACACAGATGTTTTCAGTTATGGGTTTCTTTCACCCCTTCTTTCCTCCCCACACCCAAACCCTCAGATCCTCCTCACACCACAGCAGGTTTATGTGTGTGTATGTTTATGTGTGTCTAAATGGATTGTCACAGGCAGTGGCCCCTGGGTGACCCTGCTGCCTGCTGGGTAGCAGCCTAACCCTAAACCCCAGACAGAGTTGTAGATAAGAGGGGTCGGGAGGAGAGACTTGGCAATAATATACATACATTACTGTATAATTTGAGGTTTTATCACTGATCAAAGGGATCTTAAAGGTAGAAATCACATGGAAATCCAAATGCACCTTGTCTAGTAGATTACAGTACTACAGCGACCATATTGATACATGTACCAGAGGTGCACTTCTGTAAAAGCTTTTCTTTTGCTTTTTAAATCTTTGAATTGGACGGTCATGTGGTCTGATGGCTAAGAATCATATTTCAGGCCCTTGTTGTCCACAAAGACCATTTAAAATTCACTGTGTAATTCCACAACTGCATGGTTGTCACTCTGAAAAGCTTTCTCTGATCTCCTGTTACCTTGACTCTGTGCAGATACGAGCTAGTCATCTAAACACAGCAAGGAAAGACTCCCTTTTTAGGTCAGCAAAACGTCTGTACCATTGCAAAAAAAAAAAAAAAAGAAGTAAACCACAGATATTAATGGCTTTTGATGCTTCTGTCACATTTTGCGGTCCTTCTGCAGCTGTTGATGGTAATATTATACACATTACCTTGAGAATCAGCTCTAGTTTACACAAGCAGACACACTGTCTAGATATTTCCCCCTTCCCACCTCCACCACCAAAAATTATGTGGAAAAAGATAAACAGATGATATGACCAAATGTGCAACCTTGAAAGAAATGTGATACAGATCCTAATGTGAGCGATGTGTTGGCTGGCAGAGCCTGATGATCTGCATTACAAAGAAATTCAGTGAAAGAGGGAGGCGGGGGAAGGGGAAGAGAAGGGAGGGATGAAAAAGAGGTCCAGAGGTAAAGAGAAGATGGGAGAGACAGAGGAAGAGCAACAAGAGGGAGATGGATTAAGTGAGGGCAGGAGGGAGAGGAGGAGTGTGAGGGAGAGATGTGGAAAAAGAGACAGCGGGAGAGAAATAAACAAGAGAGGCAAAAAGCTGCCGTCGAACATTCCTGGACCTGCTGAGCTCTGATGATAGAGATCTGAAGCTGAAGCTTTGCCTGAGACAGGTCATTTCCACACACACACACACACACACACACACACTCAAGCCAGTAACCAGCATGCTGCGACGTATCCCAGTTGACACACAGATGGCTGTGCCAGTGTTATGACTCCTTCCTCAGTCGGCTCTCATGACTTAAAAAGACAAACACAGCAACAAGAGAGCGCTGGTCTAGATTCACCACAGGAGAGTCCAAAAGGCTGTGTGAGTACATAAAAGTGTGTTTTTTTTCCTGTAAGCAGGGAGGCGGGAAGACTCAAGTTTATTTTTCTTATGTTTGGTGAAAGTGAGGAGAAGATAGAGAGAGAGAGAGAGAGAGAGAGAGAGAGAGAGAGAGAGAGAGAGAGAGAGAGAGAGAGAGAGAGAGAAGTGGATAATGGAGGTCTAACATTATTTGCAGAGCAGAAGTTCTCCAGTTTAGGTCCCTATTGGACAAAAGGTGTTGAAACAGAGTATCCTCCACCAATTATTCCATCAATCCTCATTACAAAGCCCCATTGTAATATTAATGTACATGATTTTTATCCTGCTTCTACCTGTTTGCCATCGTACATGTCATACTGTGCAGTATGAGGTCCAGTAATCACCTTCATCATCACTTATTTTCTTGTGAGCTCTTTGTGACTCCAGAGATCATAAATATACACATACGTTGTCCATTACTGCCTGACTCAGTGTCACTGGTTGATTTCCCCACATAGATCAATATAATACTGATGATGCTGGATGACATCACCAAAACTGTGCAATCAGCAAGTAACCCTTCAGCCTGTATGATGTCATGTGTACTCCTCTTGCTTTGCCTGTTTGCTACTTTTTCATTGGATATGGAACATGTAATTTTAGTCAATTTCTTCCTTGTGTTGTGAAAACATGGATGGAGAGGCAAAAAACACATCACAAGTTTTGTCTTGACACAGAAATGAAAAGGACACATTGACCCTGACTTCATGAGCTGCAGAATGAACACAACATGGGCTGTGTTTAACCTTTGTTTATGCAGGAAAGGTCAAAATCGCAGGCATGTTCTTTCTCAGAAACCCTCCCAGCTGCCTCTTACAACCACAACTGCAGTGTCTCAGTCTGAGGGAGCCTCCATCATTTACTTTCCCCACCCGCAGCATCGTGTGCTCCGACTGTGCAGCTCTACCTTGGGCTTGTAGGCAGTTGTGAGCATGGACATCTCGACGTTTTGTCCTCGGACTGGTTTGGGCTGGCGAGGGGCTGGAGGCCTGGAGGCCTTCTGATTGTTGCGGCACACGCAAATGAAGAAGAAGAGTAAGGCTATGGCCAACGGGATCGCAACACTGGGAACCAGGATATATAAGATCTCCATGTTGGTGCCACCAGGCTTGTCTTTATGGTCTGCAGGGATGGAAGGAGAGAGAGGGATATTAACAGACACATAGGTTACTATATGACTAAGCAATATAAAGTGATAAAGAACCATACTAGGGCTGAAGTAATTAGTCAATTCACTTATTAACTGATTCAGAGAAAATGTGCAGAAAAAATTTATTATGTTTGATGTGATGAACATTTTTCATTACTTGTTGATGTTTTATAGACTAAATAATTACTGCAATAACTGCAACTAATCAAGAAAATAATCAGTAATCAGTTGAAGCCCTATAGCATACTAGCTTTCTGCTTTTATAACATAATCAGTGATAAAGTATGACTGATGATTTAAAAAAAGCAAGTGAGAAAAGAAAGGACAGCAGTTTTACTACAGACAATAAAAGCCTTAGGACTCTTCATTAGTGTAAATTAAAAAACAAACAAACATAGCACTATATTATATACTTTGCAGCATAATTTTGGAAATCAAACCAAAGATCTGCAGTCTCTTACCACAGATGGGTATGTCACAGAGCTCCATGCGGACCCCCTCGTCTAGCGTGAAGCACCAGGGGGCCTCGTGTTTGTTCCCTGGGTTGCGGCAGTACGAGTGTCCTCCGTTGAGCTCCGGGTAGCGGACGGCCAGGTAGGTGTGGCTGTGAGGATACTGAGAGTTCCACGGCTGACACTGACGGCCCGACTTGGTCACACTGACTGTCCCTCTGTAGTCCGCCCCGCTGTTGTTGTAGCACTTATGATCTGAGGGAGAGGAAGGCAAGGTTATCTATTAGGTGTGTGTGTTAAGCTTGAGTAGTACGCTCACATTATCACTTCTTTCCTTTGGGCGGCAGTGGACGGGGGTGCCAGCTGCAAATTTTCTTTCTTTAGTCATCCCCATTTTCTTTCACACTCACACACACACTTAATGTTAGAGGGATTATATTCTAGATGCTAATAAAATATTGATAGTAAGAGTTTGTGTGTATGTTCAGGTATTTTTAGAACAAAACAAGTACTGTGTGCAAACCATTTTCCAAAGTATACTCCTCACATGTTTCAGGCAGCCTGTAGTTTTCTTCATCTTTTATTCATATTGATATTCATTTAACTATGAACATTTAACAACTTTAAAGGTTTTTTTTCAATGTCATGTAAGACAAACTTCCTTGACAGAGTTACAATGTTACATTATTATTGTTACATTATTACATTGTAATGCAGTTGTGCGAAATCTAAAATTAGTGTAAATCTATTATCTGAACATCAAATTAATAATTAACAATGTGCATGTTTCATTACAATGTTTGATATATCTATATCTATATATATATATCTATATCTATATAAATATATACACACACACACACACACACACACACATACACACACACATACATATATATATACATATATATATATATATACATATATATACACACACACACACATATATATGTATATATATATATATATATATATATATATATATACATATATATATATATATATATATATATATATATATATATATATATATATATATATATATATATATATATATACATATATATATATATATATATATATATATATATATATATATATATACATATATATATATATATATATACACATATATATATATATATATATATATATATATATATATATATATATATACACATATATATATATATATATATATATATATATATATATATATATATATATATATATATATACATATATATATATATATATATATATATATATATATATATATATACATATATATATACATATATATACACATATATATAGTTTCACCATATAGTATAGTTAGTTTCACCATACAAATAAAGTTAGTCTGAGTTTTTAAATCATTTTCAAATCATGCAATCGGCAGGTGAACATGTCTTACTCTTGTTTATGGGCTCGGCCATGGGGATGCCAATCCTCAGACAGTTGGCAGCCTCGGGGCTGTCAGAGGCGGCCAGGTCGTCACAGTTCGGCAGCTTCAGTCTCTTCAGGATGATGGGGTTTGAGCGGGCAATGATGTACTCCGTCTTACACAGGTCGTTCTCCAGGATCTCACACTCGTCCTTACACAGGTCCCGGGGCTTGTCGGTTCCGGAGCTGCGGTCGCACGTCGGGAAGGCAAAGTGGCAGAGGGAAGGGATGGCGAACTGGGAACAACGGTCGGACAAGTGGTTGGATGTCCCGATCATGGTGAAGGCCGCTGGAGAGAGGGGAGGCAAAATGATATATTCATTTTGTCGGTTTCTTTGAAACCACACAGTCTGACATAATAATACATCTTTAAATTCATTTACATTAAAGTTTTTGTTGCTGTTTAAAAGACAAGAGGCAGAAAATGAAATATTTTATACATTCTTTGACTGATTCTTTCCCATATTTATTAAAATACATGAAAAATACACAAGCAGTACTAAAGCAATCCTCTGCTCACATTGCTTCTAAATTTTGAGCATCCAGACATACAAAGGATCAAAGAAGGAGACTATCGGTGAAAGCTGCCCCAGTAAATGTATGATTCATAGTCAGACTGTGCGGTTATTGCAAACATGTGCTTTTCTGTGGTTGTGATTATCAGTAAAGCAGCTCTGTGGGGGGTGGAGGGGAAGACAAGCAATTATAGTGAATAACTTAAGCTGGCAGTTATCCAAAGGCTCCTACAGCACATGTGTCTTGAATAAAATGATACCGAAGATCATTGAAAGTGATATTAAATCCAAGATGGCGAACAACTACCGAATGTGGGTGTACCGGGTGTGAAATGTGTGATTTACAGTCCTACTATAGGCTCATTACGACCCTGTGGCGTCATAAATCTTCATTATCACTCGTCCTTGATGTTTCAGTTTAAGAGTCTGAGTTCATGGCCCCTTTGTGTCCCTGAACTGTTCAGCGCAGAAGCTAACAGCTGCACGGATGTAATCAATAACACACACATTAAAGTGACCTCCGAGGAAATGTGAACGCAAACACGCTAAACAAAAACACAGAAACAGAGACACAGACATGTGCAACATTATGAAACAGTTTTTGGGCCATTTGTGCTCCATGCAGAGTGGTGACCCTGCTGAACTTCCTTTTAATTCCTTAAGTGATGTCTTGTTTTCTTCCTACTGCATATAAGTTAATGTTTATCTTCTAAGCAGTCCTCATTCACAGATGGTTTTCATTGATTTAGCATATGCAGAGGAGGCAGTGCTGTATCAGCCCTTGTTTGCTGAAGACATGTGTGAGCATGGTTGGATGATGGTTTGAACGAGTGAACTCACGGGATGAAAGCACACACAAAATGCATGCAAAGGGAACAACCAGTTTGTCCTTGTGATCACTGTGAGGCTTTGCTTATCTGGCAAAATTCATGCATATGTTGAGCAGAAAGTAAAGTATGGCAAAATTGGGTCTGTTTCATGCACAAAAATACACAACAACTTAGAGTGCTGCAGAAGAAAATATATGTTCAGAATGTACACCATCTACTGCACAAGCAGAAGTGTATTTAGATTTTTGAGATTTTTAAGGATAAGCGAAATTGATTTTTTTTTTTTGCTGTAAAGGGGGCCGTTTCTCACCTGTGATCTGGGTCTCGATCTCACCCTGCATCTGCAACGAGTCAACAAAGATGCTGCGGTTACCGATGAAGCGGGCACAGGCGATGCCTCTGTACGGCTGGCAGAATCCTTCTTCATCGAAATCCTCCCTGAAACATACAGAAAGATGGAAGAGACAGAGTAGAGGAATTAAGTTTGCTTACATGTATATAAACAATATTAATACATGAAGTAGGTTGCAATATTTGTCCAATTCAAAGAGCCAGTTGACTTCTGTGGAAAGAATCACTTATGGCCAAATGTTATGCAATACATAGAAATTCCACTAGATGTCAGTCTATGTTTGAAAATGACTGACACCAAACCAAGTAGTTGCACTTGAGTGGAAGGAAAAAAACAAAGCTGTTTCTTTTTGCTGATCCTAAACCAAGACGTTCCCCTTTGCTTGGCTAAAGATAAGTTAAATTAGAAGGCAAAGGAGGGGATCCGAAACACACATAGACACACACACATCCCAGTTCACAGCACAGATGTAAACCGCATTAGGAATTAATGTTTGACTTTATTCCTGTTTATGGCACAGAGATGTCATCATGAGCCTTAATCCAAAACATATGCAGGCAGAGAGAGAGAGAGAGAAAGACTTGATGATTATGTTTTCACTTAACTTTTACTTCCTTTGGTACTCTTGATTTTTTGGGGCTTTTTTCTAGGTTTCGGGTTTTCACTTTTTTTTTTTCAAATCAATTTTTCGCCCTGCTCTTTCCTGCTCTGCCCTGATTTCTCACCTTTCTCATTCCCTATATACGCTCCCTCATACACCCAGACACACACACACGCAAACCACATGCTGACTAGAACGCTACTCACTCAGTGTGAGATCACTGTGTCACTGTTTAAATTGTGCCATATGGGGACTTATGGGGACCAGGCATAACCACAATATATAGGGGAGATCACAGTGCCACTGCGCATGCACACACACAAAACCAAGCCCAAAAGAACCATATTGCAGCTATTGGCTGACTGAAAGTGCATCCTTATACTTCAGATACCACTGCTTGAGTAATGGCAAACAGAAGGACTCCATTTAAACTGAGCAGAATGTGAAATTTTGTTAAATACTTTAAATCGATTGATTTAAAAGTTAACCTTGGACTATACCATGTTACCACTGGAATTTACAACTTTGTTTAGCTACTTCAGCTACATTTTATGAAAACACTCATTTCACATTGTATTTAACTGTAAAATAAAGCCTCTTGAGCTCTTGGCTTAACGCTTCATTATCATCCAACCAAGTCTGCTGCCTTTGTTGGTGAGAGTTAGGTAGTTTACAAGGGACGTAACGGAGTGTGAATTACACTAATTACGCCACAAACTGTAAAACTGCACTAAAAAGGGGCTTACAGATGCAACTGAGAACAAGGTGACAATGGCGCAAGGCACACACAAACACGCAAAACAGCCTTCGTAACGCAGAGGGTGTGTGAGTTGAGAGTTGGGTGCGAGTAAGGGGTCATTAGACTCCCTCTCTCAGAGGAGTGTTAACTGAAAGGCCAAGGTCAGCTCGCTCTCTCTAACCCCGTCTGTGCACGTCTAAATGGACTTTCCAGGCGTGGACATGCACATATACACACACACACACACACACACACACACAGAGAGAAAGGGAACTGTAGAGCAGTGGTGTGTCTACTGCCGATTCCATGGCGATATGATAACATTACACTTACAGCTTAATACAGGTTTAAGCAGATTTTATCCATGGAATATGTAATTTCCTACTAAAATGTGGAAATCGGTAATAATGAGTTCATGTTGCGGTGAGCCTGCAGAGGGCTTAGCACCCCCTTCATCAAGCCACAAACTGCTACATCTTCCCATTTTTTTCCTTCTCGCGTTTCATCTCTTAAGGTGAAAATCATTGCATTGGCATCAAAGACGTAACAGGAGAGCCCTGTAATGAAAAACTGTGCCACTGCGAAAACGAGCTGAACGACCTGAGGGATTGTTGATCAATCCGCGGGGCTGTGACCACTCTGTACGTAATGAAGCAGAATTTGAGGAGGAGATCTGGAGCATGAGAAAGCACACAGGACACAAAACGGGGGCTGGAGTGCGTCCAGGCTGCCGAGAGGTTAGTTTGGTTGTGCGTCACAGAGGGATGGTGGACACACACATCCACACCGACATCAAGCCACACACAGACAAGTAAATGACAAGGGAGAACAGACGATCCACCACAATGCAGCCAGATCCCCGCAGGCAAATTACAACTCTGGCCAGCCCGAATGGCCTCAACCGAACCAGCTCAGCCCAAATCACGAATCGCCCCTCGATGCTTTCTATATTTTAATTTCTTTTGCTCCTCTCCAAGTCGACTTACACTGAAAGCCATGTCTGAGAGGCATATCAAAGTGTCTGTATGCTGTCCATTGCAGGAGAAATGAGTTATCACATGTCTAAAGAGAGAAATGGGTAGGAAAGACACATCTAGAATAACCTAATCACTGTGAGACATCTGAGGTTTTGTTTTTTGTGTGTGTGTGTGTGTGTGAGAGAGAGAGAGAGAGAGCTATTCCAGGCAGAGAGAGAGCCAAGTGCGGTTGCTATTTGTATAAACAGTGGATGGCTGTTCAGGACTTTTATTTTACACACCAACGCCATGGGCCCTCTGTGTAATGTTTTATAATAGTTAATTACAAGGAGAGGAGTTTCCCTCTGAGGCCCGATCTATAATCCAGATCCAAACAGAAAGGCGAGCCTCGCCACAGAACCTAAACAAGGTATGGAGGACATTGATTCATTGTCCAATTACATTTTTTCCAACCTCATTATTTATTCAGGGAAGCGCTTGCTAAACAGCAATGCTCTTTTTTTTCCCCCCCAGCACCACCCTAATTCAGGTCCATATGGTTACATACATTCACACCTGGGTGGTATCAGTACAGTTAGACCATGCAGCCAGTTGCACTGTGTCTTTTTGATCAAGACAGAGATGTGGGTAAGCTAACCAGTGGGAAAATGATAAATAGAAATAGTTAAATGTGACATTTTAAGCTCCACTCTTCCTGGTTTGATAACTTCAAAGTAAAAAAGACAAGTTAGACAACATTAGTCCAATGATCGTGAAACTAGATAATATAAGAATGAGAAATGTAGCCAGAAAACAAAAAGGTTAAATTCACAATCTGCAAGGCACCAATAGTTTATAATGTACGTATATTATACATATACACTATACATACGAGTATTTATTTAGCTGTAGGCCTCCAAAAATCTACTGTGTAAACACTGAAAACTACACACACTCGTGTGTATATTGTCTTATTGTACATTATCATATACACATATGTGTAAGTGTTTAAAGAAAGTTGAGATGGTAAACCGATAAACCAGAAAGCGATGACAGGATGAAGAGACATGTTTTGCGTGCATTTGGAGGACTGTTGACAAACGTAACATTAACGGGAAAGGGAGAGTTTTTAAAGTTGGGGAGGATGAATGTTAAACCCACAAAATGGATGATTCATTCAGAGTCAATTCAACACTTAATCATCCTCAAAAAAAAAATAAAGACAGAAAAACTGGATTCCTTTAACACTTGTAACTGATCAAAATGTGGAGTCTGTCTTCTCTCACTATCTTTGCAGGGACTGCTGATACTCCTCCCTCCATAATGCATCAGAGTTTTGGCAAAGGTGGTGAGTTGTTGGCTTCTTTCCTTTGTTTCGTTGTCACAGTGTGATCTATCCAAATGCAAAATAGACGCAAATAAAGAAAATAAAGAGTACTTGAATCTATGGCATCAGAAATAAAAAAGAAATAACCTGAAAGAATGAACTACATGGGCAGTTCAGACTGTTGAGTATTAAGAAAATCTAATTATTGAGTGCATCACTTGATTAAGTTAAGTGGTCAAACATTTTGCATGTATGAAAATACTTCCTAAAGAACCTTAAAAAGTGTGGATCATAACTACTGAGGCGCATGTTCTGTTTTTTCCTGAATAAATAAACGTCTCCTTGCTCAGGATTTCATTGTTGGGCCTATAATTTGCTTTATGTTTAGATTTTGGAGCAAATCTTTGGGCCGCCAGCATGTAAACTTGGGTATTTGTATTTCTCACTGAGAAGCTGTGGGCTGGGATGACGGCTTTGTGTCGAGTTCTGGGGTTAAGGGGATGTGAAACTCAACACTCGTTGTCAGAGGGGATCTAGAGAGGATGGGATTTGAGGGCGAGGGCGAGGCAGGCGAGGGGGCGGATCCCGATGACATTTTAGACTTCAGGGTTTCGTCTCCTGGAGCTGCTGCGGGTGCTGAGTGAAGAGGAGATGAGCTGCCGGCAGCGTGAGGTCACAGCTGTTCCTGATGCTGATTGGTGATGTCCCTCAACTCGTGTTGTTTTTTTTTTGTTTTTTTTTAAAAACACACACTCCATGGGTTTGTGTCAATGTGCAACGGCAACCCCTGAATCCCCAAAATTTCTTCTCAGCTCCCAGTTGATATTTTGAAAATGTTTGACTATGAACTGTGGTGACTTTTGAAACAGTAATAAGATGAAGACAATTTGGGGCAGTGTACAATACTAATAAATTTAGGAGGTATGGATTTAAAGGACCATACCAGTGTTTTTGCCAAGTTTTCCTAAACTAAAAATGTTGGGGCTAGTATGTACTGTACTATTTTGCATATGATAATGATAGTTATATACTCATTAATGTTACAAGATATGTTGTTTATTCTGTTTTTGTTAACATCTGGCCTGAGAACAGATGAAATTAGATGAAAACTCATTTGCAGTTACTTTTTTTAATATGGAGCAATGAGCATTTTCCCTGAATAAACTAATAAAATAAAATAAATCATGTGTACTTTACATTCTTCTCAACCATTTTAAACACTATCCATATAGCCACCCATACATCAACAAACTGCCATTGGTTACCACTAAATTCACAGTATTTGCATACTAGTTTGCTGTGAGCTGTTTAATGAATTAAGATATTAATTCATTATGGCAACGTACTGAAGACATGTCATCCAACACAGATCATAGTTGGATTTAATTTTTGTTCTTGAGCTCAAAGGCTCACTAACATGTGACACTTTTGTGCCCTTTTACAGAGACTTTGTGAACATGCGTATGTGTGTTAGATGGTGTCCAACAACAAATTGAAGACACTTGTGGGTCTGGAAAGGAGCGAACAGACAGGGAGGATGAGAGGGGGAAAACAATGGACAATTCACGTGGTGGCTCTCCTCAAGAGACTGCATTTCCTCCCGTGGAAGTAAGTCTGACACAAAAGATGAAAACCCAGATGAGAAAACAGAATGTGCTCAGCATTATTCAGCCTGTTCACAATCAGAAAAAAGTACCACAGAATTAGTACTCAGCAAAACATAAGGACAGGATTTTGCCAGAGCCTCACTTTTCTGTTTATCTGTATAATCCTGGTGAAATATATTCTGATATTTTGCAACAGCCAACAATAACTGAGGGAGTGATTCATACACTGGTGTCTGCTTAGAGACGGGGTAACTCAATTATCACTGGAGAATTGCAGAATTCATGCGTTGGCTGCAGCTTGTAATGATCTCTCACTGACGGGGAGCCAAAATGGCCACCAGAGGCTGAGGTTGACTGGGGTCTGCGGCTGCCAGTGGCCCGTGACCGCACTGGGAATGAGCAGCGAGCGAAGGCCACTGGGCGCTGCATTAGGACACAATGAAGAAAGAACGAGCCCTCCGAGTCCTCGTGTTACTGCTGCTCACTGACTGCAACAATAGAGGCTTCTGTCGGAGAGAGGCACGAGACAGGAAGGAAGACGAAACATAAGGAATTATGTGGAGGACATCAGGGATGGACTTGAGTCGGGTTTTTTTTTTCAGTATAGCTTTAGAAAGAAGTAGTAGAGGTAGTCTTATGCTGTTTCCTCGCTCTGCTCAGGTGGAAAAGATGCTGCACTGATGTGGGCATGCTGTTTAAAGTACTGGTGAGAAAACACAAGACTATTTAGGATGACCAGTTTGAGTAATACTTTCATGAGTTTGAAGGATTATCAAGTGCTTAAACAACTGTTAATAACAGGAAGGATTTTAAGGCTCTGGAGAGTCATCTCATAAAGAAATAAATAGTAGAAATACGACTTACTGGATGACATCATGTTGCGGTGAAGTTGAACCTGATTCAACTTTTCTGCCTGACCAACCTGCATCGATGGACTGGCCTCATTCAAATGACTGACAGGCCTGCATTTTTTTTTTTTTTCCCCCAAAAACACACAGGGTTTTTAGTCGGTCTAAACATGGCCTGCAGTCGTGGTGACATCTCTGCCTCTCTGCTAAATATACACTTCTTGTAGTTATTTCAAGCAAACAATTGTTTGTGCTGCCAGAAATGTTAAATGCATCAGTTCCAGCCAGTCTGAGGAATTTTCACAGACAAGACGTAGCAGGCGCTAGTTTGTTTGAACACTAAATGCTAAAGCTTTTATGAAACTGCCTATGGTTGAAATACTCTTGATTGGAGATAGAAAGCCCAACATTCATTTATCTTAACATTTCACTGAATGTAGCTTGAAAGCTGATCTTATCATAAATAGCCCAACGGAATGACTCCCAGCTATAGTTGCTGCTGTTTGATGTGTGGGACTCCTTAAGTATGTGCTGTAAGAACCAGTCTTTGCCCACGCAGGCTGGAAGTCATGACTGTGGATAGTACTAAAGAGTTTTAATAACAGGGTTCACCCGTACATGGTGATTTGACATGCGGGGAAGGACTCTACATCAACCCCGTCACTCCTCGCAGCGCTGGTGACATCACTTCCCTCGGAAGACTGCTGGGGTATCAGAGGTCCATGAGGGGGAGTGAGGGCGTCAATCAGCCTGTCAATTATCAGGATTGGAGGGCAATATGTCTCCTAAAACCTAACATAAACCCAGCAGCGTTTAGACAGACACGAACACACACAAACAAATGGAGCACAGGGTAGAATCCATTACACGGTAGAATCCATTACCAGGTTTGACCCTCTGGTTGAAGATATCCCTGAAAACAAATAACAGACAGACGGAGAACGCAGAAGGTCTATGAAAGCAAAAAAGAAAAAAGAAAAAAAGAATTGGAGAGTGACAAAGTGGGATGAGAGGAGGGGGAGAGAGGTTAAGTCAGATATAGAAATGAGAGAGAGGTTGAAAGGTAATTGAGGAAAAGAAGGAGACTCAGGACTGGAAACAGTTGAAAGCTTTAGGCACCAAGTCTGACTGCTTTTCAACAATGTAGTAAGTGTGTGTATGACGCAAAGCATCATTATCTCAAAAACATCATCCATTTTTCTTTCATTGCTTTGCTTTTATTTAACTTATACCTAATGAGATGAAGACCCAACTACAACCATTCAGTTATCTCAGTAAGAAGCTGTATTGATCATCTCTACCCAGCCTCCATCAGGAAGGTCCAACATGATGCCAAAAAGAAGAAGTGCTGATAAAGGAGTATTATAAATGCAGCTGTTTATTTTCAGAAAAAGTTTTCCCTCCTGGAGCAATGATGCAAATTGTAAAAATTCCTGTCTTTAGATTATCTCAATGGCATTCCTTGAACTGACTCCAGGCTGCCTTGAAATATTCGTGTGGAAATCATAATAACAGGAAACGCAAAGAGAGCGCAAAACAGGGGGAAAAAGATAGCCAAGAGCGAAGCGACTTCTGTGATATAGGCAGCATGTAACCCCCATCCCACTCCACTTACATGCACACACAAACACACCCACATCCACACCCACACACTTTCCTGCATGATTTACGGCAGCTTATTGCCTAGATCACAGATCCCAATCTGAAAGCACAAAGGCAGACACTTAAAAAAAGACAGGAGGACACATGTTTTTTGGCTGACTGGCTACTGACGGTGCTTAAGGAACAAGCAGACACACGTCTGAACACATGCGCGGCTTCCTGGGGAAAGCGGAATAATCCTTGATGAGAGCGACTAAGAGTCACTAAAGGCATGTATTGTGGGGAAGGAAAACACGGTCGCACTGTGGAGCCTGTAAATAATCTCTCTTTACACACTCTGCAGTCTCAAAGGTGTCTGAAGGACGCAGAAAACAAACAGAAAGGGCTTAAGTCTGGTTAAAGGAGATCCATGTTGATACATTCACACAGTAACACAAAGCCATTAAGTCACAGATGATGACTGTGCGCTTCATTCGTCTTTGCCAGTGCCTAAAAATCAAGCTCTTGGTTACTTTCTGCACAGTTGTGAAATCATTCATTGGCAGTAGCCTCATTATATCAGAAGGCAACGCAGCTGCCAGACTTACTGATGACTGCTTATGACTTATACGCCAGTTAGGCTTTATCTTGAATGGAAAACCTCTTCCTCTGCTATATGCATCACGACAATTATTGCTTTCTCCGCCTACACATAAAACCCACATCCGACATTCAGAGAATTCAGGCATGTTGTCTGAGGTTTCTGGGGATTATGGGGGAAAAATAGTGAGGACGTTGCTTGAAGAAGCTCGAGCAGACGGGCCAAGCTAAAGAAATGTGGGCACAACAGAAAGGTAAACACTCATAACGCCTCATCAAAAGGTGAGTGAGTAGTGAGACACACTAAATAGCACTGACAATCAGATAAGTGAAGCTAATCTCTTGCTGAAAGACAACTTGTCTGCACCAAGTGATACTCTCAGAGGTTATACCTTTGCCAAAAATCATAAAGAGGTCTGAAACACATACACTGACTGTCATCTACAAATGGATAAAATGACTACAGGCCACCCGCTGTACTGTACACATAGACACAAACTCTTTTCTCAGAAAGTCCTGCTTGTCTTAAGGACGCGGCTCCTGACCTTCCAATAAAAGACAATTTACAGGCTCCCATACTCTTAAAAACAAAGGGGATGAACCAGCACATTATTCAGTTCATACAGGGGCCAGACACACACTCTTAGAGATGTCATATATATTTACAACATGGTCTGTGTGTCTGTGTGTGTTTACATGATGTATGTGTGTGTTTATATGATGTGTTCCCTTCTGTGTGCTCACATGAACTTCATGCCCAGAGGCGTCTCGGGATGGAAAAAACTTTTTGCAGTTTCTTTCGCAACAAATTAAGTTTAAAACTTATAAACTCCTGTAAATGTGTGAGACACACACACACACACACACACACACAAAGTGCCTCCCCTTTCTCGCGCTCTGTGTCCATCATTTGATCATTTGGCTGGCTGAGCAGCAGAGCCCACCCACATGCTGGCCTTAAGGGACCAATTCAGGTTACACTGATATTTCTATATATGAAAATGATTTTACCTTTAAAAAACATACCTGGGAGCAGAATGCCTAAAATGAAATCTGCTCCCTTTTACGCATTTTACTGTCAGCGACTACCAGCAGCCTGAGATTGTTTGTACTGAGCCTCTCCTCGTCCACACAGTTCACTTTCAGGCCACTGTAAGACTATTTTGGCACTATTCCACAGTCATTATTAGATTTGCTAAAAGGGAAATGACAAGCAGTAAAGGTCATGATTCTGTTGACACTATTAATATTGCAAGTACAGTGCACATTCAGATAAACTAAACTAATTTTGTTAATGAGAAGTTTGTCTGTTATCATGAGATATTCTAGACATACTGTATAGGAAGAGCATATAAAGTGTGAAGGCGTAGTAAATGACTCTTAATAGACTATTATTTCTACTATATTCATTTTTATCTTGCTATACACCAACAAATGTGATAATGTGCCTGTTGGTCCCATTTTTGTTGTATAATCACTCTGTAAGGACACTTGTAATGAGAATCTTGACCATCAATTACCACATCAGTCTTTATCTGACCCTGTTGCCTTAATTTGACATTCAAATGCTTCCTGGTAAAATCTCTCTCTGAAGAAGGGGCCAAGAGTCAAATTTAGACACTTTCTACCTTATCACAACCCAAAATGTCATCAAGTCATATGTATGCAATTTAGTCGGCGCCAGGACCAATAAATTCAAAACTCATTGATAAGCTGATTCCAGCTGAAAGGGCACCCTTTATTAACACTCTCTATGTCAAACTACATTGATCCTGTAGAGCCCTACAAATTGCTAAATGTCCCCTGGCTCAGGCTTGCAGGGTTCAAGTCCAAGCTGCAAACAAATGGCTCTATTTAAACCTGGAAACACTGAAGGCACACTGTGCCTCCGTCTGTTCCTCTCACACACTCGTCACAGAGGGCAAAGAAAGAAACACTTTCTGTGCATGCCTGTCTGTCTGCCTGTATGTGTGTGTGTGTATTTTTCTTTTTTTTCCATCACAGGACTGCGTGTGTATGTGTGTTCATGGGAGGTTAAGGGCAAAGTTCAGGGAAACCCCACATACCCCATCTAGGCCTTATAACCCTCGGGGAGAGAACGTGATTCACAACAACACAAAAACACACACACACACACACACGCTTTCTTGAAGCACAGACTTTACCAGACCTACCAGACCTTGACCAGACCTGCCAACAGGATCACCTACAGGCAGGCACAGGGGATTCTGGGAAACAGGAAACAGGAAGTGGGCCCTGTCCAAGCTAAGTGTGAAAGCCTTGTTCATAATGAGTTGTGTATGAAACTCGTGGTGTGTGGTAAAGTGTGTAAAGACAGACCTGCACCCTTACTAAAGCCTAATAATCTAAATTGGTTTAATGGTTAAAGGTAGCTAAACATTACGACAGTCCCCACATGCTTGTGTGTGCGTGTATTCATATGTGTGTGTGTGTGTGTGTGTGAAGCCCCCTGACCTGGGCAGCATTTAGCAGAGAGGCATCCAGGCTTGTGGGAGGGGGCTGCGGTGGGATCTCTGGTTTCAAACGGTGCTGGCGCCCTGGGACCAGGCCATGTCAAAGGGCCTGTCCCCGATGAGCCATATTAAGGCCCTGATGCCCAATCAATCAGCACCGTGCTAAAAAGAATCCACAACAAGGCGGCAATTAAGCCCAACAGAGAGCTTAACCAAACATATGTGAGAGATAGGGTGTGCAAGAGTAACTGCATGTGTAGTTCTTTGACTCTGTGTTTTCATGTAGAAGTGAATTTGTGTGACTGCGTGTGGGTAATAGCCTTCTGAGACAGAAGAAAAAAAAGAAAAAGCCGCAGTCTTCTCTGGACGTGCAAAGTAACAGAGGACAGAAGTGAGGAAAGTCAGTGTAGCTACATATGCAGTATAAGTGGTGGTGTACACATACATTTAACAATTGAAACTCCATCCAAAAGTGAATGTTAAACACTGACAGAATGCCCCTTTTTCACCTTTTGCCAAAAGAGTTTAATCCATTTTCCATGTTTGGCAGTCACCACGACTACTAAGCAATTTGGGAATGGTGCAACAGCCCTTGCTCTCAGCCTTTATTTAAACTACGGGTTGAGAAAACTCCAGTGGTACAGAGCCTGTTGTTGGCAGTCTTGCAGAGCTCCAGAGTGAAAGTGATATTTTCTTAACCGGATCCCAAACTGAAATAAGTTTCGCAGAGCCCCCTGCGTTGGTCGGATGTGGAGTGCTGAAGTGGATCAGTAAGTGGCACAAGAGCAGTGCATCCAAAAATTGAGTGGGCCTGTCATCCCCTCTGCCTGAATGGGTGCGATGCTTGTGGTGGGGAGCAAATCATCATCAATCCTGGCCGGCATCTGAGAACCACAGCAGTGTTGACACTGGCACTGAGGTGAGGAGAAGTGAAACCGAAATCCAGCGTTTCTCAATACGGCACACACAAGTCCACAGGCTGACTCGGGCGCCTATTGTGACCAAAAACAGCACAAGTTCGTACGCTGAGGGCAGAGTGAGAGGGAAGACTGGTTTGTCAGTGGTGGACCTGGGTGTAAACTTGCATATCTCTCTGGCTAAAGAGTCACTGAGCAGAACACCCAGCACCACATGAAACTTTCGTGCTTCGTTTAAAACTATCTGTCAAATAGGCACAACAACAGTGTACTACAGGCGTTATCAGTGAAGTGGATCTCTTATCTTCATGCCTATGCATTTACAACTATGGTTCTACGTTTTCGGAAATACACTTAATATTAATATTGCTCTAATTTCTGGACGCTAACTGTAAATCTACTGCCAGCAGTGGGTGAGCTTAGCTTGCAGCGGAAAGTCTGTAATCGAGGGCAAACAGACTGGCTCTGTCCAAGAGTAACAAAATCTATAGGCAACTCTAAAGATCAGAAATCAACACAATCTCAGCCCTTTCATAAGCAATGTGTAAAAATGTCAATTTGTTGTTATGTGCCGGACTATTTCTTGGCAAAGCACAGACACTTTTTCTTTTCTGTGAAATAACCAGGAGATTGTTGTTATTACATTTCAGTTTCTCAACAGATTGAACAAATAAGATATGATGTGTTATTTAGCGAGATTTAGTAAGCTTTTGTTCAAGCTTTGGCAATCTAGCTCGGTATCTTTCCATCTTACTTTCTGCAAAACATGAATATCCCAAAATGTCAAACTATTTGAATAAAAAGGGATTTGTGGTTGATTAGGCATTCCTGTTGGTTTAATAGGGTCCCTGCAACTTGCAAGGGTCCGTTTTGTATGGAAAAGTCTATTTCTAAGGAGGACTGTGATTAAGAGGTGCACTTATATCAAGGAGGCTGCGACTGATAATCTTTAGTATTCTATTCTAATACCTTGTATTTTACAGTAAGGCACCAAATTAAAAGAGAGGACACCACATAAAAGGCTACAGGGGAGCTGCAGCGAATATAAGAAAAGGCCAATGATACATGAAAAAGAAATATATCTGGCAAAAACTGATAAAAGAGGAAGAGCACACAGAAAGTGGTGCCTTATTAAACTTAAATGTGACATTCATTCAGCAGCTAATTGAATATACTGATAAGACACTTACCTTGCTGCGCCTTGTATTTATGCCACCCAAGCAACAAGGCATGTGAACGCCAATGTCAGCTGTTTGATCAGTCAGTTTGCTGGTTTGCTCGTCAGTCTAGATCTCGAGAGCCATCATATAGCTGAGAGCAAAATATCTGTAATAGCCTCCCTAAATAATTATCTGAGTTAAGAGCTTAATCGCAGTTTAAGTAAATGTTTTGACATGTTGTTACTAAATTAATGAGAACTTTGGATGCTTTAATTTGCTGATCCCTGCCAGATAAAACCCCTCGCCGGCATCCTTTCATCCTTCCACACTCACAGAGCGCACCTCGGAGGCACTGATTGTGTAATTACCTGACGTCTTAATAAATCACATGTTAATTACACAGACATTGTAAGTACAAGCCTTCCAGGACAGCTGCTGTACAACATGAAGGAGAAGAGAAAAGGGTCTCAGGGTATCAATAAATCTATTATGATTACCGTACACACATATTTTGGCGCCTAATGCCTTTGAACAGGCTCGAACAGGCTTCGGGATCGACTTGGTGTGACACCTTCAAGCCATTACACATTTTGGAAACTACTTCCTTAAACTAATTTGTCAATCAGCCTGCGCTCCGCTGTGGGTGAGAAACACACGCTACAGTCCTGCCCATACAAAGTCAAACTGCGCCTTCGGTTTTAACTCTCCGATGCTTCGACTGCATAATTAGATTGCCGGAGGGCTGATGGCAGAACGGGCCTCTCGGTCCCTGTCACGTCAGCTACGAGGTCAATTTAGTCCTGTGTGTTGACAGCTGGCTAATTACAGAGCCATCCACCGCGTGTTGGTTGGTTTCTTACCACACACACAGATATACACGGGATATATATACACACACATAGAGCTGCAGGAAAGGCTATACTGTCTGTGTGTTTATACTGCGTTACAGTTAAAACACACCTGATTAGAGAAATCATTCCGAGTTGTCAAATAACACCCAAACACGATCTTAACTCACAAATTAATTACAAACTGACAAAAAAGAAATAAAGATCTAACTGTATTACAGATGTAGCTATACTTACAGACATAAACACATACATGTACACACATAAATCTAATCTTTAACCAGCACGCTCAGGCATGTGTGATTGTTGGATTTACTGTCAAAGAGAAGCAAAGCACATCTTCCACCAAATACTGTCAACTTTTTTTTTTTTTTTTTTCTTTTTTAAAAAAAGGGGGATATGTTGAAGTAAATGGAAGCAGAAAGGTCAGGGTACTGACACAAAAGAAGCCAGAAAAAACAGCGTAGTGAGAATCTGGTCTTTGTTAAAAGCTGTCGTCTTTATTCTCCAGCACAGAGTGGACAGAGGGGAAAGCGGAGAGGCACGGTGGAGGGGAAGGAAAGAAAGGAAAAAAAAAAAGCAGCTATTTTTATAATTGCTTTTTTTTGCCGGTGCTGAGAGAAAAGTGGAGGGGAAAGTTTTGAGAAATTTAAACAGCCTTGACAGCCGGGATGTAGTTGTATTAATCTTTTCAAACAGGGAGAAAACCCCTCTATTATAAACACAGACAGAGGCTCTGAGATCAGCTGCCGCATTGCATAAAGTCTGTTTATTGCTGCTGTCAGATTAAAAAAACGTATATATCCAGTGAGACAACATTTTTGGAAATATAAAAGCAACCGTATTTTGGAAATCATACAAGAAATTATGATATAATGAAGTTAAACCTGCAATAACTGATTTTTTGGTCACTTGGGAACAACAGAAAAAAAATAATATCATCACCTTTTAAGAGTCTATTTACACATTCAGCTATTACAGGGTGACATTAGCAGTCATTTCCAGTCATGTTTCTGAATGAATGGAAGTCCAGTATTCATTCTCCATGTAGCTCTGCGTTTGGTCTCTATAGAGAAGCAGCGAAATGCTCCACCATGTTAGCTAGTTGGTTACTCACTTTGTCTGCTGTTTGCAGTGTACAGAGAGTTAATCAGAGCTTTTTCACTGAAAATGGCCCCATAGGAGCAGTGCAACTGGAACAGAGCTTTAAAATTTCAGGCCCTAAAAGTAAAACAAGGAGCTGAGAGACGCTAAAGCCTCAACGAGCAACGAGGGGAAATGCAGGTTATGAGAGAGTGGGTTTGGCTATATAAGCAAAACCTTGACACGATGCAAAATGACAACTCAGAAAGGCTTTTCACAAACCCGTAGACCATGTGTCATATGGTACCAACTCCCACAATGCTTACAGTGCCTTATCCGAGTCCTGTAATAAAGTTATGACTTATTGTGATGCAAGAGGGAAATCTCCGCTCAGAAAACATGTGTTCGCTCATTAAATTAAACACTGTCATTCATTTTCTATAGTTAATGTGCTCACTCAAATGGCTCCAACACAGACAAAAAGAAAAAAAAATACATGAAAGAAGTAATAAAATGAATTTACAGTTCAGCTTCAGTCCTGCCTGACTGCAGAACATGTGTTTTATAAAGATCTTATTAATCCTATTCATTCATTTAACTGAAAAATGACTAAGAAAAAAATAGCGACAGAAAGAAAATAAAGATGAAGAAGAGAGCGTATAATTGCATCATGGACAGTTTTAGCCTGCTCTGTCAGAGTGTGGGCAGCCTGCACGCAGGCCTCAGTTAGGAGTTATTAACTGCTTCTGATCCCAGCTCACAGCTAAAACCTCCCGTCGCCTCCACACGGCTAATCACACCTGAACGCCGCCGACCCCGCAGAACCCGTGAATCAAAGAACAACACGCAGCCCCGGGTGTTAATGGTACCATCCTCCTCCTGCCCTGCTAACACTGTTTTTCTTTCACTCCCCTCAGTCTCCCGCCGTCTCCATCACGCTCACCTTATTTTTTTCTGCAAATGAAGGAAGTGTGGCAGCGCTCATAGACAGAGAGAGAGAGAGAGAGAGATGAGAGGAAGTTGGGGGTCTAATTTTGGCAGGCAGGCGAGACTTTTTCCCCTCACCTCTTGTTTGTTCTGGCTCTATTAAAACATCTCTAAGGAAGGGAGGAGAGGAAAGGAGGGGGGATATGGAGGGGTAGAATAAGGAGGAGGAGCATGGGCACAGTGTGGAGGAGATGCACTGTTATAAGTGGTGGCATACTGAAGAAGTTTTTTATTTTATTTTTGCTTTTTTAAATTATTTTTGGGGCATTTTATGTTTTAATTACACAGCACCAGTACAGAGGTGATGGGAAGCAAGGAAGAGAAAGATGCAACAAAGGTCCCCAAAGGTCTGTCGTCTTAAACCCTGAGCTCCAACCAGTGGAGACAAGAAGCTACTGACCCGGGCCAATTTTCATTTTCACTCTCCACTTTTTGTACAGACTAAAAGACCATGGTTTTATGGTGCTGGATAATTTTTTTCACCTTTGAAGAAGCAGACTAGCTGTTTTCACAAATTGGCTGCTGGCTCCATCTACATATGAACTTACTATTCACACATGAGAGTGATGCGTCATCTTTAGTCAAACTTAGTGTAGTCAACTTTAGTGTCAATAGCATAAAACATTATTAATAACAATGAAAAAAATGAAAAAAAAAAAAAATCTGCTTTTAATTTTAACAGTCAGCATCCAGAGACATGAAAGACTTTCATCTTGACTTGGAACATGCTTATGAAAACTTGATAAACTTTTCAAAGTCCTGAATGACTTTAAATGTGCTTCAGGGATGTCAAACAGCTCTGGAGGGAATACTTAGGAATGTAAAAATCTCTTGTGCTCGTAATAATCTGCTTATAGAAAAGTTCATGCTTCAAACCACCATCCACCTTCTCTCCTGTCCTCTTCCTTCCTGTATGTCTGATCTGCTCTGCTGCAGTTCTCTGCTCAGACCTGAGGCAGCCACATTGGAAACAGGCTGCTTGAGTCGTAGCTGAAACCTCCGGGCTGTCGGCTTTTAGTTTGCCTGTGGCTACTCTCTAAAGCCCAACCCTGAGATACACACACACACACACACACACACACACACACACACACACACACACACACACACACACACACAGAGTAATATCCCACACACCGCAGTGTATACTTGAGCCCAGTGTAGAGGGGATGGAAATCAGAGCACAGACCGAAGCAAAGACAACACTGAGGACATGAAGTTCATGTTATGTTCAGGTTCAAGGTGGGTGGCAAGAAAAGTTTCCACCAAATATGTGAGTAATATTTGTGGCGAAGAAAACGGAAGTCACTGTGCTCTCTGTATTGCTCTCTGCTGAATAGAGACATGATGGGAGAGAGTGGGAGGTACAAAACTTAAACTGACAAGCTTCTGGACCTGATGACTTTTGGAAAACTTTGAGTCGCGGGGGCCGAAGTTTTGACGTTTGAACAGCTGCGACATGAGGTAAGCGCTTGCAGGTCATCACATGTCATCATTAGGTGACCCTGTCTTCTTGATGGCCTGCCACGCTATTTTACGGCTAATGAGTTGGCTGTGGCACTAACGATGATGCCCCTGTCCATTCAAATGAAGCCCATAATGACTGTAATGTGACTCAAGATCTCATGCTGGTCTTCAGTTGACTGCAACACTTTGCTTGACAAGTTGGCAAGAAAAAAAAAAAGACAGGGAGAATTTAATTTATTCCAACTTGCAAAGTGTAATTTAGTGTCTGCTGTGTTAAAGCTGCGCCGGAGTGAATTTTAATCATTCAGACGTTTGGATTAAAGCAGTCCTAAAAACAAGCTGAGAAGCCTCTTTCGTATTTTATCAGCTGGAACATTAGACAAAGTATTTGCCTTGCACAGACATTCCTGAACACAGTCATAATCATGATCCCAACTCTTTTAAGAAACACAACTCTTATGGAAATAAGTCTTTTTTTTTACCAGTTAAGCTTTTGATGCCTTTTATTAACTTTCATAGTCTGAAAATGATCACAAAGCAAGAGCAGGAAAGTTGCTTGTTTAATTTCTGAGAGGATACAAGATGGTTAAAATGTTTCGCTGGATAAACACACCAACTTATATATGTGCACACGCACTTTATGAAACCACAAGCAGTCTTCAAAATGTCCAGAGGGGTTTGTTAAAATTAGTCAAGAGATGAACACCAAATTCATCCAAATTTTCTTTCAGTTAGATTGCTGCAAAATCATTCCTCCGATATAAGAAATTGGATTACAGACTTCTCATGATCATAAATCTTCTCAGCCTGGCACTGTCATCATAAGATAATTGCTTATGTCAATATGTAATTTAGCTAAAATCACATCCTCCTATTTTCTAATCTACATTTTCCTTTTTAGTTTATTCCCACTTTGTTTTTTCACTTTGTTGCTGGTCTGTGTGATTTTTCCCTTCTCATTGATAACTCCCTGGAGAAAAACGCATTGTGATTTCTTCTTTGTGAGCCAACTGTCTCATCTATGAAAATCAAAAACATGTAAACAAAAGAACGGCAGAAACAGATGTTTGAAAAGGAGCGTGTGCGTGTGCATGTGTGTGTGCGCATATGGCGGCTCATGCAGTCGCCTCAGTGTGTCAGTGGATTTAGTAAGTGTCTGATATCCAAGTTGTGCCAAGAGTTTTGATTCACAGAACGCTGCATGGAACATGGCAGCGGGCCTCGCCATAATGTCACTGTGGAAAATCATCCAGCTTAGCTCCTTTGATCCTGCGAGAATCAAATCAACTGAGAAAGTTCTTAGAGTTTGATCCCATAACATTGGGGAGAAGTCAAAACAAAGCAAAGAAAGCTGGCCAGACTCAAACTAAATTTCAATTTGGGCAGCGGTAGTGCCAAGAACACGAAAACGTTTTTAGCGGAATCCATTTTTTTAAACACTTTCCTACAAATTTTTCTATCATTTGGTTTTATTTGCTACTCTCAAGACCCCACTTAATTTGATGTGCATGTTCATGGTAGGAGAGCAGGACTGTGGTTGGCTTTGCTGTACATTCAGACAGCTGGCAGCTAATTGGGTGACTATAAAAAAAGTTATATAACAGAAACCACAGAGACAGATGTGGGTCATTTTTCTATACTGCTCATTTCAAGGAGCAATATTTCACAGAGACTTCAATTAATCAACTCAGTAGTAGACACGGGACATTCACTTATTAATTAAAATAACTTCATTTTGGCTGTGAAATCAGATGAATGTCTCATTATTGCCCTGAAATTAAATGAATGGCACAGGTTTTGAATTTAGAGTTGGCTGACAGTCAGTTAACCTATTTTATTCATTCATTCATAAAGATTCATTCACCCAGTGCTACGAGGATCACTAGGTTATAGATGCTATATAAATGTGTTATAAACGTCCGCTTTAATCCCAGAGATGTGATTGGTGAATAGACCTGTTCCTGTCCAGCAGCCCACATGGTCCTCATTCCAGCTGTGGCTGAGTGCACACAGTCCATATTCAAACAGTTCGTGAGAGCTGTGATGGTTGGGCAGAAACTGCAGTGTAAAACATCAGATATTTAGGATTTAAATGCTAATATTAAACATTCATTGAGCCACACTGAGACCTGCACCAATAAAATGGAAAATTACAGACCAAGCCTTGTTATAACATGAGTGATGACCCAATAAATATGTTGCATATTACCTTTGAGTGTGGCTCTGTGCAAGCAGGCAATGGATTACTGTGTGAGAACTAAAAGATAGAAAAGCCATGCAGCATTTTCCAGTTTTCTGACTGTGTCAGCAGACCACAAGCAGTCTGTCAACAACCAGTGGGAACTCTTTAATCCATTTACCGAACTCTGGCTTTTTCTTAGGTTTATATATCAAGTCATAACATTTATATTTTCTACAATGAAATTCGTTCTATCACAGAAACAACTGAAATAGACTCAGAAATTATTATCAATGTAGACAGAAAATCTAAATGAGTTTATCTCTGTATCTCCTTTTATGTGATCCAAGTCTGATCAAACAACAAGCTGCTTTCACCAATCAAAAAAAAAAGTTTCTATCTGCAAATTTCAAGTGACAATTTGTGAAACGTGCCCCTGCTGCCATGTGATCTGCATGTGAGTGGTGCCCGCAAAACTTGTGAAACTGTCTCCTGTACTGTACTCGGGTGCATACAGCATGTGTGGACTGAGAGAGAAAAACTGATAGAGGAAAAGCAACTTACGTTGGCCTTCCTGGCAGAGGTGTAGGGAGTGGATCTGGAAAAGAAGACAAGGGGATTTTTTACAACAGGATAAACAATATTGCTCCCAGATTTCTCTCTGTGCAGGCTGCCAGCTACAAGCAGGAATGAGCTGAGAATAGTGTTGCTGAAAGGAGCCAGATTTGAAGTGGGAAAAGATGAACAAAAAAAAATGATGGTGTTTGTTACAGTAAGTATGTAAAACACCCATCACAAATCCACTTCACTGCGACATCTGCATGCCAGTAAGTGTAAAATGTTGGCCGGCAGCGTGAGATGCACAGATCTTTCTGTCACCACTCTGAGTCCTCTTACCGAATTTGACAAAAAGCACGCCTGTCGTGGACACGGTGCCCTGGGTGTTGGTGGCCATGCACTGGAAGTAGCCTGTGTCAGTAGTGTCCAGGTTGCGAATGCGGAGGCGTGATCCATAAGGCATGGATCTGTACGAGATCCGTCGAGGCTCCTGAACCACCGGAGCGTCGTTCTTCAGCCAGCGCACTGTGTGGGCGGAGGGTTGCCGGACACGCGGCAGAAAAGCTCGGCCGTGTGGCCCAGCGAGGTGGTGATGTTGTTCATGGGAGCTTCGAGACGGATGAAGAAGGGCCCTGGAAGACACAGAGGAACGAGAGAGAATAAAAGAAAGAATACAAGGGAGATAAATAAAGAGGAGATGGGTGAAATTAGGAAAAAAAATAATAAAAGTGGGGCCAAATAGGAAGAAACATCAGGAGGGAGATGACTGAGAGAGAAAAAGAGGAAAGGAGAAGGACTGAGACATAAGTCAAGCAACACTTACTGTATTACATCGGCGCCAGATAAATGAAAAACAAGCATGCTTCTGTATAAATAATAGTGGTAAAACAACTCAGTGTTTTCAGGCACACATATTCAAAGCTTGGTTTTGCAAGTTATTTTGTGGTTGCCACTGTGACGACACCTAATTTGACTTTTCATCATGGCTGTATGATGCCAGAAGTATCTTCCCCGGCTTGTGTATGAGCTTATGAGGCAACATAACCTGTGTTGTGCATTTATACACTGAAGAACTACCTTATGGAGCGAGCATAAGCTATCAAATGCTATCAAATGCTACTGTAATGCCCCAGTGTGACAAAGACAAGCTCAGAAGGCGTTGGAAAAGACAAAGCTAAACATTTTTGCATGATTATCTCCAGGACTGCATTTTTCCTCAAGGTGGTCAAAAGAAAAAACAATCTGGAGGGCCACCTAAGAGTTTAATGTGCAGGAAAAACATTGGTGTTAATGTCAAGAAAAACCTCTGGAAAGTTCCCTCAACCCCAAAACCCATCTTAGGTATGCAGAAATGCTCCTGGTTACACAAACCGGCCAAAACAAACAAAGGAGGGAGAACACATACAGTACAGGGGATTCTCAAATACTAATCAGACAAACTTCGATTTGTGTCAACAGGGAGCAAAAATAGAGGCGCACACTTACATATGCATGGACACTCGCACATTTAAATCCATTAAAATTGCCATGCAAATTCATTAGTTAGGGACGTTTCTGCATTAGACAGCATAACTTTTGATCTAATTTTTACATTAAAAATGTTCACAAATGAAAATATGGAGCTTTCTGATATGGGACTTTTTGGGATATCTGCTTGTCTGATGAAATCACATGACCATCCAGGGATGATAGAAGTAAAGTAAAGTCGTTGGAAGATTTCACAGTAGCCAGGTCTCGCTTCCCTACAAGGGCATTGCTGTCTTTCCCAAAGCTGCTCTCTGTCTTTCTCCCCCCAATATAAATCAGTTTGTCCTCTGTTACTTATTAAGAGGTGTGCAGTATACTTAAGTATAGTCATACTGCAGAGGAAAACTGCAAGTCAGTAGGAAAATCATATCAATTAGAGGAAAGAATAAACATTTAATTAAAATTCATTCCCATAATAGTTGGTGTGAGGCTGTGTGTGCAGGCAGCTTTTGGGCATATCAGGCAGTTATTCCTCTCAGGCTAACAGGCAGTTAATGTGTTGAGGTCTAAGTTTGATTTAGTTTAATGTCTAAATCTATTTAAGATGTTTTGTCATAAAGTTGCATGATAACAACAAACAGCTATCTCAAGATGGGTAAACACTGTGTGGATTAAGCACAATTTTAACATGGTACCCTGTGATTATTTCAAAATGGGTCTGTTTCAATATAATTGTAGTGTGGTTGTATGTACAGCTCACCTGCATCTGACATTTTGTCATGAGGTGTGTAAAATGAGTGCCTACGACATGTGTGTGAAAAGAGAAGTGGGCGCATTTGTCTTGGCATACAGCCTCTGTGTGTGTGTGTGTGTGTGTGTGTGTGTGTGTGTGTGTGTGTGTGTGTGAGAGAGCCTCTACTGGAGCCCTACAATACACACTCACATTGTCCACCCTATAACCCCCGTCTTAACACAGCGATGATGTGGTACTAACAAGTGTGTGACAATATGAGGAGACTCCCACCATCGGCCGTATCCCCACCACCCCTCTCCCTTCTCACACACTTTTCAACTTCGTCCTCCTTTCTCCACATGCACAACAACCTCCATTTGTTGCATGGTCTGCTCCCTCCATGTTACAGCGCTGCAGCCAGAACAAAACATCTAGCAAGTCAGTGTTGAAGAAGTAAATAAAGCTGATATAAATCAAAAACATCAGGACAATATTTCAAACATTGGGACGGTATTCAGAGTTAACGATTTATGTGAATACAGAGGCCAAGGTGTAAAAATAGACGCACACACTTACCCAGACATTTAAATCCTTACATGCAAAGTCATTAGTTAGGACAACTCTGCACTTGATCTACTAGTAGACCTGTCTCTCCACCGACTAACTTCCTTCCTTGCTCATGAGTGTGTGGGAGAGACTGAATGAAAGAAAATATTGAGCGCAGCAGTTTCTGCAGTTAATTTGTGTCACTCGATTCTTGTCATAACTTGTTTGCTCAGCCAGTTTGCTTTGAGTTTTGCTTTATTTTCCTATTTAATCTGCCTGATTATGTTACCATTTGTAATCACTTTAAAATGTCATGAGACAAGCGTAAGAGTATGGCGAAGAAAGACATGACTGTGTTCCTTCTGTATCAGGCACTGGGCCAGTTTCATTCAATAAACATATAATCTACATCTTTTCAGGAATCCAAGAAGCTTTCTTTCAAACTTTTTTTATTTTAAAAACCTGATTGGTTTTAAGTCTAATAAGATTTTCTTAAACCAACCAAGATTTGCAACCTGTATTAGGAGGTGATCATTATACTATTGGTATAATCTATTTCCTGGTGTCTGGGTGGGTTCAGTTTTCTTTCATCCTACATAGCTTGAAATGTGAAATCATTTATTTTACTGCTATGATTATCATTTCACTCCGTATTATTTACTAAATATGTATGAGTGGATGTACTAGAATCATTCAAATGTTTTCTATTAACTGCACTCAAAGAGACTTTGAGTGTGTTGATGAGATGGTGCTGACATTTTGGTTCATCTGTGTTGTTTCGTTCTTTTGATTACATGATCAGCTGTGCTTTTGTTGTATTCCTCTTTTTATTTTATGGAGAAATCAACAAATCCTTTAACCACTACAAACCAAATGTGCCCAGCTCAGCTCTACCTAAAGGTTGAACAGCTCAGTGTCCTTGGGCAAGATAATGCAAAATCAAAACAAAAGTCATCTCATGACACATATAGAGCATCTAGACCATGACTTTTGTAATATTATATAATAATACTGAACCCCAAATTGCTCTCAAAGGTCAAATGTGTGTGTGAAAGGCAAACTGTAAAGCACTTTGGATAAAAGTGCTATTTAAATGCTGTGCACATGTCGAAACACGATAGAAAAAATAAAAATGACCTAACTTGCAGATACATGGCCGTAGGCTGGATCTGCAGTAGGTGTGAGGTAATGTGTGACTCAGATAAGACGAGCTCTGAAAAACGCTCAGTTGGAGTTCATCACCTCTCACAATCACAGAGGTGTGCAAATCCACATAGTAGCAGAACCTGAGGTCATTACTACTGTCGATAGATATGTCTTAATGAGGGTGCGTGACAGTGTGTCTGTGCATGCTCGCTTCTGTGTGTTTTGATTTTTTATTCGACTTCCCAACTATCAACACAAATTCATGAGAGATCTGTTGGGAATCTGTCCCTACACACTGTTATAAGTGCAATGAACCGAATCTTCCTCAGATGCTGATGCGACACATCACCACCTAAATGTGCCTGTTGAGTCTGACTATGTTATGTAAGGGGGGAAAAAAGTACTTTATATATTAAATGAGAACAGACCCGCTCTAAAAAGACGTGTGTTTTGCCAGAGGCAAGAAGGTCACTTTATCACCGTCTCATTAGTTGAGTTGATGGAAAAGAAAATGGTCTCTGGAGCTGTGTGCCTGCACACTTCATTAGCTGTTATAATAACTGACAATAAAGCAGTGGGGAGCAGAGGAACGGAAAGAAGAGACGAGAGGAGAAGATGAGAGGAGGATTGAAGAGGAGAAAGACGAGAAAGATGTCCTACCAATGTCTGTGTAACAATGCCACTCTGTGTTTAATTGTCTCGTGGTGAGTGTTGTGGTATTTGGCACCGGGAGTGCAGCGAAACTCGAGCCATTTCTGCAGACTGTCCCTTTAATGTGGCAGGCGACTAAATGGTGCCCTGTCATCAGCCTGCATTTGCTCGCAGTGGTTTTGTACAATCAAACACTCACACACAGGCACACAAACATAAACACGCGCACACCCACACAACCGCAACGCACACAAACTGCACACCAACACATACATGGTTTGAACGAGACAAGTTACACAATACCTCTTCATTTCACCAGCAGCACACCAGCAGCACAGTGTCCTATATGGGAATGTGTGTCTATATTCAATAACACACACCGGAGTAAAGCTGTGCTAGGCGGGCTGCTCTCAGCAAGACGCAGGCACAGAAACCTGAGTGGCTGCACAGCTAACTAAACATACTCAGTGGATACACGGAGGAGCTGGGACTGCAGCATTGCCAGCTATGGCGAAAGGTGAATTTCATTAAAGTTGGGTCACTCTCCAACAGAGAGAGGAAGAGAGAGGGAAGGAAGGAAGGGAAGCAAAGTGGATAAAACGAAACAAAGGAAACGAGAGGAGGAATGAAAGAAAGGAAGCCCCAGGGAGAATGAGTTCAGTAAACTATCATCACCCCTGATTTCAGCCCAATAATGAGCCTCTTTCAGCATGATAACTTCCTGCTACTGATGCATACTGATAGAGCCACGCTACCTGAATGCTGTCTGCTTGGTCAATCAAAACCATTCCCCGCCTGCAGACAAAACAAGTGGTGCAATCACCATCTATCCATCAGATAAGAAACAGATGTTAGTCATGGGGCTGAGCTCAAAATGACACACACACACATACAGATACACCACTCTGAACACATGGGCGCGAGCACGTACACGTGCAGCCTTTGTAGGCTTTCATATTTCATGTTGTTGTGGAAAAATAAAGCTGTTTCTATGATTTGTTTGGAACTACTCATTGTATTTATGACTTTTTAAACATCCTTGATTGGTCACCATAATCATTATCTTGACTAAACTGCTCCATCATGTCCAGAGACTACTGTCTTCACTCCTTCCTGTGTGTTTAACAATGTCTGTTTTTGTGTACACAGAATCTGCTGTGGGACGGACGTTGTGGGAGACTTGGCTTTGCAAGAGATGAATTAAGCAAACCAGGCGAAATAAGTGAGCAAAAATAAAGGTTCAATCATCAGCTTAAAAGTTCAATGAAGTCTCACGTTGAGGATCTTCCAAGTCGGGGTATCTTCGTGGGGGATGAGGCGGATGTTGTCCCTGTAAGACCAGGGGGAAACCAAGGAGGGGAGGCGAGATTTGACCGATAACTTTATACAAGAGTGTTAAGAATATATCCAGAAAACTATATGGATCTGACTCAGTCCTTTCTGCTCCGCTAACAGGAGAAAAGCACTTTTAAATGCTTCCTCCACCAGGATCTGGCAGATCTGATCTAAACCTGGGCAGCTCTGTGAGACGTAACCATCCTCAAACCACAAAATACACAATTTTAATAAACTGGAAAGAATCCTTATTGATCAAGGAAGGAAATGAATAACCTGACCAATCCCATGTGGTGGAACCAAGTAGCCTTTAAGCCATTTTCATCTCGTATTGCATCCCACAGTCAGTTTTCTTGGGGTTTTGGACCAGGTGGAATTCATGTTAAATCTGACTTGTTGACAGGTTTGTTCTCAACAAGCCTGTCAAATGTAGAAACCATTGCTGGACTGTGAAGCTCCTAGAGATCTTAAGCAGATTGGAGCAGAGCAGAACGCTCTTTGCTACAAAAAACATCTTGGTGAGACCAATTCAGAGTGCTGATATATTTGTTTTTAACGATGTGTTTATGTGTGCATGATGGCTACCTTATGCATCCTGTGTCGATATTGCAGGACTGATATCTCATTCACAATTGATTGGTTGTGATAGAACTAAACTGGCAAAAAGCAAGTGTATACTGAATTTTAGGGTGCTGCATAGCCATATATATTTATAAAGAAATTCTGCTTTAACGAAATATTGTTACCTGTCACAGGAAAATGTTCAACTACAAACATCACTTTTTGTTCAATAAACAACTCAGTAAAACAAGTTAAAGCAAGTTTCTCTGGCCTGTTTCAGAAGGCATTCTGGGAAATGTATAGATAGACAAAATAGACAAGAGGACAGACAAGTGTGCTGCACAGCTCTGTTACAGTCGCTGTCCGGTGGTCCGCTCCTGCAGCACATCTGCAAACAACTCTGGGTTTCTTCTTCACATGAGCACTCTTTATATTGCCTGTATTTCCCCCAAACATGATGAGGACGCCTGGCTGAGCAGGAGACAAACTGAGCAAACCGATTAAATAGAAGTCGCGCTGAAAGATTAATGTCCGGAGCAAAGTGTAGGAAGATGCAGTGACAGCATCAGCCCATTTTGAAGCTGCACTTGTAGCTTTTGCTTAAGAGGGAGCTAAAAGTAGGTCAGTGGAAATGAGGGAAATGGAGTGCACCTGTGGCTGTATTCCCACATGCTGAGTAGATCATTCGTTCCATCAATTATCCTCCACAGCGGCCTACGCTGGGACAATGGGTGTTTTCTCGGTTGGTAAAGGTGGCTTTTCAGAGAGGATGTGTCATTTTCAACACATAACTGATTGAAAATGTGCAGAGTTACAGCTCAACGCACCATGTGTTAATTACACTGTGAACATATCATGTGCTGTTTCTAACAGATGTGTTCACAGCTATCATGGTTTTGCTGAAAAGAAGTTTGTCAAGGAAGTGATGAAATTATGCCCTGCTTTGCGTGTGTGTGTGTGTGTGTGTGTGTTTATGTGTGTGCATTTACCATCACTAGTGTTCCATGAAGTGGCAGCTAGCACACTGGGGTCTTGGGAAAACTCAGACCCTGTAAACAGAGGAAATGGAGAAGGCTTATTAGCATGTTTCGGACTGTTGGTCCCTCCCACTTTCCATAGCTATTTCACTCGATGGATCGTGAAGCCTGCAATTACAATAAATGTGGAAGAGCGAGTGAAATAATTACAAGCTGCAAGCTTCAGCCCCCTTCACAGATACAGACTCAAACAGTGAAAATGTGACAGAATGCCATTCATTGTGAGGTGGACCTTGAAACCACCGCCACCGCCTACCGCTGTGCAAAGAATCAAAAGATGCCCAGTGGCGCTAAGTGGGGAAGTTGAGAAAGCTTTAACTTTGTGCAAATGTCCTGTGACACACTGGAGTGAAAACCAACCATCTGAATTTGCTTTGGCAAACTGAAGCACAGAGCTGCTTTCTATTCCAACTCAACAACATCAAACATTTGACATAAAAATACCTAAAATACAGGAAAAACTGTCACAGGCTAAACTTAAATATGCTACCAGGACTTGAATTAGAAAAGTAACTTTTGGAATACTTGAGATACTTTGTTGTATGCCAGAATGGGGCCAAAAACACTTTACTGAGTATGTAAATCCCCTGCTCAATGCTAAGTATAAATTTAACATATATATGTGAACAGGACGTCACTTCAAACAGCACACACTGCTCTCACCCGGACCGTCTGTGCCAATGAGATGCCCCTAAACTTAAAGCAACTGTTAAAAAAAGGCCACACTCTTTTATTTACCAAAGCAGAATAACAAGTCAAACATCTGCCTGGTAGCTATGAAGCTTTAAGCATATTATTGATGAAATAAACAATCACAATGTTGCAGCCACTTTTCTGGCTTTTCTGATGGCAGTGTTGCACATTTGCTAGTGTAGATCAAAGGTTTGAATGTATAACAGGGAGCCCATCAGCGAGCCATGTGGACCTAATGCTGCATTATTACCAGCTGATGACAGAGCAGCCCTCTGCTTTTCATTACAGGAGAGAGGACACAGAAATGGGCTTCGGTGTGCTCTGCCACAGGTCATAAGGTGATTCCTGGATAATGCAAAAGTCTGTGCAGGACTTAAACATGCACGACTGACAAGGATGGAACCTGAAACTATTTTATCTTTGCTGCTTTTTTGGAAACTGACAAACACTCAACAACACACATACATTATCCAGCGGTTACAACGAGATCTGCTGACCCAGTGTGTGTGTGAGTGTTTATGTCTGCAAGTGCAGGCTGGGATAGTTTAAAGTGATGAATGAGCAAATGGCTGCCAGCCAACTGAGGGCGTACATTCACAAACACGTGCAAAAAAGGCGAGCATGCGAGGTGCGGGTGGCTCAGTCGGTAGAGCGTGCACACATGTATGTATGAGGCTGGGGTCCCTTCACTGCATGTCTCCCCTCCCCCCTCTCTCTCCCTCCTTTCCTGTCCATCTTCAGCTGTCCTATCTAAAATAATAAAGGGTGTAAACCCCCCAAAAAAATAATTAAAAAAAAAAAAAAAGGCGAGCATGCGCGCTGATAAAAAAATGCACAAGCACATAAATTAATCTACAAAGTAAACCGTCTCTGCTCATACTTACAAATGGTAACAAATTAAACAAAAAGTAAAAGTTTTTTTGTGCATTTGAAACTCGAAAACTTTACTGCTGCATGTGTGTGTGTGTGGCATGCTGGGTGACAGTCGGGGCACGAGAGGAGAGAAAGTCTGCAGTCAAAGAAGGACCAGGCGCCCGACACAGGGTCATGCTAATTGGGTGATAATGTGTTGTTTCACACGTGCTGTGTCAGGACGGTAGCGCCTGTGAAATGAGCTGTGTTAATGAGCAGCGCTTTGGGCCTCTGCACCTGTTAGCGAGGGAGTCTGGAGGCTCGGCGAGAGGCTAACAACAACATGCTGGCAGCTTTATGAGTTGAGATTGTTAGAGATATGCAGCGACACTGGAGAGCTGATGAGCAGTAAAGACAGCTGTGTGTCCACTACGTTTTTTATTTTAAAATGTTTTATTAAATATCTAATCTCTTCTGGCGATGCTCTTTATTCTTTTTTTCAGATGTTTCTGAGTTGTGTTATGGGACCCAAAATGACTCGCTGGCTTGTTCCTGCAGGCTCCTAACATGACAGAGTATTATAGCAACTCTTGGCCCCCGAGGTGGGTCTAAATTCTCTCTGTGTTCTGGGTGGATAGGCTTAAAGAAGCTCAGAGCTCCGCGGCGTACAAAGGACAGAGGAGAGGGGACGTCGGGGCTCACCAAGCTTCACTGACACAAAGCTGGCCAAGTGCAGCCAGGTGAGAGTTCAATAGAGGGGATGGACACGGGACTACAAGGAGAAGGGGAAGGAAGGAGGAGGGAAGAGGGAGAGGAGAGGAAGTTTATAAAAAAAAAAAAAAAAAGGTTGTGGAGTTGGCTTAGCTGCATAATTCTGAGGAGCAATTGTGATATTTTTGTTGAACAAACAGTGGCACATGTGGATTTACTGACATTACGTTTGCTGTTGTCCAACTACGCCAGAGGTTATTCACTCACTTTTCTCCTGTTCCTCGCTCTCTTTCACTTTATCTCGCCTCTATTTGGGTCACATCTGTAAGTTCTCTTTCACTGAGACAATCATCTGGAATATCTGGGATGATTTGCAGAGTAATTTTAAGATTAGCTTTCTAATGTTTCTGCGTAACAGGGGGAAGCAATTGTATTACGCCCATTTGTTGATGAGGGCCTAAAAATAGGCACCTTCACAGCACCTGCGTCAGTTTAGATCAGTGCTTGTTGCAGTTGTGGTTCTGGTCCCTGATTGGACCAAGACCGGTTCTGATGGTCTACCATATGTTAACTAGATGTGTGTGTCATGCTGGTCTGCTAGTATTAATCATTGGAAAAGGATCAAAGGTTTAGATGAGAAAGATGAAAAGGAAAAAGTTATTACTGTGAAATTTGTTGGATTTACTCAATTACTCAAACTTGTACAAATGGTTAGCATCTTTTTTCCAACCAACAATCACTGGTCTCTTTTAACTATGACCAAGCCAGTAGATACCATAAAGGTATCTACTGAGGTGTCAGATTAGAAAATACTCTGTGAATATGTATGAATTGCTTTGTAATGTAATGTAATGTAACTGTAATATGGGTTATTTTGAAAGGGAATATCCGAACCACATATTTTGTTGTTAAGTTTGAGCACTTTTTGTGGATGTTATCCTGCTAAAAGTAAGTTACAATGACTTGTTGGCAAACGCACATACATACCTGCTCAAATGCAGATGCCCATACTGTATGCATAAATCATAGAGCTTAACATCTTCTTTTAAGTTGTTTAAGGTATGCAGCTTCACTGAATATTCAGGACATATGCCCTTGCAGCCATTCAAAGCTGTTTGGACATGTCTTTTAAACATCTGAGGGACCTATAATAACAACAATATATTTTGAATTATTTGAAAAAGTTATTATGTATATAGATTATGTATCCTTGTAAGTAGGGCTAACTGATGACGAATTTTATTAGTTAGCATGTACACAGACAACACAGACATTTTATTGCTACCAGTCCAGCTGTGAAGATTTTAGGACTTTGTTTCAGATGTGGGTTAAAATGTTTTGCTGCCAATAGCGTACGCTGCCAGTTTACTGTTCAGTTTACAGTGAATGTGGCCCCCCTTTTCTGTAACTGGCTGTTCGGATGTATGTCGTTCACACAGCACCTCCTGAAATTCTCACGTCATGACATTTCTCAAAGACTTTATCAGTGTCAGTTAAAGTCTGTTTCGTGCAGATTCTCCAGCCAACATCCAAGCTACCTTTTAGCCGCTTGTCTACCATTTCACATCACCTCCATTTTTAACAGCCACAAGTCTCCAGAACTATTTGTGCGCCGATAGCATCTCTGCCCATTGGTTTTTTATTAAAATGACTGATTATCTCAACTGTTAAAAACCCTAATTTTACAGTCATTTCCCTCCGAGTAGCTTCAAAGAAAAGAAATATAACCTGGATCACAGAGGCCTGCACATATTTCCATAGCATGACAGCAGTGATATGTTAAAACTTCAGAGGCCATTTTGGTATGGCACTGAACGTGCATCAAAAATCTGACAACCTTTATTATAGTATCGCTTTCCTCTCTTGGCTGGTATCGCACATTTCATACAACCAGAAGTTTTGGAACGCCTTCTTTCATTTGCAACTGAGTGCCACTCAATTGCCATCCCAGTGGCAAAACATAGGAGTGAATGGTTAACATGAAGGTGCCTCACATCAAATCTCCACACATAAAGTTTCATGAGAGCAGCCTCTGATCCTCATCCAGCTGTATTTGGCTTATGATGATAAAAATCACGCAGGGACACAAGCTTAACCCCTATAAAGCTCTCAGAATTTGGTGTGACTTCACTGTGACAGCAGCATATGGGAATGAGTGCAGAACTTCAAACTCTGAGGCATGAACGCCTGAAGTAAAGTAAAGAAAAGGAGACAGGGAGAATGAGGGACTCTCCGAGGGTGAACCAAATCAGAAATGTTCAATTTGAGCAGTTATGCGTTGCAACTAATATGCTGTTATATGGTCTGGGGGGCTGCGTTTGGAGCCAGGCTGGTTGGTGTGGTGAGTGAGACTGATGTATGAGCTCTCCCCGCTCTGTTATTAGGGCCTCTCCCAAGGTCCTCTTCCTTCCCTATTAGCTGGAAAACTGACCTAACTCTGGGGTTATCTGGACAAACAGCAAACCTACCGTTTTCACAATACGGCTATGTCACATTTCCTCTTAAGGAGGTGAAATACAGATATTGTCAGATGAAGAAAATTCAGGAATGATAATCATTTCCTTCCCCAATTTGTCTCCATTAGATCTCTCTTTCTGCCCAAGTTTCCTTCTCTCTTTTTTTTAAATGGCAAGTGATTCTACTCAAAATAATGTCCCCAACTTCTGCTTTGATTTACCCTAAAAACCACCTTGTCATCTCCTGCATACTTAGCTAAAGGAAGATACCAAATATTTATGTGAAATAAGCAGCTAATGTCCCACTGTGGCCTCTGACCCTGACTAACCACCTTACAGGGCTCAAGCTGCCAAATGAATTATTAAAACAATTAGGCAAGATTAGAAAACCAGCGGAAAGTTACAGTCTTGGTGAAAAAGCAGGGATTTGAGAGAACAAAGAGGAAGAGAAAAAAAACAGTGTGGTGAAGAGTGAGGGAGAGAAGAAAAGGAGAGCCCAGGATCTGGAGATAAATGGAGGGAAGAAGACTTGGAAAATGGAAAATGTGCAAAAAAGTGCAAAAAAAAAAAAAAAAAGACAGCAAGAGAGAGACAGAGAGAAAAAAAAAGACTTAATAAACCCAGAGTGAAGGCGCTTGTAAAATCTGCTTTTTAAGAAGTGGGCTTCCGTCCCAACAGACTGAGTGCAGGTTTGTGCTGGCTGCAGAGATTATTCACCGTCACTGTGTCAGATGTAAGTAACTGTTACACTGGTGATACGTCGGCATCGCAGAGTCAAAGGACTGATGGCCGGCCACATGGAAGGAGGAGACAGGAAATAGGTAGGTGGATGGTAATCCTAGTGAGTGACACCCCTGTGTCTTACAACCTCGGTCTTAGTTTCTTTTTTTTTTTTTTTTTTATTTTCAATTTCTTTAGGATTTAATAGCACCATATTCGGAGATAACTGCAGAGATCTGGAAACCTGGCAAACACTTCTACAACAAAGTCTGCTCGGGCAAGAAATGCAGTTGGTTAGATGATTTGACATGTTGTTTACAAGATGCACAGGAAAATAACTAAATAACTATACTGTTTGCCTTTGTTTCATCTTCCAACTTAATTTGGAGGTTCTGTTTCAAACGTGTCCAACTGTCTGAATTATTGTGCTTTTGATCCATCTGACTTCTCTTTAGTGATTATGACTATGTTGTAATTTAAATAAATGAAATACATTAAATAATGCCAAAACTACCTGCAAAACTGCATTTAACACAAGTTGAATTAACCTAAAGTTATACAGTCATACATTATACCCAATAACCTAAACACTAAATAATTTATTCAACAGTGAAAGTAAGTTGAGATTTTGAGCGCTAACTAATGGTCATCACATCACTGCACAACACTTCAGATACTCAAAATAACAGACATTAAATATAGTTCATAATATAGTTTAGGGAGAGATTTTGGACACAGCTGATGTGTAACTGTGCATGTGCGTGCTTGTATAACTGCACCTGCGTGTGTGTGCAGGTGTTTGTTTCTGGGCTCAACTGGAGCAGAAAGAGGAATAAAAGCAGGCCCAGTTCAGGGGCTGAGTGTTCACCTGAGGACATCATGGACCAAAGAACACAGGATTCTCACACACACACACACACACACACACACACACACACACACACACACACACACACACACACACACACACACACACACACACACAGAGTCCTGCATCCCCCTCAGTAAGTTTTGCTCTGTAACCTTATAAGACCACAGAAGAGGGTGCGAGGGAAAGAGAGGCGGGGGGCTGAGCAGGGTAGAGAGATGTGAGCAGGGTAGATGACAGGAGGCTGCCTGACAAGGCCCCTTTTGGATCAGAACAATAGACAACAAGAGCAAGAAAGAGCTCAAGTTGCAACAGACATTTGCTCTAACATGAAAAAGCACAGCAAAGAAAAAAAAAAAAAACTTCGCTCTCCTCCAAAAATCACAGAGCTGAGCAGGGAGGATATTTTATTAAACTTATAATACATACTACATGTTTAAGAAAGCTGTTTTGCATTTGGAAAATAGTTTGGCCTGACCACAAATGATGGTAACTCTTTGGGGTAAAATATGCTAAGGTTTTTTTTCTTTAATCTCTTAAAAAAATATATTATACAGCTTGATTGTGATGATTTGTATGTACTTTCTAGAAAGCAGTACACCTACTGAAGTAAAAAAAAAAAGAGCTAATCTAATAGGTAGGAATATTATAGCATAAGGTTTCGAACATAAAAAGAGTGGTTGTGGTTCAGTTTTAAACTTCTGAAGAGCTACTTCACAGGAAACTCGAGTACACCGAGAATAAGCTGAAGCTGACTCAGACCAACGAGTGCTATGAGGAGTCCAGCCTGTCACTTCACTGAAAATTATCTCACAGCATTCCTCAGTCCATGGTGGGGAGCGTGGCTGAGTGGACGGCAGAGTGACAGCCTTAAGAGAGACACTGAATCCTCACAGCCCGCTGGGATGCTGCAGACTCTGACCTCTGACCTCTGTGAATGCGATGAGCAAAAATGAGAATTTCCACACGGGCATCGATGGTTGTAGTTCTAATCCACACCAGTAGTTCAGCGTCATCTCCCCATCTCCAACACCACTCTGTCCAACCACACATGACAGAAATTGATAGAGGGGGCATCGGCTAAGTGCACTGAAACCTTATAGTCGCTTTTCACCCTCGCAAGGCCCAGTAGCGTACTAACGCTGGGTCATACTGTACAGAGAAAATGTAAGTATCATGACCATCCACAATGAAGGCTACATGCAATATTTCTGCAGCTCCTTTAAATAACCATTATACTTTATACCGATTTCAATGAACTGACACTAGGGCAGGACATAAGTCAGTATAATTGTTTATTTACTTTTTATTGACTTCAAGTAGAATCATTTAATTGTGTTATTTTTATTAAAAATGTTGATTGTAATGATTCTCTACTAATTATGATTAAAAACTGTTGGAGCTGTTGTTTTCCATATTTACATCTAAATATCCTTTTTGTTCTGATATAGAGGATGGTGTGATAAGAATAACAGAAATGTGGCGACTGTGTGTGTAAATTTGCAATATCTAGATACACGTGGAACTAATATTGTGATATTTATTTCAGCCATACAGATGACCTTTAGCTGACAACTCGATAACTGCTGGTCTGTTTACTGGTCAGGTCCACTCTCCCATTTGTGCCCACGCGCAAATTAAAGTTTCCAGGCCACCAGAATACTTGCCTGTCTTTGAAATATGGGAGGAAACCTGAGACGGCCATGGAAACCCACGCAAACACACAGCATGTAAGCTCGACACAGAGGGCTGGAGCTTGGGAATGAGCTGAAGTCTATTGGGTTTGTCTGGATTTATGTACAGTGAAGGCATTTTCTCACATCTCTGCTACAGCACCAGGCTGGCCATGTGTTATTAGACTTAGTTTATTTTAAACTATAGTCCCTCTTACACATTTGTCTGTTTCAGCATGACAGAACCTTTGCTCTTGGAGTGAAGTCCCACTGTGGTGATGGCTCTGCCCTGTTTGGCCATGTAGGACTACATTTGGCCTCATAGGTTAAACAGGCTGATGCACAAGCCCCTGCTGTCCCTGAGAGGCTCTGCAGTGGAAACCACACTGATGTATAAGGCCCGGTGAGCCCACTTTGGGTGAGGCTCACCTCGGCTCCGGTTACCAGTGGTGTAAGCAGACTAGTGAGGAATGTGCACAAGCATGTTGCCACCTACTGTGCATCTCATCAGTTTCCACCTGACAGGTCCAGCACAAGTGCTTGGGTATGTGTGTGTGTGTGTGTGTGTAAGCGCCCAGCTTTCTGGAAAACCTGATCGCTTCCAAGCAGATAGACTAAGCCCTGAGACCTTGACGTAATCTGCAGAGGTAGCCGTCCGTCTGTTTGTCTGTCTGAGGAATGCGAATAGAGTCATCACACTTGTATGTTAGAGTGTCAGTGTTTTTGCAGAGGATGTGCTGCTCCGTGTATCGTGCAGAATGAATGGAGCGTTTAATGAGGTGGGCATGGTGCACATTAAAGTTATGTCCGTGTTGAGGTGTCTGTGTGTGTGTGTCCTGGGTCAGGTGTGGACCGCAAGATTTAAGACCTTAAGCCGAAGTCAGTCAGACTGTCTGTGTGTGGGACATCAATACAGTCATCTCGCTTGGCTGTTTGTACGTGACTTTTCTCTAAGTAGTGCATGTGTGCCAACAGTGTGAATGGTGTGAATAAGACGCATGCCACGTTGCATGCCTGCCCATGCTTGTGTGTTGGACAAAAACCTGTGTGTGTGTGCATGTGTGAGTGTGTCTGCTCAGGTGCAGCCAGGGACATGTACACCTCATAAGCTCATGGTCGGCATTCCCAGATTCCTCAAGGATGACAAATTCAAAAGGAGAGGCCCCAGCAGATGGAATCTGGGAACGCCAGGATAATGCTGCTGCATTTCAAACGTGACTCGGATTCAGACATCATGTGACTGCAGTTAAGCTGGGCGCCATTCCAGCACTATTCTTTACGTCTGTTGGTATTTCCTCACTCGCCAGGCTGACATCTCGCCTTGTCTGCAGGACGCATCATGACAGGGTGTTGGCAGGCCAGCTTAAATCGATGAGAGCATGTAGGATACTACCAGATACTATTAATGCAACAAAGAGCGTGACCATCTCAAGCTAAGGATGTTAGAGTTAAATGACACTTCAAGCGCAGTGATGGTGTCATTTGGAAAACATTAGCATTATTGGACAGAATGCTGCTGGTCTGTCTTTCATCAGGCCACGGCCATGGTTGATTTGCATGAATGAATTCAAATGCAAAAACAAATATCAAATAATGCAATTCTGTACACATCTGCATATTCCTCTGTTTCTGCTGCCAAACACAATTAAAATATATGTATCACCAATCATATGAAACAAATTGTTTTTTGATTTTTAAACTTAGATTTTTCCCACCAAGACCTCTACTCCATAACCACTGTGGTTTGCTAATTGTCTCCTTGCTACCACTGTGCTTATCAAACTGACTGACCTGATGTGTCACATGGGCCATTGATTGCTGCCCTCTGACTGCACAGATTAACCGCACAATTTCGTGATGCTTCTGGGAAACTGGGTGTGAGACATCGTGTCTCCATCAACTCCTAACTCTTAATCAGCTCTCAGTGACTGACACCGTAGGACAGACTCAGCCACAAGAAATCTGACTCCAGGCCAGTGAGAAAGTTAGCCTGCTGAAGAGGAAGAAACTGAAATGAAGACAAACACAGAACAAGCAGGGGGAGAAGTTAGAGACAGATATACTGTAGAGAAAAAGACAGAGAGATGAAAGCAAGAAGGAAACGCCAGTGAACGAAATATTCGTTCCAGTAAAAACGTCCTGTGTTATTCTTATTCTTTGGTTTTCAAGCTATATTGGAGACCAAGTCTGGGCTGCCAATAGTGAGGCTCTGAGGCAAGCAGAGAACCTCTGAGCCATTCCAGCACGCTTCCCTGTCAATCACACCGATGCTCTCCCAGAACCTCTCCTCGTCCTAGGTTAACAAAATAAGCACCAGCATTCCTCTGCTCGTTTAGAGGAAAAGGTAGCCGGCTAATGAGGAAGACAGAAGGATGGACGAGAGGAAAAGAAAAGTGATGGCAGAGATGAGTGTTGGGAAGGAGAAGTGAGAGCTTTGTGTCCCCAAAGAGTGAGCTGAAAACAAGCCAGAGACAAACCCACACCGCCGGCGTCCAAAACACTTTCCGCTACTGCAGAAAAAATCATTCAGAGCCAAGCAATTCCACATACTATACCACAAAAAACAGATTTCACATACATTTCAGCAGAGATATACCATGTGATTCAAAATGTACAAACACTGGGGATAAATGTTTTTATAAAGTTGATATTAAGGTGTCCATTTAAGATATAATAGTATCAAAATGTATTCATTTATAGAAAATGCCAAAGAAGGTTCATTTTGAACAGATAATCTGTGCAAACACTGTAAAATAACTTCTGTCCATCTACTATTGTGCTTACCTTCTGGCCTGTCCTATGACCTGAATTCAATACACTCCGTCAAGAACCGTCATCCAAAAATAACCCTCTAGCCTAGCTTGTGTTGTCAATGTTGAAAAGAAAAAGAAAAAAAAAATCAAGATCAGACTTTAAGTTACTTCTGCGAAGTAAGTTTGTGATTCATCTGCAGTTTTGGTCAGCATCAGTGAATCATTTTAGTGTAAAAAACATGGTGGTTTTGTTGAAGGGTGAAATGTTGGTTTCATTAAAAAATAATTATGTAATATTATAGTAACTTTATAACTATCAAGCATCAGGATCTTGATTAACAACTGTACGGGTGGACACAGACTCATTAACTCCACACATCAATTAAAAATAATGCAGGCCAATAAAAAACAAAAACAAAGGGCAGATTACTGGCTATAGTTTACAGGATATTTTCTGGTCATCTCATGAAGTCTTATTAGTCTCATGCAAGACTAATTCAATTTAATGGCTTTGAATGAATTTTAGTGACCCACCCTTTACAATAAAGGCTACAGTGTTGACATAATACCAACATTTGACTCAAAATATAAATATATCTTAAGAAAAAAACTACATTATTATTGCCACTAGAAACTCAATCAGTACTTCTTAAATGCCCTCAAAGGGCAACTTTGAAATCTGGTTTTGGCTTGCAGAAAGATTTCACTATTCCACTGATTTTTTCCCAAGGACTCTAAAACAGTAAATTAGACATAAATAAGTGGCATAAAATTGAATATTGCTTTTTAAACATGTGAGGGAGGATTTGGGTGATTCAGGGGCCAAGAAGGCTCCCTTAATGGGAAGGATTTGTCAAAAGGGATTTTCTTTTAATGAAATTTACCTTCTGCCCCATAAGTGAAGAACCAGATGGACCAAAAGTGTTTGTGAGTGTATACAGTATGTACTCATAGAGACAGTTCCAACTCATCTCTAATGTCAGAAAAAGGGAGGAGGAATGAGGAGGATCAGGGACACCTGCTCTGGATCTGCTTCACTTTGAAAAAAAAAAAGAGGAAAAGAAAGAGGGCAACAATATGTAAAAGAAGAACAAAATAGTAAAAGAGAAGGAGAAATGTCAGGCAGATGTAAGAGATGAAAAGTTTGGTAAGCTTGACATTGTGGGAAACTCGCTGAATGGAAACAGACTCAATGTTGGGAATTGTGAGAGAGTGAGGAAGAGGAGGATAATGTGTGAAGTAAAAAAACATTTAAAAGTAGCAAAGAAGGAAAAGGGCGAGCAGGGCAAGGATACAGAATGATGAAAAGATGGAGGGATGAAGGGTGGGGTCTGACATGGAAACAGACACAAGACGAGCCAAATGCTGGATCTGAAGGAGAAAGAAAGAAAGTTTGTCTTCCTCTATTCACTCTCATCATTTGTAATTTGCACCAAGCACGGTTTATTCCGATGATAATTAATGATGCACGAGGCCTCAGTTCAAAATAAATAACCATGCTGGGTGGAACATCACGCCTGATCTCACTTTATCTGACGTAGTTTTCCACTGGCTGCAAGGAGGACTTTGGGGGGGGAGCAGCTGAGGGATTTAGAAAGCCTGGATATTATCAAAGTAGGCAAAATGCATAAAAGACCAAGAGTAAAAAACGCCAGTGAGAGACAAAATCTGCTGCGAGAGACAAAGACGATCACAGTTCTCGCATTTCCAAAGCTTGTTGTAATTTCCATCTCATTTCACCAGACGACTGGTGCGGGGGCTGACTAAGCACACCTTGTAAAGCATCGCAGCTTGCTTCTCCAAACACAGTCTCACCTCACCTCCCATAAACCCCCGGTTCCCTCAAACACACACTTCATAGCTGATCCACCTTCACCCCAGACGATGGAAAGGAGGATAGGCAGATGGCAGCACAGAGAGGGGAGAGTGAGGTGTTAAAGGAGTACTACAGGCACAAAGATCTCTATTGTATTACCTCATTTCCTGTTCAGAATCTCCCAGGTTGCAGAGATGAAATCTGTTAGATCCCTCTGAGCCCGCGATCCCACAGCCTGCTGTGCACCTTCATATGTTATTTCTGCTCCTTACTTCTCATCAATGTGCCAGACCTTTGAACCCGAGAATGTTTTCACTTGTTCTCTCGCTCCTTTTCTGACAGACTTACGGCTTCACTTCAGTCCTTTGGCATGCCATACATTGTTATTCTTCCAGGTGCGTTAGGCTGCCTAGAAATGGCCTTATTTTGCATATCAGTGTGACTGTACTTGTTTTTTTGGCACTTTTTTTGGCTTGCATGTCAAAAGGCAACAAACATGTCAATATGAATAGAGGAGGACCTTAGAGACCCAAGGATATAAGAACCATGTACACAGGAAGTTGCATGCCTGAATATGTTGATTTTGTCAATGGACTTCATCACGCCTGTGTTTTTCAGGAAGTACAATGTTGCCATGGAGTCAGCGAGTTAGCTGTGGGCTAGACATGAGCCTCGTTTTTTTTTTTGTTTTGTTTTTACCATGAAGTTGTTTACACTTGCACGAGTTGAAGTTACGCTACATTTGGTGCTATCCATTCCTGTTTGTACTGTAACCATGGGTGTACAGACAACAGTCAACTGAATCTGAGAACTTGAAATACTTTTTTAGGGGGTTGCCCATATATTTAGTAGCACTTGTTTTTAACTCATTTACTGACTTTTTTATTATCAACAGAGATGGAAGAAAGGATTCAGCTGACTTAATTCTGGCGCCTTGAGTCTGGTTGTATGATGCTATCATAGCTAAATGTCAGAAAACGACATTCACTCCAGTGGACAGAGTACGATATAGATGCTGACTCTCAAAGTCAGAATGCTTTCCTGCTGATAAGGGTGTGCTAGCTAGTTTGCATCTAAAAGGGAAAAAAAAAAAAAAATCGGCGTCAGTGGCATGTCTATTATTTATGATCAATTTTTATGAGACTGCTGTGGAGGGAAGTTCAAGAGAAAGGGTGGGGGGGCGACAAAATGTGTGCAATACAAGCCTTCAAATGTGGCTAGCTGTGTAAAGGCTCTTGTCATGAGCAAGCCTGTGTGTGTGGGTGCGTGTGTGTGAGTGTATTAGAGTCATGCATGTGCAGTGTCTATGCATGTGTTAAAATTGGCAGCAGGTTAGGGTACTCTGGCCTTGATTAGGCGTCTCTTTCCCGTCCACCAGTCGCTGAGTGAAGCAGTGAATTACGCTGCTATCTGAGCGATGTAATTGGGGACACATGCAGCTCTAAACTCCCCCGTCCACCCCTCACTCCCCTTCTCCATCTTTAGGTCAAAGAAGCACTAAGATCAAATGCTCCCCTCAGTGGAGCATTCCTCAATAAAACAACAAGCGGGCAGGAGAGCAGGGGGGGAAGGAGAGACAAAGAGTGAGAAAGAGGAGAAAAAAAAAGGAAATCAAAAGAGATGAGGCGAGACAGGCAGAGAGGAGAAAAGAAGATGACGGAGGTGGAGACAGTGGGTGCATATGGAATATGTTTACAGTAATATCGCCGGGCTCTGATGTTGTCGTGGCGCTTTATTTGGTGGATCAGAAGTTCTCATCAAATTGCAGTATCATCTGTCCTTCACTCTTCTCGGCCTCCTCCTCAGAGCAGGATGAGAAGAGAGTTTAACTTCATCAGTCTGTAATACTGCAACAGTGTCTCTCCTCTGTACAAATTACACGGTGTCCTGGGTCCTTCTCAAAGCAATAAAGCCATCGTGGGTCTGGTTCAAGCTAACACAAACAATCCTTTCTCCTCTTCAAAAGGCAGAGAGACGCAGAGGTTGAGGAATGGGCTGCAAGGCTACTGAAAGTCCACTCATTCGAGATCCGCGGTGACAAATGCGGACACAAAAATGGATCAAAGCGGCTGCGTAGTTTGCGAGAGAGCGAAACAATTCATCATGAGTTCAGGAAAAAAAGGGAGGAATTTTCCCGCTTCCATCCAAGTCTTTGATGATACCGTTGGAGTCTAATGACGCACGCAGTTCTGCGGTGTCAGAGTGATTTCACAGGTTTCTCAGCCATTTTATGAAAGGAGTAAAACTGATCTCTGAGGTGGAGGAGACAATTTAGGGGATAAACTGAACCCAGGCCTTGGATACGAGTTTGATAGATTGTGAGGTGGTCAGTGGGAGCGAGAGAGAGCGGGAGGAAAAGAGAAGAATTAGAGACAGGAAAAGATGAGCGATGAAGAACTAAGCTCTCTATGATGAAGGGGAGATTTCCTATTAATTCTACTGTTTCATGTCTGCATGTGTATGAATGTTGCCTGCTTGTCAGTGTGTGTATTGTATAGCTGCAGGCTGCAGACAGACAGCGCAGACACTGGAGTGTGTCCGACTCCACATCTGGTGGATGGGCTCTGTTAGCTCCGTCCGCCTGCCTATTATTATATAGTATGAAGCCTTTGAACTGAGCAGCCACTGCTGACAATCACCAGACTCAAACACACCGGGTCATTCCCAGATTTTAAAAAAAAAAGGAGCCCAGGCACAGTCCTCCCTCACTAAGTGTTTTCGTGCTGTAAAGAGACAGTACAGTATGTTCATTTTCCTTCAACACCAGAAAATATGACAGCCAGGTGGAGGGAGGGGGAAGAAGAGAGAGGCTGCAGGAGCGTTTGCTCATTTCAGAAAAGTTATCGCTGTTTTGTACAGTGTAGTGGAGGACAATCAACAGTTTCCTGTGAAATATTATTCAAAACCAATACTGCAATATTTGCCTCAAGTTGTGACTGAAGAGTGAAGGGAAATTTAGAGGCATGGCAAAAATCAGCGTGTTGCTTCACAAAAACGTGCAGACCAGCTGTACCTAACAGCTATTTCTTAATGTGCACCTGTCATCACTTAGTATGGAGGGGCCTTGATATATTGATGAAGTGCCTCAACACTTTTTGATATACACAAGAGCTCCATAAGTCTCTCACAATGTGGAACTAAATGTGGTAGTGCTGGGTGGTTCTCCGGCTGGCAGCATATTGAAAAATACGGAGACATTCAGCTCCTCCTGCTGTTCTGACCATGAGTCAGTCGTCCCCCTGTGACAGTTTAGACAAAGACTTACTGGGATTTAAAACCCACCAGTAACATTTCACAGACTCGTTTTTGACACTGACAGAGACTTTGAGAGCTTACGTTTAAGATGTGTAGTTCCAAACCACACTTGAGAGGTCCTCCAGAAGTGAGGATTTAAAAGCGTGCTACTCTTTATGTGCAGCCATGGCAACCGTACGGCTCATTTATGTGTTTTTAATAGTTTTTGGATGAAGGTTGATGCCACAGAGAAATAAATCACATCTGGCTTTGGCTACACAGACTATTTTTGTTAATAGGATTAATTCATCATGGGATGTGGGATGGGGATGTAAAATAAATATAGAATATCACCAGTACTATCCTTTTTAAAAATGTGGATCCCCTCCCTCTTGGAGCGGTATCACATACACCTCATTATGTCATTAGTGATAAAATACAGAAAAGAAAAATATATTTCTACAATTTAACACAGCTAATAAGAGCTAGTGAGACATATTATAATTAAATTTTTCCAGCTATGTAGCTGTTCAAAAGTTCAAATGTCAGCATGATGATGTTTTCACAAAAGTACACAACTTTTTTTCATGTCTCCTTGAAGCTTCACATATATGTGAGTGTCAGTGTCTCCAGAGGCACACAAAGCTAAGCAGAGCAAACTACTGTGCTGATGACATTTACAGCCCCGCTCAGCCTGTAAGTGAGAAACACACAACACAAGGGCAAAAAAAAAAGTCTCAAAAAGTTTACTCTGCTTATGTGCTTAGCATGTTTACTTTAGGGTTTTCCAGGAATGACAATGTTAAATAGCAAATGATAAAATCATTTGGCCATGTGTGAGAGTGAGCTGTTAGAATACTCAGTCATCAATTAAAGTGACAGTTTACATTTTTTGTCTGAGTACACACACACACACACACAGAGTGAGCCAAACCAGCAGAAAGCATATAAGCTCTGAGCAAATATAATAAATACGTTTTAGAGAATAGCAGTCAATTAAAGGATTAAGATAGCTGCTATAAAAGGATCATTTTGTTATAATTCAGGGCTATGGTAAGTTGCTTGTATATTTTCACTGTCCGCAAAGCACTTTGTAAGTTAATTAAGATGTATAAAGATAATTATTGTTATTGACTGCTTTGTTAAAGTGGGCGTGACCCTGACTTAGTCTGTTGGAATGAAGCTCTTCATTGGCAGTTCACTCACATTAAGTTATGTTTTGACATTAGACCAGAAATCTACATCAGGATCCAACATTCATTCACTTTTCACGGGCGGGAACAGATATAGGCTGGTGTATCTTAATGGAGCTTCTCAGTCAAATACACAGTTGACATGATCTTAAGCTCCATCCTGACTAAAGCCACGTACAGCACTCAAAGGTAAAACCTAACCTGCTCTCACAGAACCTATAAGAGGAAAAAAATAATATAACAGTGCCTCTCCAAACTTTTAAATTCAACATTTTACTTTCTCTTGTTTCACATAAACACACTGTATTTACCGTTGTTATGGGTTGATAAATTAAACTTACAGACAAAGTTACCCACCAAAAGAGTTTTCAGCACTTATCTACAAAATAAGTGCTTTGGAATAAACCAGCAGATCACAGTATTATTCCCACATGTGAAGGGACAAAGCTGAACAAAATTAAACTGAAATCTGAAAACAGTTTAATTGTCAGATTTCTCCAGCCAACCACTCCAGCTTCAATTTTACACAGATAGTTAGAGGGCATCGTGTGTGTGTGAGTTTTTATTGTTTGCATATCCGTGTCTCACACACACACACACACACACACACACACACACACACACACACACACACAACCACCCAACCAGGTCTAAGAAACCATATAATGCGGTGAACGACTATGAAACAAGCACATGCAAAGATGCAAACACACTCACACATGAGCTCGGTCACGCAGATTTCTTTGGATAACAGAGACTCTATTCCTCCTCTTGCGCTTCTTACAGCTGCATACACAAACTACAGTATGAATGCCAACACATGCGTACACAGACACACAAATACACACACCGCACTGTGCTGTCAGCCCCCTGATTTAAATCACTTGCAGGCTCAGAGTTTTCCTGCTTTCAAAATGCCTTATTACTCCTCCTTTGTTTGACTGGAGCGTGATTTGCGCTCGGGCCCTGTTACATTCTTTCATTACTCTCCAGTCAACACACAGGCGTGCCAGAGGGACTCTATGATCCACACTTCACTTACTTTGATTGTTTTTGGGAGAAATTGCTATTCTGGCTGGCACTCTCCTATTGGTGCGGCACGCCTCGGGTCTGGTAAGTGGTGCACGTGGTGGTCTGTTCCAAAGCATATCTCTGTTGCCTGATGAAAACCGCCTCAGATTTTTGTGATGTTTGCATTTCAAACTAAATTGAAGGATTTCATGCTTCTCTAAAAGTAATAAATTCCACAACCCGTGGGCCTATTAACATGAAGGAGGGTTTTTTTTTTTTCCTTTCAAGGCAGTTCCTGAAAAACTGGTATGTCAGAGATGTGACATATTTAGCATTTTTAGGCACTCTATAACAGCGTGGCTCTGGGGCTGGCCTTTCGTTTTGTCCTCCATTTTGGTTCAGAGGAAAACACTGCAACACATTTTTGATGGATGGACATGAAAATTGTGTACAGAAACTCTCCTCCTACTACTAATCCCTCCGACTTTAGTGACCCTTTGACTCCACACCTGCGTCTCAGTTTTCACTGATCCCGACATAACTCCACATCAACTGGATGTAGAGGCATAAAAGACTGATACGGATTCACAGACAATGTATATTAATGACTTTGGTGATCCCCTCACTTTTCCTCCAGTGTCACCATAAGGTTCATATTTGAGGTTTTCAACATTTTTCAACAACTATTGCAGCAACTTTGGTGATCCTTGACATCATTGGGTCAAAATACTCCAGTATTTTGATGATTGATCACTAAATACTTGTACACTAATGAACCAGTGAACATTTTGCTGGACATCAACATGTTTGCATTGTCACAGTGGACCTCTGAGCACGAGCCATGTATTTGTCAGTTTTTCTGAACAACACATGAACATGGCAAGTATCTGCAAAAAGCTTTTAATCAGATTTTGGCATAGAAGAATGAAGAGCAAAGTATGAATAATAATAATAATAATGAATTCTCACTCGTGTCACTGCAGTTATATTGCGTGCGTGTGTGTCAAACAGAATTCAACTCTTCTTCATTTAGTTGATCGGCCCTGTGAGGCCCCTGCAACGACCCCACAGCTGTCCAGCTGCACTGAGAATCCAATATTTCCCAAGGTCACTGCAAGGACAAACCATTACATATTAAGAGCCTCGGTGCTCTGTTTTTGCTTTCAGAGCAGATGACAAAACAGCAGACATAACCGTCGCCTGAAAAGGCACAATGGCAGCGACTGTACCATCCGACTACCTGACCTTTCATTAGACCCAGAGTGAAAGTGAAGCAAGGCAGCTGGGCAGAGAGGAGAAAATGAGCAGTCACTCAGAATATGAATAGACCTTTGTATCATCTCCTCTGTCTAGGAGAGGAGAGGAGAGGAGAGGAGAGGAGGAGCAGAGAGGAAAATGATGACTGGAAAAAAAAAAGAGAGGAGAGGATAAAAGCAGAAAGGAGAGAAGAGGAAAGTTGTAGACAAGCAAGAAGGAGAAGAAAAGAGAAGGAGCGAGCTGGATGGTGTTAGCAGATAGCGTGAAGGTTCTCCAGAGTCCCATATTACCAGTTCTGATCTGAGGGATCCTCACTGCCGTAAATCCACTGGAATTCCGAGCGTGCCCGCTGCCTCGAAAACAAAGCTCGTGTTTTCCTTTTGGCCCTGTCGTCTAATCACTTGCACATGAGGGGAGGAACAACAAAGCTGGAACAGCGGAGACTACAAGACAGAGAAGAGGGGAAGCACGGGGATGAGAGGAGGCGGCCACTCGGGGCCAGAGCCTTTGATGCCCTCCACGTCTTTGAAGCTTTCCAACAGTTGGGGAGGACCGAGGAGACAACCAAAGCACTGCAAGAACAGACAACAAAAGGGAGCAAACAAGGAAGGGATTGTGCACAGAGACGATAGAGGGGAAAAATGGTGATAAACGGAGACCTTCAAGATGCTGTCTCCCCGCGGGCTACTGTTGACATCACATGGCAATCACCTTGACCATGAAACCTCTCGACATGTATCTCACACTGGCTCGCCTCATTACAACACTGTCCTTAAAATGCGGCCTTGTTCAGTACAATCAACAGGTGAAAATGTTCTACACTCGCCATCACCCACTCCTTTAAATAATAAACGTCCGCGCATTAAACCTGATAACAATTACTGTGCGGGGGTTAAACACAGCAGACTATAAATCCACTTCACCCCAGGAGATCTCATCCCTCTCTCTCCCTCCTCTCCATATAACTCCTGCTTTATAGTCATGCTTGGCCCGCTCCACTCACAGCCATCCCAAGGATAACATGGCAAAAAATAATAAGCATAGAAAACCAGGGACAACGCATGGCTATCAGATTCATTTTTCAAACTTTTACATTTATTTCATCACATGTTGATACTCAGATGATCACGCTGTGCTTGTGGACCATTTTGTTTCATGGTAACGCAAAGTCTTTCAACATGTTTACTTAAAATGTGAGAGTCTAAGGCCAAGTTTTCTCTCTTAAGATGTTTTCTTTTGCCTTTGTCATGACGAAGTGATGAAGAAAGTAATTTCCCTTATAAAGTGGAATCGTTCGAAAGGCCTCAAAAGAAGTGTAATGTTTATTTTGTTTCACGTTTTAAAAAAATCGGTGGTAAATCTGCCATCTCTGTGGTTGCACAAAGAATGAAGAGTCCATATCTTTTTGCAGACCTGACAGTTTAGTTGAAGGCAAACTACAGCAACAGATTTTCATGTGAATTTGAGAACAGGAAACAACTGCTGCTGACAAGAATGGCGGTGAAAACACTGCACGTCTACTGTATATTTCTAAAAAAGGAAACAAGTGAGCAAAACCAAGTACTCCTGCATTGTAAAATGAGTTTGACATACAGCAATGATGGCAAAAAGCACAGTGCTTAGAATGAGTTATGACTATATTGTCTTACAGGATCCCCCATACACCTTCCATGCCTTATTTCAGATTTTATTTGTGTGTCTGCTGCGCTTCCTCCCCTTTCAGTGCCGTAACCCACTTAGGAGAAATATCCTCTCTTTTTATTATTATTTCTTCATCATGCAGGACATTTCACTCGGCACTTGCGCCAATCGTCACCTTACTTGAAATCCTGGAGAGGCAAAGCTGCAATTTATGACAGCAGCCCAGCATAAAGACAGGAGCCATGGTTCTAAACACAACAGCTGAGGCTCAGAAAATGAATTTCATCTTCCCCATACACGCAGACACATGAAATATCTCAAACATTCAGCCTGAGCTTTCCATTGCGCACACACACTTTATTACTTTCCATTATCTTTGATGGCGATCTGCACTGCCAAATCCAGCTCCATGTTGTTCTTCTGGCTTTGCAGCACAACGCTAATCCAGTGTCTTGAAAGACAATCCTTCTGCAATTCAGTGTGTACTTCAGCTTTTATTTCATTTTAAGCTAAATGTTTACACTGAGAAATACGAGCCAAAATGATGCTTACAAACTGCCCCTTACTTTTTCACTCTTAATTCAACACTACCAGGGACCAGACAGCTTGCTACTAATTTCTTATACTGTTGAGAGAAATCTTAATGCAACCCTTATGGCAAACTACGCATAATTTATGAGGATTAATAAGCATCATTGCATCGTATGACTGCTAACGCACATTATCTTCTCAGTATTTGTGAATGGAGAAAATGACTCGTCTTCTCCTTCAGAACCCAGCTGAAACAAGAGCAAACATTTCCTGCCATTAACAGTTCAAGGCAGCCAAACCCAAATGCTCTGTGCTGACCCCAATAGGAAAATCTGACACACCAATTTCATGCGATAAGGGATTTTCATGAGGGCTTGCGAATGGGCACAGCGTTCTTCCTCCTGCTCCCAATGTTCCTAAGCCTTGCTTGTTTGAGTCTTTGGTCTCGAATCCCCATGGAAAACGGACTATGCTTGCAATTTCAGCCACCTGGGAATCTCTAAAACCCAGAAAAATCCTGCCAAACCCACCCAGAGTCCAAACTAGGCCACTGACCAGCACAGGGAACACCAGCCATAACACTAACAATGCTGGACTTGCACCATTAGCCATCATCAAGTGCACATTGAGGGTGTGGCCAATAAACAAGCCCAGCCAACGTTATTAAAAAGTAGTCGGGCTTGGCCTCCACCCTGGTGACCCTTCGTATTGACAAAGTCCACATTACCTACTGCTGCTGCATTTATTCAATTTGGTGTACTTGACTGCAAAGCATTACTGTTCCTATTACAGTGATGACCATTGTTACAACATCAGGCATCTGTGCTAGATTAATCTTTCAATCCTCCCTTAATACTCTACCTATTACTGCAATCTGTTTTCTCATTGACATAAAGGTATTTGCTGCACAATTCAAGTGCCTCAGTGTTTGATGAAGAGACTAAAACAAACATCCCTCAATCATCTACATTTGCTCCTGTGCAGAGTCAGTCTTACTTCAAGATGAGAATGGTGACAGAAAACAAAAGGCTACGACCAATGCAAATTGAGTCATCCCAAACAAGGAAGAACAGAGTCCAACAGAGTCTCCAAATGTAACACTGAGGCTACTGAATCGATAGATGTGCAGATCTCTTTGTGAGAGCTCCAGACTGTATTCTTCAATGAATAAATCCATTGATTTTGTCAATAGATACACATTTTAAAAATATACAATACTGGACCAGGAGAAGAAAATAAAATCACTTTGAGATGAAGACTACGCCAAGAAAAAACAAGCTAAAGAGAAAAACAGGGTTCGAGCAATACCTCCATCTGTATGTACAGTATTGTGAGCAGCACAAACTAGTTACACTTAATGAGGGTGCTGCTGTAATCTACACCAAATCGTTCTCCTTCCCATAACTCTTCATCCAGTAACATTAGAGGGCCTGGGCCATTTAAAAGCTGAGCCCTGATCTCACTATTTATGTATCTTTGCCACTGCCAGATGTTGCGAGGTCCTAAAAAATGCTTTGGCTTCCTAAATGACGTTGGGTAATATGGATTTGTGGCGGGCAAACACAGGTAGTTAGCCTGTAAAAATAGTCCAAACACCAGAGTCTGGGCCTGTGGAGCATACTGTGGGCTGTTAATGTTGCTCAAAGGACCTTTCTACCATGTCGCCCCCTCTGACGGTGCCCTGGATATTTTCTGGTGTTGCTGGCAGACGTGATGCAATCCCTACACATTTGTCACGGTGTGTGTGTAGGCGTACGACTTTTGTTTAATCTGACAATAAACTGTATTCACTGCTATGTGTGAATACAAACATCATAAAGTTGTTCCTGGGTTAGTAACACAGGAGCTTTGTCATTTTCCATTTTGCCTCTTGTAGAGAGGTGTGATAGCAACAAGCTCTGATGGCTGCTTCCAACAAGGACGGTCCTAGTTCTCAGTGCAGTCCCATAAAGAGAGGTCTCCTAAACTTTTACAGGCTGACAACAGCCTGGCTTCCACTAGCAGCCCAAGTAGTCACAGTCAGGTTTATACCACTGCTATGTAGCCTTATTGGCAGCAGTAACTTGCAGGCAAAAGAGCAGATTGAAACTTGACGAGCCAACTGATGAGGCAGCAGTTCTCTTATTAACAGCACGACGGTGCCCTTGACCAAAGCATTTAGAGCAGCACAGCATCCTAAGTAGTGTAGTGTGCTCAGCATGGATACCTTGGGAAAAAAAAGACTTAAAAAATGAGTTTAAAACTTCAGATTTAACCATGTGCAACCAAGCATTTTCTATTATATTCTATCTCACTTGGGACAAAAATCATTTCCACTTTATTAAACAACATGATGCAAAATGATCAACAAGATGCACATACAGCATTGCAATCTGTTATTGTTGCTTGGCTAAAACATTAAGAAACCAGATTATTTAGAATTATAACACAAGTAGATCTAATAGTATTGAAGTGCCATGTACAAAATATCCTTGTTAATCCATTTAACTGTAACTGGCAGATGAGTGTTGACACTAGGTTGTTTTTTTATTGTTTAATGATTCTAACAGACTGCTGCGGAGGGCAGGCAGATGATAATAACTGACGCAGCATAAAGAGGTGATACTCGCTTAGTGCTTTTAACTTAAACATACACCAAATGAAACCTGGCTGGTGCAGCACCTATTTGAGTTCAGCTGTAATGCACATAAAAACATTAAACATATTGGCTTGGATGCCACTGCACAAGAGGCCACTTTACACTTGAGCCCCTGCTGACTGGTAGTAATGATTGAAAATGTGTCACTCCAGTAGAAACCGCTATAAAAAGCAGAGGCATAATCGCCGGTCTGAGTCGCCTGGCCCGTGGAAAAGAATCGTCTTTCAGGCTGCTGTCTAACAGATTTGGCATCGCCCGCCATCCGTCTGCTCAGACATACAGCCTGGCAACGGCGGGCAGCGTGGAGCCAGATCCGATTGCAGGGTTTACGCATGTTACTCACATTGTCATTATCCCAAGAGGCCTTCGGAAATGCCGTGCCCTGGAATAACTGCAAATAATAAGCAGGAATAACTGAGAACGGCTGGTCATTCCTAGTGGTGATTTATGAATGGCGGTTGACAGTGTGTGCCATCTGAGGGCGATTGTATATCCGCATTTATGACTATATTTTCCTGGCCGATCAACACGTTGGCTCTCTGTATCTCTCTCAGTCTCTGGGGTAATGTCGAACTCTGTGCAGCTCTTTGATGAGAGCTTTTCACGTCATTTAGAGCAGCTTGTCAAAAGGGCAGCTCCACTTCAGGTTGCGTACTGTAGAGTGAATCATCTTAGTTTAATGGTCCGTTGAAAATGGGGATCAGAGAATTGAGACAGAGACGTCTCTAGACTGTAAACCATGTCTGGGGAGACCAGGGGAGGGGAGACAGGATGGGAGGGAGGAAGTATTGTAAAGGAACAAAAAAAGGATAGAGCAAAGAAAAGACTGTAATGACGAATCAAACCAAACTATGTGTCACAAAGCACTTTCACCCTCACAGTGGGAGATGGAGAAAGCGAAGGAAGGACAGACAGAGGGAAAGGGGGCTGAAAGAGAGAGGGAAAAAAGTCAAAGAAAGCTCATAAAAGCAGCATGCATCTCTTTAATTTTCACACTCGCCGTGACTTTTACAAGCTGCTGTGGCAGAGCTGGGAAGCGGGTGAGTAAACGGGGCAGGAGCGAGGCCCCAGGCGCCCACGTCTCGCCGCAGCACACGACCCTGCCTGCGCTATAATGTGGTCGCAGGTGGGGCAGGTCCAGTCCTGAGCAGAAACGATCCAAAGGCGGCACTGTGCAAGAAGCATGTGTCATTTTTAACACGTCTGCGAAAGGGCGTTTGGCGACAACACGTCGACACACAAGCTCGCATCAAGAGCAACAAATGAATAGGTGGAAAGAGGCCGTCCCCGAAAATTTAACTCATCTCTTAATGCTCCTGACTTTTCAGTAAGCAGACATCTGTGAGCTGAGTGCACAGATGCTTGTAGCTGCGTGTGTGTTTTGGGAGGCGTGTCCAGGTAAGTATATTTTGTGAGTGGGGGATGGTAAGCTGTGTGGTGTTTAGGGAAAGGGCTGTGCAAGCTCACTGGGGTTTGGCAGTGTGGCCTGATGCCTTTAAATGGTGTGTGTGTGTGTGTGTGTGTGTGTGTGTGTGTGTGTGTGTGAGAAAAAAAGAGAAGGGCATTTGCATTCAGATGTGTGTGCAAATGGTTCTCTCATGTGTTAAGATGATATTAACTTTTTAAAAATTCAGAAAACTAACCTAAAATTTCTTGTTGTTAAAGAGGACCATTATGGGTTGATGTGAAGTGTTTGTGTGAAGACAAGAAAAGCAAAAACAACTCATTTCTTGTTGGAGTGTTCGTATATGGCTGCAGGTAGCTGTGTATCACCACCTTTTTGAGTGTATGAGATAAGAGCGACTTTAGGAAAAAAAAAAGCCTTGAGGCACTTTGGGACCAATAAACCTGTGTGTGTGTGTGTGTGTGTGTGTGTGTGTGTGTATGTTGGTGGTGTGTGTCAGTCTGAAGGCTATCTGGTGGGTGGAGGACAAGACACTGATGTCAAACATGATACAGCTAACAGCTGGAAAGTTCACTTTGCCTCCGCCCTCTACACGCTCTCTCTCTCTCACCCTGCTCCCCTCAGGGCAGTTGTTCTGGTTGGCATGTGGCTAATTTGGCAAAGTCCTGCCATCTGTCTGCTTTTCAGGGTGAGCATGCTGAACGTGTGTGTGTGCTTCTGTGTGTATTCTTAGTTTATTATCCCCGTTCTTGGTTGCAAGTAACTCTCAGGCAAGGTCAGTTTATTTTTTTCCCTTAATCATTACAATTAAAAATGCTCAAAATGAGGTTTTATGGAGTTGGCTGCTTTATACTTTCACCAGGCTCTGGTCCAAAATCCATGAAAACGCACTCTATTTTTGTGTGTGTGTGTTGGGGTAGGTCAGACATGATTAGCCAGAGAATTACCTCTTCTATATGAGTTAACATTGGACATCTCCATTACCTCCATGTGTTGTTTGTGCTCTGAACCCCCCCATGAGCACTACAGGGAAATCCAACCACTGGGATGACACAATACCCAAAAAATGTTGGTCGTGAAAACTGAACTGTTTGACTTGTGCATGATGAAACCTAATTAACGTTTGTAATAAAATTAAAAAAAAAAAAACTGTCAATCTTTCAATATGCATTTTTTTCCTCATTCATGACTGATGTCTAGACATCTCCAGCTGCCTGACAGACAAAAACAATCACATAGTTATTTACTGCCTGGTTAGGCTTCTCCTAAACACTCCCTGCTGCTACTGTTGATAAGTGAAGCAACAGGAGATATCACCAGATTCCTCTTTTATCTTCATTATATCTGCCAGTCCCACTGTCTTACAAACTACAGGGCAGGCTGTGTCCCCGAGCTAGGCTAGTTCCTTCCACTCCTTTTTTCCTTCCAGCCTTGGTAAAACTCGTCTCCAGTTAAAGAGTTTAGAATGAGGACATCCTAATGGGACCCATTAGATGTTGGTGGGCCGTCTGCTTACATTTTCTACCTATTGGGCCATTGTTCCTCCACTGCTCGTCTCTGTCTCCTCTCTCTGTCTCTCTCCCTGTTTTCCTTTAAGGGGACCCTCCTTGCTGTCATTACACCTCCCACCCTGATGAAAACCTCGCAGGACCCAGCAGCAACATTCCTGCTTGTTATACAAGCTTCTCTCTACTAATAGCTCAGCATCCAGCTACCTTCTAATAAAGCCCCTGTCATTTTCACCCTGCCTGTCGCTGTCTTGCGCGCACGCACACACACACTAACAATGTTACAGGGTAGAAATGCAAGATAAATTATACAGCCTTTTATTATCTGTCAGTTTATCCTTTTTCCATCTTTTTCTTGGCAAAGCTTATTATTAATTGTCAATCAGAGTTTTCTGTTTCTTTGGGACACAGGGAAAGTGTACAAAAACAAGATGATATTTCACATCTCGGAGATAGCAAGTAATTCATAATGAAAGTAAACAATAGGCTTTCTTTACAGCACATACACAGACGTGTGACAGCAGGGCTGGAGATAATCTTGAATGCAGCCCAAAGAATACAAACACACTTTTTGTGACGTCAAGTCCAGTGTAATTAAGTTAAGCTGATGTCCAGCTAATGAATCATCGGATTCCGAGCAAGCCGGCCTACAGACTCACTCAGTGTCTCAGAACAATCAGTTCTTTAGTCTCTGCATTATTATCTGTCACAGATGTGTCTCCTGTTGGCATTAAACACTGATGGGGGAGACATTCAGACACTTAACATAACTTAGAGCAGCAATATCACAAAGGCTGCAACGAACAATTAAGATTGTTGTTGATTAATCTGCCAATTATTTTTAAAATTCATCGTTTAATCAGTTGTAATGCCCAATGAAATATCCAAATTCAATTAAATTTACTTGAATAGCAAACCAAAACAAGATGTCATTTTCACAGATGATAGCCTGAAAATCTAATTATGGGGTTTTCTTTTTATTGAGAGGGCACCAAAATTATGGGGCAAAAACAAAAATGATCATTTTGATAATATATGATCATATATAATTTCCCAAAGATGAGATTATACATCTCCAGGGTCATAAACAACAAAGTGTAAATGACAATGTTTCATTCTATGAAACACACGGATCATGCGCACACACACACACACACACACACACAAGACAAAGGGCCTATTGAATGCAGTGTGGTAGATGCTCTTCATAATAAAGGCAAGCTGGAGCTGACTGAAAGAGAGAGCACACAGATAGGTCCAAAGTCTTCATGAAACTGGACATTCGATAGCTGCTTGCGAGGCTGTTTGTGTGAGATTGTGACACTGATACCTTCTAATAAAACAGCCGACTGCATCCATGCATCCAGCCAGTCGAAAGGTCACTCCTAATAGGTTAGCCTCGGACAGATGGGCATAGACGGAGAGGGGGTGGGTGTTTTGGGGGGTTTATTCCCAGAGAGCTATTAGGCTCCACAGGCACTACGCTGCTCCTCCTCTTACTCCACTATTACACACTGATATTTAAAAAGGTTAAGTGAGAGAGGAAGTGGTATATAAATGCACACCTCATTAAGGAGACCACAGTCACCTCTGATTGTTATGGAAAAACATGGCAATGGAACAATAATGATGATCAGAGGACCAGCAGTCTATAGGGGTGTTCACCAGCCTGATGGCTGCGTTGCACTGTGTGGCTCTCAAAAGAAGCCGGTGACTCAGGTGTGTGTGTGTGTGTGTGCGTCTGTGGTAGGTGGGTAATTTAGAGCCATGCTGCGTTTACCATGTTTTCTGGACTGCCCCTCTCCCAACGACTTTATTAAAATCACTTCCAGATTTGGGATCAGTAAACACACACACACACACACACAGAGCCATATGTACATGATAAAATGCTCGAGGGTGGTTGTATTATGCTCATCCACGTCTCTTTGCCAAGTTCTGACAGGAGATCTATGTCTATGAATTCTGCATGAATGTTCATGTGATCCTTCCACAGACTACGCCTGGACTATCTTTATGTAATAAGAATAGACATTGCTTTGAATCCAATATTTTGCTGGAGGAGAAGCCCAGGATGCTCGTCTCCCTCCGCCTTACAACATGCATAGCTTAGATTGCATGGCATGTCATGTCTTTTACATATGTCAAGGAGGGAATTATATAAGACGTCATTTTGCGAGCACTCTTCCAGGAAAAGATGTGATTAATTTAACATGCACTTGAACTACACTTGAAAGCACCTGTATGAATCTTCACATTGTTTTAACACTAATAACTAGAATACAAACACATAGTTTTTTTTCCAACGGGACTGAGCGTGGAAATAACACAACAGGTGGACTGAGGTTATCATGCGACGTGGGTCAGATCACGGGACATGAGCCAGATCCAAACACACATGATACACGTTATTTGCTTTGGCCTGCCACGCCACAGGGTGCCCTCTGTCTCATCGTCCCCTCCCATTTACCCTCTACATCTTAGTGGAGCATGAATGAATGATGCTCTGGGGGGAAAGAGCAGGGGGGGGTCCATAGCAAGACTCGGTTCAGGTGAAGCATTTGGCTGGAGTGAAGAGGGCTATGGGAAATTACACATCCAGATACTGGGCAGATGTGGGGAGGTGGCGGGAAATATAGAGAAGGGAGAGAAGAAATAGGAAGAGGAAGGGAAAGAGTGGAAATAGAGGGGGAAAAAAAGCTTGGAACTGTTTCGACGGTGGAGCCAGAGAACACCAACATATTGACAACATCTTAACTTTAACTTAACCTGCAAGCAAGGTGTGAGTGTGTATTATCAGTGCTCCATCTCCATGTAGTTTGAGACACTTTCTGGAAGAGTCCCTTCACTCTGCATATTCTCTGTGATGTTTTTATGTGTCATTTTATGACATATGAAACAAACAAAGAATTGTGTTATATTGATGCATTGCACTGAGTCAACTAAAAACAAACAAAAAAAACTGTGTCATGTCCTCATGTTGGACTCGAAGACAAAGACTTCACTATGCACATTTCACCTCTCTGAAATCCAAAGCTCACAAAGAAGACATGGTGAAAAACGTCAACAGCTTTCAGCATCTTAAACTAGTTAAAAGAAAGCAGCATGCATGGACACATAGTGTACGGCTCTACTGAAGCATGTCATCTACGGGGGCCGTCTACAGCTTCATTTGGCTGGAAAAAGTTTGAGCGAGCACATGAGGCCTTTTCTCTGTTGCTGGCTACGGTCAACGCGCATCTGGTTGCAAGCAGGCAGAAAAACAAGGCTTAAGAACATCTGAACCCAGCAATGACGTTTAATTAATTAAAGGTTAATTATTGCCAGATCTCTCTCTGACCATCCTGACAGGGCTGAGGAAAAGCAGGAGGATGTGGGTTTGCTGCAAGGGAAGAGTAAAGGAGGCAGTGGGGGTAAGGAAGGATAAAGAGAAAGTAGAGAGAGTGACACAACAGGATGCCAAGGAATGGGATGAAATTAGAAAAAGGTGAAGGAGGACATGGCTACAAAATGTTCTTCTTTAAAGATCCTCACTGGGCAGTTGTAATATGTCTTTAAAAGTTCACTGTTCATTCATGAATGCAGGTGGTTGGATGTGCCCACAATCTAAATGATGTATGGAAAAGTTTCCATATAAGTCCAGAGCCAGTGACTGTGGCTGATATTCTCTCTGGTGTCAGCTTTAGTCTGGGTTATGGGTTTAAGGCAGAGGTCAGACTTTTCCTTTAAAGACCTTGTGAAAAAAAAAAGTTTGAGTTGTAGTATCTAACCATAAGCTGTTTAAAAGGTGGATGCTTTACTTTGTTGAATACAAGATATTGTTATATCACTGATGGAAATGTCTGCAAGGGTGGTTTTGAGTAAAACATCATCCCAGAGAGACTTCATCCTTCTAACAAGTGTGTGATATATGAAAGAAGCACTTACACAGAAGCATAACTACATGTCTGTGTTTAGCCTGGAACACACACCTGCATTGTGCCAGTCGGACTTTGTGTACAAATACATGATTATGTCTGTGTGTGCCTGTATGCCAACACAAAACTATTTTGTGTAACATGTGTAACATAAGTCTTCAGTAATTCACGATGCTTCAACCAGTTAATGTATTAAAATAATTAAATATAAAAAAAAGTACATACATTTGCTCAAACCGTGCCATAACTGCTAAGCTGAGTGGTAATAACAAGCAAGCGCAACAAAATAAGGGCAATGCTAATTAGAACCATTACTGAAAAACGATGGAAAGACAAAAAAAAGACACTTTTGAGATGACATTTCGACATCAGAGTCATGACAGAACATTTTTCATCACACTGCCAAAGTGGGAAGCAGGAACAAAGACATGTAGGCTGAGAACAAGCAGAGGAGATAACAATGTTTCAAAGCTTTCATCTCTGTAGCGCTGTTATCTGCTCATCATATCACAGCCCAGAGCAGCAGGACAGCTTCAATCACATACACAGGGCTCTTCTTCTCTGGCCTGCATGGACACAGCATACCTGGGATTCCTGTGCACGTGTGTGTGTGTGTGTGTGTGTTAGTCAGAGGAGATGAGACAGAGCAGAAGATAAAGAGAGAAGGATTCAGGAGGAGGGGAGATGTAGAAGATGGTCTCCTCAGAGAATCAGGAGAGGGTACTTGGGCTGTAACTAATGATTATTTTTTATTACTGATTGAATATTCTTTTATTTCAATTAATCATTTATTCTATAACATGTCAGTGTGACAAATGCTCATCAAGATTTCCTTAAGTGGCATCTTCGAATGGCAGATTTTCACATTTCAGCAGCTGAAGGCTGCACTTTTAGGTTGATGAGCAACTTCAGTGATTGATCAGACATCTTGTTGTTGATTTAGGGATGCACTGATCGGTTTTACAAGCTCAGTATCAGGGCCTGTACTGAAGTTATTATGCCGTTGGGGAGTTTGTCAGACTCAGCTGATCAACGTTAAATACAGTTCTTTGACTAGGTCATTGTAGATTTAAATGTTTAATCAGTTACATTCATTAAAGTCACAGCAGGCCTCTGAAAGTTATCTTTGAACTCATGTTGAGAAAAAAGTCTAAAACAATTTTTTGGTTGTTTGACAAATTGATTATTAATTTCAGCATTAAACACACTCTTGGGCAAGAATATGCTTGTATGAGTAAGCGCAGACACACACACTGGAAGGTGATCAATCAGCATTTCTTTTTACTGTCATTTTACTGTCCTATTCCTGGTCCTCTGTCTGCATGCTCACCTACTCGAGGACTGAAATACAGAGTAAGATGTAGACTCTGTGTGTGTGTAAGTGTGTGTGTGTGTGTTTATGTTTGCGAGAGGGATATATGCAGAGACTTGTCTGTTACACCTCTCAGATGGCACCTCAGGGTCGGATATGATTCCTCACTAAAACCCACACACAAACACACACACCTGCTCTGGGACAGATTTCATAGATTATGCGGGTAATAAACAAATCTCCCCCCTCCGGCTTTTAAATAGGAAGAGTTCAGTGAGTGGGGGTGAGGACCATGTCACAGCACTCATAACCAAACATAAAGAAACTGGAAGCTCTGCAAACGCCTCGGGCGAGGAACACATGCCAGTTATTCCGCATGGTGTTTGAGATTTTAGATGTTGCAGATGTTTCTGGAGTAGAAAGAAAAAATTTCCCCTAGGCTTAACAGAACACACTCATCTCTGGTGTCGGAGCATCCAGATTACTTTTTGCATTAGCTGGTAACTTAACACATGACTTTTTAATTGAGCTGACATTTTGTGGACTGTAGTTGGCTAATGTCTTCTGTTAGTTACTTTTCAGAAAAAAAGGAATGTTTGTGGCATAAATTGAATAAGTGACGATGTAAAGTTGCTTGTTAACACCAAGCCTGACTGTTATTTAAGACTCAGAGCTTCCTTTTCCTTGAGGATTTAGTAAGTGATTTTCTATTTTTACACTTTAGTTTGCAGTAAATGAGATTCTCTTGTGAAAAAGGCAGCTTGGAATAAGAACAGTCCAGGAAAAGTCAGTCAAGAAAAAAGAGAGGGCAATCCAATCCGATGCTCAGTTGTAACACTGATTTTTATTATTCATTTATATATTATTAATTTTTGACCTATTATTTCTGCAGCTGTTCAAATATGCTAAAGAAACCACTAATATTTCCTGGATTTTCTTTTTCTATATGTTAACAATGAGCCCTTATTATGTTCCTTTCCAGTATTACGCCCTCTATTATCACCAAACCACAGCCTGACATTGGAATAATTAGCACAGTGAAACGACATTAATCTAAACTTCACAATTCCCACATGCGCATGTAACTGAATAGGTAAGCACAAAACAAAAGGATAGGGTTTTCCACTGGAGCGCTCCATTTGCGGCACTCCCGAGAAAACCTGAGACGGGGAAAAAGTGTGGAGAAACAAAAAGAAGGTGGAAAAGAAAGAGTGAGGGAGCTGCGGGAGAGCGGAGGGAGATGAATGGTTGTGTTTTCGCTTAGAGTAAAGCTTTTCCAGGCTACATTTTTTTGCAACAGCGATGTAAGGTATCCCGCTGTATAATCCTCTGGTGGTGACAGATGCAGAAAGACGGAGAGAGTGAGGGATGGAGGTGGAGGCGACGTGTGCGAGTGTGGTTGTGTGCGCGTGAGAGTCCACATGCTTGCAATAATGCTCATTTGTCACACTGTGTGCCTACTGTATGTCGATACAGTGTGTGTGTGTGTGTGTGTGTGTGTGTGTGTGTGTGTGTGTGTGATTTTGACAAGCCATCTATCCCCCTCTGAGAGCAAATTAGTCTTGCTCACCTTCAGAGTCCTGCTCTCTCTCTCCATTACACTGTAAAACCCATTTACACTCGCTCTGCACTGTAAAACCCCTCTGTTTCAACTTCAAGTTGTGCAGCTGCACAAATACTCATTTTAAATCACTTGTGACTGTAAGCTGATTAAGTGGTTTTTGGAGTCCAGTACACCTGGGGATATCATGACTGGGCTGACATGGCAATTACACTGAGATGCATCTTCAAGACAGATAACTTTATCTCTTTGTTCTGGCACACAAGCGTGTAGAGTTTATGGAGCGATGAGGGGAGCAGCTGAAACGAAATGTAGATTTAAACTGCCAAGTAATGTGAACTCTATTTAATTCATCTTATTTATTAAGTGGTCATTACTGTGTTTCTTTAACTGAGATGGTGCATCTGCTCATGTCCATTTCTTTGGACCTTTTCAGATTTCATCTAGATTATGTCTTTAATTAATAGATTGCATAATCTAAAATGTCACAGATTATGATGAATACCCATCATAGTTAACCAGATCTTAGTGAGGTTTCAAATCAGCATATAACCAAGTTTCTTCGATCCTTAAACTAGTTTTATTGAATTTGAATGTTCCCAACATTAAAATAATATAGGGACAGAGTCCTCAGACAACAAAGACTTTCATTTGTCTGACCCCTGTGACCTTTTAAGTGACCCCTCTGCTTCCCACATCTCCTTCACTTCTACCCCAATCTACTTTGCCTTTATCTCTATCTTCTCCCCCCAGAGAAATGACCACAGCCACAACAGCCCTCAGGACTGGAAGTCTTGTTCACTGGGTCTGTTCACAAACTCAGCAAGTCCCAAGTTTTGCAAACTCCTCTTCACTAGCAGTCACCTGAAGTCTGAGGGGGGAGGAAGATGGCCAAAGGGAAAGATTAGAGCCCTCCAGTCCAGTGAAGTCAAACAATTTGTCCCCCTGACCCCACCTAACCTGCAACACTGTTTGTTCTCAGTGTCTGCTCTGGGAGCCCGAGGCATCTCGTCCCTTGTACTCTTTGCAGAGCCAAAGGGACACAGTAAAGAAAAGAAGCCCCTCCAACGTACACTTTGGCTCGAGCAGGGTAGGAAAACAGCACAGGAACCGCCAGTAAATTACTGACAGTTCACATAGTTTTTTATGATGATTCGAATGAATGAAAGCTAGAGAAACAGGCAGAAAGATGAAGAGACTTCATCTCTTCTGAAGGATCATCATCCCTCCATCATCCTTCTGATGAAGAGAAAAAGAGGTCCAGCCCTGGATGCAATCATGGTTTAAAGGCTAGGTCAGCTTTGAGATGAAAAATAATGGTCCAGAGAGACTTATTTGTATTGATTAGAGCACCAGTCAAAAATTAGCAAAATTAGTGGCCACACATCTGGTCAAATACACAGAGGCAAATGTTGTCACACAGCAAGTAAACCTAAGAAGAAAGAGAGCACATTTTATACTTCGTCATGGTGCTCTGAGTTTATTTATCTACTATGTATCTGGTCATGTGTGCAAATTGCAGGAATCCTCAGTCAAATCAAACAAATGGATTGTCCTACAAAATCTGCTATTACACACACACACACATTTATATATATATATATATATATATATATATATATATATATATATATATATATATATATATATATATATATATATATATATATATATATATATATATATATATATATATATAAATAAACACTGCTCAAAAAAATAAAGGGAACACTTAAACAACACAATATAACTCCAATTCAATCACACTTCTGTGAAATCTAACTGTCCACTTAGGAAGCAACACTGATTGACAATCAATTTCACATGCTGTTGTGCAAATGGAAATAGACAACAGGTGGAAATTATATGCAATATAGCAAGACACCCCCAATAAAGGAGTGGTTCTGCAGGTGGTGACCACAGACCACTTCTCAGTTCCTATGCTTTCTGGCTGATGTTTTGGTCACTTTTGAATGCTGGCGGTGCTTTCACTCTAGTGGTAGCATGAGACGGAGTCTACAACCCACACAAGTGGCTCAGGTAGTGCAGCTCATTCCTGGATGGCACATCAATGCGAGCTGTGGCAAGAAGGTTTGCTGTGTCTGTCAGCGTAGTGTCCAGAGCATGGAGGCGCTACCAGGAGACAGGCCAGTACATCAGGAGACGTGGAGGAGGCCGTAGGAGGGCAACAACCCAGCAGCAGGACCTGCTACCTCCGCCTTTGTGCAAGGAGGAACAGGAGGAGCACTGCCAGAGCCCTGCAAAATGACCTCCAGCAGGCCACAAATGTGCATGTGTCTGCTCAAACGGTCAGAAACAGACTCCATGAGGGTGGTATGAGGGCCCGACGTCCACAGGTGGGGGTTGTGCTTACAGCCCAACACCGTGCAGGACGTTTGGCATTTGCCAGAGAACACCAAGATTGGCAAATTCGCCACTGGCGCCCTGTGCTCTTCACAGATGAAAGCAGGTTCACACTGAGCACATGTGACAGACGTGACAGAGTCTGGAGACGCCGTGTCTCCCGTGGACGTGGAGAACGTTCTGCTGCCTGCAACATCCTCCAGCATGACCGGTTTGGCAGTGGGTCAGTAATGGTGTGGGGTGGCATTTCTTTGGGGGGCCGCACAGCCCTCCATGTGCTCGCCAGAGGTAGCCTGACTGCCATTAGGTACCGAGATGAGATCCTCAGACCCCTTGTGAGACCATATGCTGGTGCGGTTGGCCCTGGGTTCCTCCTAATGCAAGACAATGCTAGACCTCATGTGGCTGGAGTGTGTCAGCAGTTCCTGCAAGACGAAGGCATTGATGCTATGGACTGGCCCATGCCCGTTCCCCAGACCTGAATCCAATTGAGCACATCTGGGACGGGACATCATGTCTCGCTCCATCCACCAACGCCACGTTGCACCACAGACTGTCCAGGAGTTGGCGGATGCTTTAGTCCAGGTCTGGGAGGAGATCCCTCAGGAGACCATCCGCCACCTCATCAGGAGCATGCCCAGGTGTGTGTAGGGAGGTCATACAGGCACGTGGAGGCCACACACACTACTGAGCCTCATTTTGACTTGTTTTAAGGACATTACATCAAAGTTGGATCAGCCTGTAGTGTGTTTTTCCACTTTAATTTTGAGTGTGACTCCAAATCCAAATCCAATTCCTTTTATTTTTTTGAGCAGTATATATATATATATATATATATATATATATATATATATATCAATTCCTTTTATTTTTTGAGCAGTATATATATATATATATATATATATATATATATATATATATATATATATATATATATATATATATATATATATATAAAAATAAAAATAAAAGGAATTGGATTTGGATTTGAGTCACACTCAAAATTAAAGATATATATATATATATATATATATATATATATATATATATATATACACACACACACACACACACACACACACAACACACACACACACACGCTGGACTGGTATTTTAATAAACGGCTCATTGCATAGAAATGAAATAAACAGCATTAAAAAGCATTTATCCCAGCGGATAATTCTGGTCTTTGGAGACTCAACAGTGAATCTCTTCAACCATCTCAGGTTTTGAGGTCACAGGACACACTGATATTCCATCTGCTTGTCTGTGTTTATGTGTGTGTGCATGTCTACCTATTGGCGGTCTATCTGTCTCTGTGTCTGAAGTCCAGCCAACAGGTGGTCTGGTGTTCTTTAACTTCAACCATGCACAGAGAAAAACAAAAGCCCTCTCAACCAGAAAAGAGCAGGCAAAGAACTGGTAAAGTGTGTTCTTTCCAATGTGTGTGTGCACGTGTGTGTGTTTGAGTGTGCAGACCAGAAGACCTTGAAAAATGTGCAATAAATGCAGGCTTTCATAAAGCATTGCTCAGTTCAGCATCAGCTTGAGGTGCAGCATCTTTGAATCAATGTTTTCAACATTTCTCAGAGAAAGGGGTCAACTTGATATGACAATGATGTGCAACAGGGGATTGTGGGAAGTCCTCTTCAAGACCTGGACTCAATATACGCTGGCCGGATGGAGAAGAAGGCCCGACATATTGCCGCCGTCAACCCTACCCACCCGGGAAATGGACTGTTCGTACCGCTTCCATCTGGAAAGTGGTACAGAAACATAAAGACAACAACTAGCAGACTGAAAAACAGCTTTTTCCCCAGAGCTGTACAATGCATTTCCCCCTATTGACTGCACTTGAACAACTGACCCACCCCCCTAACTGTGCATTGTGGCTGCAACTTTGGACTTTAGCTAGTGTGTACTTATTATTATCATTATTATTATTAGTATTATTATTATTACTTACTTACTATTATTACTTACTATTATTATTCTTTTTACTATATTTACATTTAAAGCTGGAAGTCACCAATACCAATTTCGTCATGTGAAAAGATGATGACAATAAATGATTCTTGATTCTTGATTTAACAGCCTGCAGTGTTTTACTCTAATTGTTTAGCTATTCTTTAAAAGGTCCCAAAAACTCATTTAAATCGGATACGTCAAGCAGCTTCTTTCTATAAAAGATAGAAAACACTTCTTTCTGCCAAAGTTAGAACAGTTTTTGTTATTTGACATCAGATAGTTGTGTTTTTCTCAGGGCTCATTTGGCTGGTTTGAAGTGAGCAAAGTTTAATTCAACAAAGTTGATGTCACAGACTTTCGCGATCCAATCACAGCTGAGTGACATTTGATTTAAAATCTGATAAAAGTTGTGATGGTTGTCTGCTTATGTTTCCAGGTTACTATCAATCAAATCACACCACACCCACAAAAACTTGATGACAGAGATTAGCTGAATTTTGGACTGTTAAACTTTTAATAAAAAATACCTAAGGATGTTTTTTTATTCTTTTTTACTTATTATTGCCAAAAATGTTTAAGGTTATACATTCAAATGAAAATTTGAAACCACCTTTTCTGGAGCTTTTAAAATTGAGAGAGGACTATCTCTCTTTAACTTTATTGCATTGAAATGTATTGTGACCCTAGGTTCAAGATCTAGAAAAGCTTACCTTTGTTACATCTGAGTGGGTTGATTTTAACTTAAACTAACTGCAGTGCACAGGCTGCAAAATCTCATCTCTCTTATCTTTCTTATATCTCTGAGCAGAGATGGAGGCAAACTCTCAGACTATGATCCCCGTATCCATTAACACTGTGCTTTTTTTTCTGAATGGGATGAGGAGTTGTACAGGAGGGGCACATTAATCACTGACATGAGCACGGAGGTCAGCAGCAGTTCACCTGGTAGAGGAGATGGAGCCAGGGGGAAGCTGAGAGATAAGGAAAGAGGTAGAGAGGGAGCACGGGGCAAAGTGGATTAGAGGCCGACTGCGTAACAGAGAGTAGCAAAGAGAAGGATAACGACAGAAACATCAACAGGGCAGCGCAAGGAGCGTGAGCTGATCTTAGACTTCCAAGGAGTTCAATTGCACAAACTAATGAACTAAACTTTCTGCATTAAAGTCTGGCCTCCACACGTCTTAAAATGTGTATGTGATCTGCACTGATTAAAAAAGGTTTGGTAACATTACACCCTGTCTTGGAGCGGGAGCTGCCTGCTTGCATGTGTATGTGTAAAATGAGCTGCATTTCAAAGCAGGTTGTCCATACATTGTAAAGAGCCTCCATCATACGCTACCACAGTGAGTCCAATATATCAGAATATGCTCTAAACCACATGTACTCACTGCGTGCACACACACGCCTACATCCACTCTGTGGCTGAGAAGGTCCTTGTGTCTCCCCCCCCCTCTCGCTGGTTTGATTTGCCATGAGTTATCTCCCCACTGAGGTGTATTTATTTGTTGGTCCGTTCCCAGAGATCCTGTTTGCGGAGGTGAAATTCTGCACGTGGCTCACAGAGCAGGACTGAGGATGTACTCACAAAGCCTGCTGTGATTTAAGGCAGCATAAGAGGATGGCGTCCCCTTGTTAGTGTAATTTACTACATGTGCTCTCCTTATTTTCCAGAAACTAATTTTAGAGAGAAAAAAAGTTTGTTTTTTTTTTTCCTCTGCACTACTTTTCACCTTGTTAAATCTGAGAGCAGAGCAGACTGGCTTTGCGTGTTTCTGCACAAATGAAGGTCACTGGGGAGACGTTACAGACTTGTGCGCAAGAGTTATATACAGTATCAGCAGTGGATGTTATTGGGTGCCGTTTTGCCCTTTTACTGTACATTGCACATGGGTTTCTTCAGAACGCCCTCCTCACTCCTCCTGGACCTCTTTTTAAACATTGTGTGAGCTGAAATGGGTATGTTTTCTGCAAACGGTCAGGCCACTGTGCTTTAGTAATCCTCCCGCGGGAGAGCGACTGTTCCTGGATCAGTGACCGCAGCAGACTCCGTGAGGCAAAAATGAGTGGGCTATAAGTTAAAGTAGAGCGGTGGGAATTCTCCCTACAGTCTGAAAAATGGCAGGAATAAATATGAGTGGAGCCTTTTCAAAGTCTGACACACACACACACATACGCATGGCTGAGCTGTCTATTGGTCTGTGCTGGATCAAATTAGACTTTGAGCACCTAGATTTATCAATATATGAGCCTTAAGACATTTGAAAGAAAACCCTGAGAAGTATGTTCATACATCGACTGTTCCAGATTCAGGTCCGCTCAGTCTAAGCTCAGTCAGTGAGCGGAGGAGTTTTCAGTATGGGGAAAAGCTCATAAATTTTCTCCGGTAGGTGAGTGAGTGCAGAGTTACAGCTGGGGGAACTACAGTATACGCAAACTGGCATGAGAGAACTCTTGGTTATACTTTCAAATTAAGAAAAGGGAAAAAGAGAGTATAAAGTTGTGATGGTTGTCTTCTTATGAATTGAGAGAATTGTTTTACATAGTGCGCCCAAAATATGCTGTTTATTTAATTGTAAATGTAGTAAATAGAGAATAACTAAAGTGAGTGCACGTACTGTTAGACTGAAAAACTCTGCAGTGGTGGAAACAGTGACCCACTACAGTAAAAATCCTGCATTTCAAATTGTACTTACTATAAGCATGTGTACTTGAGTCCAAAAATCAAAGTACTTTTTTGCACCATGACCCTACTATAATACAGTATATTTTACTATTGGATTCATCTTACTGATGCATTCATGTGTATGCAGCATTTTAATGATGCAGCTGGCTGAAGTGGACAAAAAATTACGGTATATCCCAATAACGATATTTAATACCTCACATTTGCACTTAAGCGCAGTACTTGAATAAATGTTGAAAAACTTGAATAAACTCTGTTGCTTTCCATCACTGCAAATCTGTGAGCCAAAAACATCTCAGCTAATGGATGAGGATTTCGATCCAACTGCAAAAAACGAGGACAAGTAGAAATTTTTTTTATTAAAAAAAATAAATACATAAATCACCCAGTGATTAATTAATTAATACTAATGTCTAAAATATAAGAAACACCTGCTCTCTTTTCACTGACGTTTACTGGCCCGAGCTTGTGATAAATTAGCGTGTGAAAAAGCTTGCTTAAAACAATGGAGGAAAAGGGAAAGGGGGGGGTTGAATTTAATCTGGTGTCAATTAGATGGGAATCAGGGTGGTGGGGAGGGGTTGGGGACCACAGTGTTAAAGGCCAGCTGACCCCGCCTGAGGCTTGAGAGCTGCGGTTGACGAGGGATGCAGAGCCCCAGAGAGGAGAATCTGGACGGCTACAGTATGCAAAGCCTGTAAAAGAGCCATAAAACAGGGTCAAACAGAGGGGACACCGAGAGGTCTGGGAAAACACACCCCGACACACTCAGCATCCCTTACTCCCTTCTCCACTCGCTCGTCAGTCGTCCGCATTCCTACTCCGTCTCTCAGTGTCTGCCTCTCCTTTCTCAGACCACTGGATTTATCATCCTCTCCCCCCCACCACCACTCCAACTCTCTCCATCTCTCAGTGGACTTACTCATCTGCACTCATTCCTTTTGTCTTGCAATGCCAGACGCCATATTAATTCACTTTGGAGATTCCAGGTAGATCGAAGGTGTCTCCAGGCAGATTTTAAGAGTAAAGTTAAAGAATATACAAAGAATATCTAATTAAAAGACACTCTGAAATAAATCTATGGAAGCTGTGCTAAAATATCAAATATTCACTATTTCTAGCTTATCTAAATTAAGAATTTATAGCTTCTCATTGTTATATCAATGTAAATTTTAAATATTTGGGACTGTAAGTTTGAAAGACATGCTGAGCTTCAATTGTGAGTGTGAATAGAATTTTACATACCAAAAGATTAAACAAGAAAATAATCTGCAGCTAAATTGATCATGAAAGCCCCAACATTTACAGTACCTTAAGAAATACACCCAGTTTTCTTTGGCTCTCCTCACTGGGACGAACCCTGACCCCTGTGTTGCCTTGTTCACTCACCCAACGTATACGGTGCCCTCCCTCTCTCCCTAAATCCATCTCTCCGTCCTTTCCTCCCTCCCTCCCTCTCTGTCCCTCCTTCCCACATGTAGATCCAGAGACTGATAAATGCTGCTACTCCATTATCCCTGACAGCCCTTTCTCCCTCTTTTTTTCCCCTTTCATCCCCCCCTGCCCCACACACACACACACACACACACACACACATTCCTTTCCCGCTCATCCTCAGTCTCTGTCTTGAGGCCCGCTCTGATTACCCATAATCCACCCCATCCCTTCCGCCCTCCAAATGATGTGTGGGCTGCGTTCAGCCCAGTGCTTTCTTAAGTTCATGTTGATGAATGGTGATTTGACATCACATCAAGATAAGCGGGTAAAAAGATGCCAAAGAAGGTGTAGAGTGCCTGACTCAAACCTGCCTGCCTGTCATGGATAGTTCTTGGATGACAGTGCAGGCCTGGATGCACTATGCTATGCGTGCGTGTGTGTGTGTGTGTGTGTGTGTGAATGGGGGGGTGAGTGTGTATGTGTGGATTTAGCATGCTTCACTTCATTTATCTCTCCTGCGATTCTAGTCATTCCGCAATCACTGTCTATTTTTCCAGACGTCTTCCTTTGGATGTGGCTAAATAATCAACCTGGGCTTCTTTCCATTGTGATTTTCTCTGCTGGCTCGGCTTTGCACTGACGTCTTCCGTTTTACATTGCATTCCATCACACTGCCAATATTACACTATCCCACATCTTTAATAAATGTTTACGATTCACTGTAGCCGCCTATAGGAGCTCTTGTTTCAAAGATATGCACCTTCAATAAAGACATTTTTTTTTAAAACAGTCACAATTGACTTTCCAGCAGAGCAATAAATAACTATTATACTGTTTTTTTTTCTTAACAACTCCTCATTAAAAAAATGGGGTGGGTCACCAGATAATAACATGGCAAGATAAATTGCGATCAGTCAGTCCGCACATTCCTGTTAAGTCTCTTGAGAGCTGGGAGCAGTCCCACTGAAAAATCTACCAATGATTGAAAGCTCTTTCAGAGATGCCGTGAGTCTTTTATTCCCACAATTTTTAAGTCTTCAACCATTAAATATGGACAGAGCTGGAACAAACAAATTGTAAATCACTACTCCTTGAGATGATTCTGCTCCTTACACTGGAGCCAGTATGGGACTCGACAATAAAAAAATATGTCATATTACTAACACTAGGGCTTTCTCAATGACCTAAATGTAGCAGTCATTAATAATTTTCCATAAACTGAAAACAGCAAATGACTTTTAATCAGAAGTTCACTTTGGTTAGATGAGCCTTCCCAACAAACCTCAAGTTTGGTTTGGGATTATTCTAAAGGTTACTGTGAAAATACTGGAGGCCCCTAAAGACAACAAGAAAACTTTGCTCTGCAGCTTAACCAAACCAGCTCCACGCGGGACTCAAGCTTATTTTAGCTTAGCATATTTCAGACAGTGGCGTCTCAGACAGCTACTTAAAAGCTCCATGGCTGCAGTTTTGGAAAGAGCTGACATGTACACAAAGCTTAGCACATTGCGGGGAGGGGGTGGGGCAATGTGGCTATTTACCCACGCTTCCTGCTTAACACCGAGCCCCAACACACCCGCCCAGTAACTCCCACCCGGCCCAGCTGCCCTTGACCGAGACACGGGCGCGTTCGGTCCTCGTCCTGCCACCTGCCTGAGGAATGTTCCATGTGTGCAGCTGTGTATGTGCGAGGCTCTCTAATTGGCCGGCATCAGCTCAGGTTGGCTTGTTGAGACCTCTAATTGATTGCTGTACTGACCCTGGGGCGGGTGACTGAAAGCTCATTAGTTCCTGAACACTACCGCCACATGACCTGGCAAGGCCGAGCGGAGGCTGCCTGCCTGTTTGAACTTCTAAATGCACTGATGATAGAAAATGGAAAGACGAGGACAAACTTGAAAATGTGCTTAATGTTACTGTATTTCATTCCGCTCTGCAACAATTTCCCTTCATTATTCATGTGAGTTCTTGCAAGTGTCACTGTGTGTGGCAATGTTGTGTAAATGTGTATCCAAGCATCACATTTCTTCTGTTTGTACTGAATTTGGCAGAAGAAAAATATTTCCTTTCAATGACTTTATCAACTGGACTGCAGTAACTTGTGCTGGTTGCAAAGTTAGAAAATATCTAATTGGCTATGATCAGAACTTTTTAAAGTCTATCTGATGTCCTTATATTTTTTGTGTTTTTACACATCCAGCTATTAGTTTTGACAAAGCTAAACTTAAACAGATTCATAAGTAAGAGATATGCAGTTGGAGATTTAAACCCTAACCTCCCAACCCCAGCTGTCCAAAACAATCTACTCTACTTTTAACTGTATATATGAAATATGAGTATAAATTGAACTTCATAGTTTAAAAAAAATCATCATGATGAAATGAAAAGCTCATTTTTCCTCCTTCATTTCTTCTTTTTCTCATCATTCAGCACCCAGAGGCCAGACTAACCCACCGACGTCATGGTGAACAACCAGGCCAGTCATTCCCATATTTCTTTCCTCACGGCTCACCTGCCTCATTGCCGCTGATGAAACGCAGACATACCTCACCTCGTACCATTCAAGCAGAGAAACAGTTAAAGGAGCAGACAACGATTCAAAAGCATAAGGTGTTTGGCACAGCTTCTAACTTTATATTCTGAGACTTAATACGTTTAGTGTCCCATGGGTGGGCCCTCGGCACATGCCGCGCAACTACGAAAGCGGATGCCAAATACATCATGACCCAACTGGTATGTTAATACACTCATATAGTTCTTCAGATGCTCGCTTGACCCGGGTGCATCATAAAGCGCTGAGGCAATGCGGGTGTGTGTTAACCCTGCCTCTGCTATATGGTATATGGCAACGTGTGCGTGAATGAGCCAACCAGTGAGGAATGTGGATCACAACACACACACACACACACACACACACACACACACACACACACTTACACACACACACAAGCACCCACACTTCTCACACTCTTTTCACCAACCTGCAAACAACCTCAGTCCACAAACGCTGTCGACCACTTGATATGCAAGTGTGTGTGTGTGTGTGTATGTTTAGCTTATTTGTATTTGCATGAGGTGGCTTGAGTTTCATATAGGGCACCATTTCTAAGCCACCCTGTTTTCAGCACTTTGAATTTAACATGCTAACTAGATACTCTTACTTTTACTCTCCCCGCCAACAGCCAGTTGCTGAGAGGGCCCAGTCCGCTGCCAGATTTAGACTCATTAATGGCAGCTGTCACACGCAGTACACCATCAACAGAGGGAAGGAGCGAGGGAGACGGGAGTCAACACAGGACACACACTTGAGTTGATAGGCGGATGGACGGATAAACTGATGCATAGACAGAGGCTATAGTTCGAGGGACTTCTGGGTTTTGGGGACTGATGGTCTCTGGGGCTGGCAAAGCCATTAGACTTAGAAAAAAAAAAACAGGACATAAAACTGTCATCTGTCAACATCGTACTGATGCACAAGTGTTTTGAAAATCAGTCCTGCTCAGATGATCCTGCCCTTGAACCATTTTAAATAGCTTTCTAGGTTTTCTATAAATCCTATTTAGTAACTTGTCTCAGGTGATTTAAATCAGGAAATTGTCATAATGTATTCCCACGGAAAACAAGTGGATATGTTAAAAAGCTAATTGCCTTTGGGCCTGGTGGTTTTTGGAGTCGGAGCTTAAAGGAAGGTAGCGGTGTAGGGAAGAAACAGTGCAGCGCAGAGAGGGACAGCAGGCATGAATGAACACTTTGTGGAGTGCAGGGTCAGTAATGACATGCAAATACAAGGTCCAGGCCACAAAATGAGAAGACAAATATCCTCCGTTTGCCTTGCCCCTACTTTAGCTGTCTGTCAAAGTTTGTCCTGTTTCTTAAATCTACCACAGGAGGTGTCAGCAGACAGGTAAAGCACCACTCTTGATCTGTGCAGTGGTTGATCTCTTACTTTTAAACAGGATTTAATTTAAATGTATTCACTTTATTACTGAGTCTATGACCTTTACTGGTGCCTCATTACCGAGCTCTAATATCGATATGGCTTCATCGTGACTGCTTTCAAAAAAGAACCACAGCAAAGCCCTGTTTTAACTTTCTTTAACTTTCACTCCACTCAATCTTCCCCTGAATTTCTTCCAGGAAATGATCGATTAAACAAACCATTTCCGCGGTCTGATCTTGGATTTTCCAACTTGCACTATTTCTGCGGCACACTAACAATCTGAATTGGCTTTTAATAGCCGTTGTCGCTGACAGATAGCGGTTGTGCACTCTTTATGGGGCTTCTATTGGGACAACAAACACGTTTGTGACCAACAGTGAGGGACGGGCGGGAGGACAGATGACACCCCTGTCAACGCCGCCACCACAGACACCATGAAAACATACAGACGACCGTCCCCGTAACTCTCACAGGCTTCTCCTCTTCTATGTTGAAAGTTTGTGTTAATCTGTGCCACGCAAAGCAGCTCACTCAAAACAGAGATACGGAACCTATTAAAGGCCATCGAGACTGTATTTTGGGACTGTATTATTTTCCATTGCACAGACGAAAAACACAAAACTGATCAGGGCTCTACATTTTACGATTTCATATAATACAACTAGAGGAACTGGTTCCAGAAACTGTCGCCAAAAAGTCTTTTTATGATATTTATTGGGGAACTGGAAAAGTGAGAGGAGGGGTGAATTGGTGTATTGTGAGGGCAAACCAAGGGGCCTCTGTGGTTACATAAGAGACGACAGGAGGGCAGATACGTGGTACTAGAGGTAAGAGAGGATTAGAATCAGATAGTACGTATCCTGAAGTTCTCAGGAAGTGGAACAGAAGTTTATGTTGAAGTTTTTAAGTAAATGTGCAATTAGCTGGGTTGTGGTGTGGTGCTGAAATCACGGACACACTGTAATAATAAGATTGAAATTCTTCAGAAACTGTTTGATGATTACGAATCAGACTCAAGACATAATCAGATTTTCACATATTATTAGGCCCATTCATCATAAAAGATTCAAAAAATTAGACATATATATATATATATATATATATATATATATATATATATATATATATATATATATATATATATATATATATATATATATATATATATATATATATATATATATATATATATATATATATATATATATATATATATATATATATATATATATATATATATATATATATATATATATATATATATATATATATATATATATATATATATATATATATATATATATATATATATATATATATATATATATATATAAAAGGGAGGGAAAGAGAAATGTGAACTGTGGTTAGTGCTGTTGAGTCCCAGCCAGGTTCTCACCATGCTGAAACACAGTTTTTATCCTTTAATATGAGGGCTGTTGATTTTTTTTCAGCCTGAGACCAAGAGGAGACACTTAGTCTCTTGCCTTCAGTCCAGAACCATGAAAGCATATTTCTGTACTTGTCATATGAGGAGAGGGACCCAAAGCAGGTAGGCCTGTGGCCAAGTGTGGCTCTCGGACCCATAGTTTCAGAAACATCATTCAATACAATACCCCGTCTATATGTGTTTAAAAGAGAGCTTATAAAGTCTGAGAGGCAGTCTGTTGAGCCACCTACTATTTAATAATACCAAATGTAGCCAAATGTATTTAGGATATTCAACATTTCTTTGTGATAAAAAAAACACTGTACATGAGTATAATGTTTAATAGTACTAACCCCTTTTTCCCCCTTCAAGTATTTTTTAAGCATTTTTGCCTTTCTTGGATATTTTATAGAGGAGATAGGGGGATAATGTACAACAAAAGTACCCGGGCTGACTTAAACCAGGTATGCAGGGATTACATGGTCAGAGTCTTAAATGGCCACCAGGATGCTTCAGTGTTTAGAACAAATAAAAAAAAAAAACATTGACACACAACTTCAACATAATGCCACAAACCTAACCACATCCCCTAAAAAAAAAAACGAAACTCAAGAATCCTCCAGCGGCTGGATTGAGCCACATTTCTGTAGCTGCTGCATTCATCATCATTAATACAATTTTATTTAACAGTCACTAATGAGACATGTCACTTCATAACCCAGACCCACAAAGATGCTTCTGTATGAGTAGCCCAGAGGATAGTTATATTACATCCTTTGTTTCGTCGTCAGTGGATACATGTTGAATGTATATAAAAAAAAAATCTGGCCCGCCGTGTTGTGTCGTGCTGTAGTTCCCATAAGCAGGGGTGGTCCCTTGAAGCTCCGGGCTCATGTGAACATGGTATTCATTTTCGAGGTTCATTTTCCCCGGCGATCGACAGTCCTGCTTACCTCTCATTAACATCCCATCTATCAAACGGTCTGCTGTCATCCTGCCTCGCCACCCTGTCATTTAGCTCACGGCAGAGCTACGACGCGCTCAGCTTCCTCTCCCAAAAGTAAAAGTGCAGCATTTTTTGGACGGGGGTTGTGTTTTGTAATAATAGTTTGGGAATGTGCTCATGCGGAATTTGTGTACGTGTGGTTCCTAAAACACACTTGCCTTTCCATTACATTCCTCCGCAATGATAATCTCAATGCTGGGGGCAATTCTTAACCAAAAAGAAGAAACAACTGCTTGTAAGGCTAGTAAAAAGCACAACGTCTAATTCACGGAGAATGTGAGCCATTTTGAAGTGGCTTGTAAATGTGGTCATGTGTGGTTTATGTGAGTGAGGCTGCTTTCCCCTGTAAAGGCTGAGGCTTTCGTTTTGGTCGAGCAGAGTAAGGTGCTCTCCATGTGTTCATGCCACGCTGACTTCAAATCCAGCTTGTGACCTATACCGCATTCCTCCCGCCCATCTGGTATTCTCCATCGCACTCATCCGATGAAACACAACAAAAGCACACTCCTTTTCACCGACTGATGTCCTGTGGTATTCTTCTCCACGCGCTGAGCATAGGCCCCTGTGTCTACTTGTGTGTGTGCTTCCATGAAGTTGTGAGTGACATAAAACAGAATAGTGTGATGGTAAATTATTGGTGGTCTTAGTCTCTGCAGCTCTGGCCAGCCAGAGTGAGTTTAAGAATGATCGTTCTGTATGGGAGACCTCAGTGTGCTCTCTGACCGAGACAGAACTGGGAATATGGAAAATCACACACACACACACACATACGCAAAGTCAGGCCTATGTCTCTCCCTCTCCCTCACACACACACACACACACACACAGAGGGAAACAATGCACCTGGTCTCTCTCGCTCTCTCTCCTCAGTCGCAGTGACACACTGCAGGTCTCAGACTCCAGAGTCCAACAAAAACAGCAGTGTGTGTGTGTGTGTGTGTGTGTGTAGCAAGTACACTGTGCTGTTTAAGGCATGCACAGCAATGTCAATAAACTGTGAGACGATGCGAAACCAAACAGAGGGAGCTTAGATTAAATCGACAGTTTGCCGCGTCTACCACCCTCCGAGAAATGTTTAAGGACTGAGCTTCTTCACAGTGTCGAGACTCTTTTTTGGTCTAACATAGCGCTGTAATGTAACATACTTGCACTCTGGGGCCAAAACAGTAGGAGGAACAGTGGAAGAGGAGATTTCAAATGATGCGGTTTGTTTATGAAAAACCATACTTTATGTAGAGGCGTGTCTCTCTCCATCGCATAAATCAAACCTCGGCCCACTTCGTTCCTCGCAAGGGCGTTTCTCACAAACTAGGCCACAGAAAGTGAAACCTGATTTCAATAAAGTAACAAAAAAAATTAAAAATAAGACCAGCAAAACTCAGGTAGTGGGAATTTATGTAAAAGTCAAACTCTGTGCTGAAATTTGACTGGCCAGAGTGACAAAATCAACATGGCGTATTCCTGACCGAAGCTGTCTCTCATTGGCCTCCCAACCTCAGACAAACTCGCTCCAGATACGAAGGCTTTTTTGGGGCACATTGCCAGTAATCATCCTAATTTGGGATAATTTTTTTTAATCATTTATTGCCATTATAGAATATTTGTCCACAGAACGCAAAGCTCAGTCTCAGACGTTTCTGTACTCTCTTGCAACACACTGTGTGATGACATCACCACTTCCACAGACGTGGAGTGGATCCAACCTGGAAGAGATGCGTTGTACACTTCAGATGAGGATAAATGAGATCAGTGCAACATGCTGAAAGCTGCTTAAAATGGACTAATTTCAAAGCTTTGAGCAAGCTCCCAAAAGCTCACAGGCATTTAGAAAAGAAAAAAGTGGCCTGGGGATTGAAGTCAAATATGCAGTCAATGTCAATGATGTCTTTTTGATTAGATGTGTAAATTGTAAATGTGCAGGTGTTTCATGTATGGCTAAATGCTTCATAAGATTCTGTGACGTAAAAGCCTTTTTCTCACCGACATAGTTTACCGAATTTCTCTCCCTGCGGGTCTCAACAAATGTTCAGTACGATGGGGAGAATAACTTCCTTCTAAAACACAAATATGACGCCTCTTCAATTGAAAACAGTGACAGATTTGGTATACACTTGACCAGCTTGAGCTGAAAATCGTTTTGTGCCTTTTAATGCCGAAGCCAAGTCCCTCGCCTTTTTCTCTCCCTCCTCCCCTCCTTTCATGGTTTCAGTTAGCCAGAGATGCCTGCATTTGATTAGAGCTTCGATGTCAATAACGCCTGTTTTGAAAAACACCCTCAAAAGGGCTCTGGAACAAAGACGACGGGGACGAGGGCAAGTGGGTGAGAGCGAGACAGAAGGAGGGAGATTTGAAGGCAAGAAGAAACATAATAAGGTATTATGACTTGACATTCATGTGCAGTCCACATGTCGCTGTATTGTGATTGTTTGCCCCTCAGTGTGATATGGCAGCTACACTTGAACTGCTAAAAACACAAATCTCTGACTCCGGCCATGGAAACGAGGAGACAGAGAAAACAAAGCAGAGTAAAAAAAAAAAAAACTGAGGAGAAAGATGAGATATCAGTGACAGACGAATAGGAGTGCATATGAACCATGTCACTTTACAAATGAAGGGCAAAGAGCTGTATGGACAGTAGATGAAGCTTTCTTTTTCTACTTTTCACTCTGTAGCTGGTAATTTTTTCCTTCCACTGGAATCTAGTTGCGGTTCATTTGGCACATTTCTTAATGCTGACTGTGGGGTAAAATGAAGTTTTATCTGTGTGTGAAAGGAAGATAAAAACTCCTACTCCCCTTCTTCCACCATACACTGGACACACACACACACACACACACACACACACACACACACACACACACACACAGTCATAAGTGAGCAGCTAGATATCTCTTTAGCAATACAATTATGTACTGTTATGTATGAAGTGTTGCTGTAAATATTGTGAACATTTTGCAGCTAAAAAAAAAAAAAAAATCACACAAACCACAAGTCAAATGTCAATACATGTAGGGTCATGCTGCAAAAGTGTGCACTTGGCACTTAGTCTGCCAACAGTAGGTGAGCCAAGCAGTTGCTACAAATCTGCAGTCAGCTGATTGACAAATATCTAGGAAAATGTTTATAAGGGATTGTATGTTTGAGTGTATGATGTAGTATTTGGGTCTCACATAACATGGATGTGTGAACGGACATAATGCATGTGTCTGTGTGTACAACATGGGACACCGCCTACCTTATCAGAGTGTGTATGCTTGTCTAAATCAATGCCACAGTGGAAGTGTGTGTGTACATTCGTGCCAAAAGAGAAAATCCCTTGCATGGTCCCATACGAGTGGCTGAGACAGAAAGAGTGTGTGTTTATTGAAAGACTATGGGTGGCCCTCTGTGATTCATTCACACAGAAAAACAGCTTCTCATTCAACCTTTTGTCCCCCAGGGAAAATCATATGATATTATAGCTATCACACTGTCACTCAGGGTTTATTCATGTTTTCTGTTAAAAAGAAATTCTATTAATACTTCATATGCCATTGATGTTTCTAACTTATATATTTAGAAAAATGAGCATGTGCCTCTGTGTGACAGTATATTTTTTCCTCTGGCTCTGAAAAACAACATACAGTAAATATACTACTGGAAAGATTTAACCTCCACTTTGAGTTCAGCACACATCATGACAGGCGTTCACCCTCAAACTAAACATCTGCAAACATACAGGACTGTTAACCAAACCCGCAACCTCCAAATACACTCGTGGCTGACTTTGATTTTTTTTTTCTCATTCCACTGCTGAAAAAAAAAAAAAGCTGTCTACGAAGCCAAACAGCGGACATGGCGCTTATCCACATCTCAGCAGCATGATTAATCAGAATCACTGTCAATGCAACCAATAGAGCATCAGATTTAGCACCAAGGCGAGCTGCATTGTGGGTGGATGATCCACCATGCTGGTAACAAGATATAACATGTTTCATGAACTGTGCTTTGAATAACAAATACATGCTACATTAACAACTACATTTTTTGCAAATAGCAGAAAAAACACTATTGAATGACTAAAAACCAATATTCAAGGAAAGGTATCAGTAAAAAAGTTTTGAGGCTTTAAAAAAAAAGGTGAAAAATTAAAGGTTGGATACAGGAAATAATGCCTGACACTAAATCACCCATATGTGCAGCTTCACAAGGCTTTGAACAGTCCCTCAGTCCAGTAATGAGTCCAGTCCAAGTCCATTCAGTGATTTATAAGCATTTATTGTTTCTAAAAGGCCACAATGTTGCTTACATCAAGTGAGTCCCAGGTGTTTGCTATACTGTTTTTTATTTATCATAATTACTCAAAAGTATGATCCAATAGTGTGTCAGAGATGGAACAAAAACATGGTGAAAGACAAACTGTGGAGAGACAAGAAAAGGAGAAAGAAAAACCTGTTGCTGACTGTGAGAAAGTAACTGTATCTAACCCTGCTGACAAAAACATTGTGCTCATACTGAAAAAAGGTTTACATGCTGTTGTGTGACACACAACAGTGGGTTATGAATCAGAGAAAGAGAAAGTCTATGGGACATGATGGAGATGTTTAAATATAAATAGAGCACACAAGCAGTATGGAAACTAACTAAATCCATTAAGCGATTAAATGCGTCAAACTTCCTCAAAGCTGCTGGATCTTTCCAGACAGACACCCGACGGCTCCATTTCACAGCACCGAGCATGAAATATGGCAGGGAGAAGTCACGGCCTGCAATTCTCACACACAACACACACACACATTCAGAGGCAGGAGGGGTAGGGGGTGGAAGTGTACACCCCATGTCTCCCCCAATAACATACCAAATCCATCAAGGTGCCCCAGTATCCAGTACTGAAGCCTGCCACCGCTGGAAGAGGAGGGTTTAATAAACAACACTGGAGCAAATGAAGGCTTTGTGGATTAAGGCACATATAGTGTGCCAGACATATTGTGGCTTTGACCCGTAATTACCATACATAATCCCATTACTGTCATACTTTAAATGCAAACATTTAGATTTACTGTCAGTGTTTCTAGATAAATAACAAACTTAGCTGTATATATACATACATAATGTATATTAAAAAGGGGAAAAGAGTTATAAGATCTTATCTTATGTTGGATGTTTAAAACAGGATTTTTGTTACAGATTTACATTTTGGGATTCTCAAACTGGGGACAGACCGTAACTCCACTGTTTAGCATTCAAAAACTGTAAAACAAAGGGGCAGTGAGGCTATATACTGTTAACATACATGAATAAAAAGATAACAAAAGACAAAACAGAAAATTAACTGCCAATAATTTAGACTGTTTAGTTGCGTAATCCTGGCAGTCTTTTCCCCACAAACACACACAAACTCTCCATTTTGCATCTAGAAGCACATACCACACTACACAACACTACGAGTGCTATCTAAAATGAGCTGCGCACAGACAGGAAAAAATGTTCTCAGTGTTTACATAGCCCACAAATCAATTAAAAGAATATAACTCCCCAATAATTAAAAACAAATGAGATTACTGAGAGTCGGTTCACTTCCTGGAATGCAGCTGAGCTCGGCGGGGTCAGGCCGCTGGGTTTAGATCTACAGACCAGCGGGATCCGAACAGCAGAGGGACAGGAAAAAATGAGGGGGAGAATGAGAGATTTACACATGCGCAAGTTTGGATGATGGCATTCGTGTTAGGCAGCTGAGTCCCATTTCAGACAGACGGACATATCAACATGTGTCTTTGCTTTTCAGAAAAATAAAATGAAAGAAGTGAAATATAGGCCAAATACAGGAAAGTTAAAGCTGTGAAAGAAAGCGAGGGGGTATATAGAGTGTGTGTGTGTGTGTGTGTGTGCGTGTGAAAAGGTGCGTGTGTGTATATGTGTGTGTTCGGCAGAGCAGGAGACAGAAAGAGACGCCTGTGGACGTGGAATGTTCCCTGTTGGTTTTAATAACTAATCTCACAAGACTGAAGCCTTTATATGACAAGCCAAGCTCCTCGAAACACCCGGTGGATGGCAGGGAGATGAGAGGCCATTTTAAGTGTAATGTACGCTACCTCAGTGGTTCTTCGGCCAATAAGCTCTCCAAGGGGACCTCTATTTCACCTCGGACCTGACTAAATGTGACCCAGTGTCAAATCAGCTGTGAAATCTGCAGGCTTTGCCCAAATAATCAGACTAATGACATGATCCGTGGCAGCTATACTGGACCTTAACAACTATGAAATTGTCCTACTTATAGACACACCAGACAGAGAGAAAGTAACTTGCCCTCAGTGTCTGAGGTGATAATGCTGATGTTGTAGTGAGTAAGTAATTACAAGTAATTAATTAGTAAGTAATAAACCTTTTTGTTTAGTTTAAAAAACTTGTCAAATGTTATATATGATCCAAAACATGTAGTTGTACAAGAACTTTACCTAATTAAAATGGACCAGATTTGTTTGTTTTTCTTTTTTTAAAGTAAAGAAGATTACATATTTGATCAGATATTAATGCAAAAGTGTCATACCTAACTTTTAATAACATGAATGAATAAAATCAAATTAGGTGAATTAAACAATCTGGTTTATTTTGACATTTAATATACATTTATCACCAAGTTCCTGTATGTGATGGATTGAAATCTCCCTTTAACATCCTCCAGAATTGAGACCTGCAAAGGACGCACTGTGCAGTCAGGGGTCTGGTCTGCTAAAGAGGCCACTACTGTTTCTGGGAGGCAATTCAAAAGGCCAGGCACCCCAAGGAGTCCCATGTTGGGTAGCAAAAATGAAAAGTTTATTTATTATAATAATCTTTTGTTGCTACACATTAAAATTGACATTGACAGGTTACAGTTGTTCTTCTGTTTTCTCCGTAAAAGGAAAAAAAGTTAGGCAACTGTGTACAGAGCTAAATCCTACAATAAACATGTCAGCAGATGTGGGAATTAAACTTATTGTTGCTGTTCGGTGGAGCAGCCGGCTCATTCAGGCTGCTGCTGGAATAAACAAAGGTCGGCTCTAACATTTCCTACTGTCACCCTTATCACATTACGGCTCTGATCAGTGCTCCATCATCTCACACACACACACACACACAGGATGTCTGTCTCCTGGGAGCTGATCAGCCTGTTATCCATCAACAGTCTCTATTCACACTGACCCAACTGCTGTGAACAAACACGTAAAAACACGTGAGAGAAGGATTTCTCCACCCAAGCACACACACACGCACGTGGGCGCGCACACAAACACACACACCAAGGCGTCTGACCTGTCCGCCTGTCAGCACACCAAAAGGTCCCTTTGTCCTTTGATAACCCTTGTCCAGCCTCCTCTACAGGAGGCTGTCTCCCTAACAAGTCTTGCCCATGGCAGGAGCTCTGAGCTGGGGGCAAAGAAGAGAACAAAGCCCTCTCTCGTGGAGGAGAACCGTTCACACAGGGACCTCTAATGAAATCCCTGTCTCACCAGACGTGTCCAACCTCGAACGCCCCCCCCCCTTTCCTGCCTTCGTCTTCTCTCCTGATATTACATTTCCTCCTGTTGTGATTCATACTTAACTGATTTCTAAAAGGCTAATGTGCAGACTTGTAGCCTTGACTCTTCACGCTCACGGAACAAGCCGAGCAGCGTGATACTGCATTCGATCAACTGCGCTCTCGTTTCAAATCCTGGAAGTAATGATAAATGGACTCTCCGGACTTCGCTGCCTCCAGGTAATGGAGAGAAAGACGAGAGAGCGAGCAGGGAGAGGGCTTTAAATCATCTGGCCTTCTGGATTTGAGCAAAGACAAATATCGGGAGCCAAAAAGCAGAGAAAGAAATCAGAAAGGAAGAAATAAAAAAAAGACAGGCGGGAAAACAGAAAGGAAGAAAAGCAGAGACAGAACGGACGAGGAAACGCCGACCTCTGTTTCGTGTGAGATGGGCTGTGAGGAGTGAAAAGTGGTGGGATCGTAAAAATCCTGTCTTCAGTTTCCATCCACTGTGGAAATCCGTCTAGACCAGTCACCACAACAAACATTCGACTGTCCATGAATCATATTTCTCTACTTTCTCCTCTCAGTGTATCCTTTCAGAACTTCTCAACTTGCAGTCAAGAGTGAGAGATAAATCAGCAGGTCGTCTCCGTCTTGTTTTTGTGGTTTATTCTTCCATAAGACTACAGTGATTTCACATTTCATAACAAAACAAATTAGACCGTTTCCCCTTTAAAAGACTGTTAAAAGATGCCTCAAATTCAGACACATGCAGATACATGTTCAATGTCGCTTCCCCCTAAATTGAATTTCTCCGTCTTCTCCTCTTTAAAGAATCTTCTTGATTTTTCAATATCGCCCTCATCCCAGAGCCTCTCGTCAGTGACAGAGGCCTTTGTGTTTAATGTCACTGTCAACACTTTAAAAGAGCTGGCGGTGTTGTGAAAAATGAGCCAGAGCGTATAGCAGAGGGAGGTGATTTCCCTCGAGCCGCTTGTAATTGCTTCAAGCTTGGACCAGACAGGACAAAACCAGGAGGCCTGGCACAGGAAGTTGGACAGGAAATGGTTCGGATTCAGCCAGCGAGGGAACATGTTGGCTTCTCCTCGACGTGCAGTGGGTAGATATATCATGAGGCCATCTTTTGTCACAGAAAGTGCAATTATTGCAATGTATTCATTTTAATGCAAACACAATAAAACAATAGGTCTATCAACACAAACACTAATGATACAGATTCTGCACTCCTATATTCAAAAAATCACCTTTTCAAAATGTTCAGTCACTTAAAAAAAATGTGTTTTCTTGTCATTTTAAATCTGGGTGGGTGTGTGCTCCCTGAGCTCTGAGTGGTCTGGTTCATATCTTGGGGTTCAATCTGATGCTGCCGCCCTCTCCGGCATTCATACAGATGCTTTGAAAATCTGCTTTGAATCCAAAAGGGTCAGACTCGCTCTGTCTCTTCTCATTCTTGGATTGAAAACATAACTGCTTGTGCACGCTGCCAAACACAGCAGCGTAGCAGTCTACACACAGATTCTTAAAAACTTTACTTGGCCGTATACAGAAAAAAAACAAAAACAAAAAAAACATGCAAAGTTTTACAAAGAGACAGAAAAGTTGCTTGTGTCCATGAAGTTTCAGATGCCTCTGAGACACAGTTTAAGATTCTCAGCCCAATCTACTAAATTGTGCAGGGAAACCTTACAGATTTAATTTGCTAAAAAGGTCTGATCTAATCTAAAATCCACCACCCACTCATGGCCGAGGTAGGTGTTTGTTTCAATATAAATGGCCCTTGAGGGTGAAAATGGCATTACTCACTCCCCTCAGAACTAAAAAGACAAGAGAGCACTGGGCCATGCAGACTGAGAAAAGCTGATCTAAAGGACTTCACCTCTCAAATAGGACAGCTGTCTCATTAACTCCAAATGCCTCGATAACCGAACAGAGACCAGTTGGACCACCAGCGAAAAAGAGAACACCCTAAAGCCATGGAGAGAAAGCAGGTGAAAGTTAGAGAGAAACTAGTGAATGGGAAGAGGATTTCCCCCCGCCCCACCAAGCAACCCTTTCCATTTCTGCCTGAGCCCTGGGACCTTCCTTTGCCATTTTATCGTCTCCTCCCTCTCTCCTTCGCTTGCCACATTTTCTCCTTTCTTCCAGCTAGGATTAGCTCAGCAGGACACCAGCATTCCTTCTCTACTGGTAGTCTTTGTCTTGACATTCCCACTCCTCCCAGTGTCCTCTGCAGCCCCGCGTCCAACCAAGACGACCAACTGTTCCACAAACTGGCAACAGGTTGTTTTTTTTTTGTGTATTTTTTTTTAACCCCCGAATGCACATGAATTTTTATCTATCGTTTAAATACAAAAAATAAAGGATGGGTGGATTTTATAAGAAGTTTTTACAAACTGGTGGGTTGCTGGTCTAAGCGGCTGGTGGATCTAAACTGTCCACTACAGACCGTTAGAAAGGGTCATGCCTACAGAGCCGCAGCCCTACCATAAATTCAGACTCGAGGTCGGGGGTGCCCTCGCCATGACTTTGATCTGGAGTCAGTTTTGCCCAGCTGGCTACCTGTTGTGAGGTTTTGTACGGGGCCAAGATAACTGATACACAGTCAGAAACTGGGGGGAGCTGTACTCTATACTGGTGCGCCCCACCAGGGAAGGCCGACATATTACTGCAGCCATGTGCTAATCCTATTACTCCAATTTTGGTGTTTGTGTTTAACTTGGAGTCAAAGTTTCGGCTTTGCGTTCCCTCTGTTGCCAATTTTCAACCCACCATCAACCTTTGAAAACCCAAATGTAGAGTTTCAAAGACATGTTACTTTCAACCAGAGTGTAATTAAATCACTTCAGTTCAGGGAAAGTGGAGCCTACTGTCAGTTACAGTATTTTAATAATGAACTAATGAAATAAGCTTCATAATCCACAAAGTATTCCCCCTTTCTCACCCCCTCCTCTGACCTCAGAAATAACCTCCAATCACCTTTAACAACATCCATTCCGACGAGCGCCAGAAGATATCAATGTGAAATAAAAGATTTCATTGCAGCATATTTCCATCTTACATGTAGACGTCTGCAAGTTTTGCACGTTTTGGCTGCACGTTTAATTGTTAAATGTTTTCTTTTTTTTCCCCTGGTAAAAGGCTTGTCTGATTCAGCCAAATTGTGTAATGTTTAAGGTCTTTGTAAGTTAGAGGCTGATTTGTGACCAAGAAAACTGTTTATCGGGGGCATCTGGTTTTTCACATGCATAATACGGTGATATTTTCCAGAAGATTTTTGCAGGATCAAGCTACTGTAACCATTGGTTAGCCTTTCGTGACTTTTATTCTAATTGTAAACACTGTTGGAAAACTTTAATGAGCCTAGTGCCTTTGAAAGTAGGTTCTACAGCTGGTAAAAGTTAAAAATCACTGGGTCAGTGTAGCCTATATGTTTATACTCTATGCAGTGATTGCATCTGTATAACATGTATCTTGGGACAAGAAGATACTAGCAGCTAGCGAGGTTCAAACTAGTGACGATTTACAGCAGCATGGGGGAAAAGGAGACCACAGGTATTAGAACCAGCTGCTCTCAAAGGAAGAGGCTGCATTATAACAAGATGACAGCTGTCAGCAGTGATATACCAACCACAGGATACAGATAGGTTCTGCATGCAGAGCTGACAAGCAAGGAGATGGTGGGTTTTAGTTTTATATTCTGATCGATGTTGAAATCTGTGTACTCCCACTACTTGATCTCAGCGCATAAACCAGGCATAAAAAAGGACAGCGGGGAGAGCGGGAGAGAAAAGACAGGGACAAGGAGATGTGATAAAACATACGAGACAGACATGCGGTGGCAAAATGGCAATGTTAGAGAATGGTGAAGACAAAAGGCAACATGAGAACAAGCAGAGATGACAAGGAGACAGATGACTTACGGAGTATCCCAAACAAACGAGCGTACTCGCCTTGGGCCTTGACCTATAACGGCTTAATCCTTTCACCTGGCCTCAACAACTGTGCGTATACACACGCTATAGAAAACGCACAAACATCTATAGCACAGACAACAATGGTGAACTGCTGTTCTAGATAAAGGTACACCAGAGTGGATAATAGTTTTATTATTACCTCTGATTCTTCCATAGGGCTTTACTTCTTAATCTCCAGGGTGATTTGGCCTAACTGGCAACATGAACACACGTTGCTCCTCAGTGTGTGTGTGTGTGTGTGTGTGTGTGTGTGTGTGTGTGTGTGTGTGTGTGTGTTAATTACACACGAACAGAACTGTTCATACACCATCCAGGTCCCAAATAGTCCTGTGTATATGCGCACTGCTCTCAACCTGCCAGCTTAGTTTACACAAGAAGGTCATTTTAATCAGGTGAATACCAGGCCGCCTAATCTGCAGGTCTTTGCCTGAGCATAAACAGAGGATATCCCCAGGCTCAGCCGGGATCACATACCTAGAGTCATGGAAAAGTCATTGCTGGAGCTGACCGGAGCAATCCAATAACCTCCTGCCCTTCTGCTCCCTTTCTCTTGATCCGGCTCCGTATCACAATCACCTCGGGTGCTAGCTCGCGTTCTCATGTCTCTCTCTTCTACTTCATCTCGTCTTTCTCACTCCCCTGTTTCCAGTAACATTATTGTAATGGCTTGCTGGCTGACCCACAAGGCTGCGGTGTCAGATTTGCACAAATGTACAGAAATAAAACACACTTGCATATACGAGAATTTTCACATGCACATATACGTGATGTATGTAATCTATGACATTGGTAATGCAGGAGTTATATGCATGGTCACAAACACACGCACGCACACACGCACTGACCAATTATTCAATGTCATTATATATAACTATAACAAGATCAATTAGATGAAGTGAACATTAGTATCGTGTGGATGTGAAAACTAAAAACATCCACTGTTTACAGATTAATTGATGAAAAGAGTTTGATATATTGCCCAGCAATTCAGGTGGGTTTAATTTTTTGCCTTGGGCCCGGATAAGTATAGACAACAATGTAGCTCCTTATTAGGTATGATGAAGTCCTAAAAAATTAAATCTAAAAATAGGAACACAACAATTTACTCACTTAAACTTAGAGTCAAAAAGAGTCAGGCTTTTGCTCAGCTAAAAACCCCATAAAATGAAAAAAAAAAACTTTAAGAAAGCCATGTGAGGCAAACAACTTCACACTGGTGCTGCAATAACCGTCAGGACACCAGGGGTCCTACAAAGTACAGGGCTGTGACTGAAACATCGCTGACTCTTTCATAATGCATGCATGGATTTGTAACAATGTCTCCCTACCCCTCCCACCCTTTTGTAACTACCACTGTCTGGCATGGTGCCTCTCTTCCGGTGGGTGATAACATATCGAAAAGGTCTGCCTCTTTATCAGCCAGGCACACCAGTTAAGGTAGTGGGGCCAGCCGTGAAGTGGCGACCTTGTTATCACGGTGTGATGAAGTGGATGGACGTTTCGTCTCGCATGCACATGTGTGTGTGTGTGTGTGTGTGTGTGTGTGTGTGTGTGAGTGTGAGTGAGTGAGTGAGAGAGAGAGAGAGACAGAAAAAGAAAGAGATTATTCTTATTATACCACAGTAGTTTAGATCCATTGGAATTCCTTGGAGACAAAGATAAGAGAGATGTTGTCCTCTTTCTGGTAAAGATTTGGAACAGGAGCTGCAATCAGATCAGATGTTGCTAATCACATTTAACCTTTAATTGGAACTGGCTTTAAAACATCAACATAACAACATTAAGACAACAATGACAATATGTGCCAGCGGTAGATGGTGCTTGCTGACTAGAGGGAAACTTTGCATTCTTTTCTAGTCTTTAATCAGGACCAGTGCAGTAAATTGTTGTGGTTGTTACTATTCTGGGTGTGCCTCTTATCCATGTGTGTCTATCAGTGCTGCTCTCTTCTGGAGGGGACCGGAGCCTCCAACAAACGCTGGCTGCTCACTGACCGGACAAGTGCTCTCACCTGGCACACGCCTGTGTGAGTTTATGTTGCTGTAACACATCACCAAACAGCCTTTGGAAATGCATGTGGAAAAAGAAATCAGCTGGTGTTTAAATGCATGTGCATCGTTTTATGGTGAAGAGAGATAGATTATAAGAGATGGTGAGAGAAAAGGAGGCACAGAGATGAAACAGAGACACAGACAGAAGGTCTCTCAAACTCATTCATCTTGGTAAAAAAGCACACCACAAGTGGGTTCTGGGTATGGGTTGCTGTTGTTGCTTGATGGTTTAAGTGAGAGTGTCTGCACATAAATGTATGCATGAGTGTGTGTGATGACAAGTGGTGATTCAGACATTACAAAAAAAAAAAAAACACACACACAGCCACACGTCTCTATTCCAGATGTTTAACTGAAGATGACTGCTGTCTGAAGTAGCTCGAGGACAAAGCATTGAGAGCCAGTCACTGCAGGACTAGAACCAACCGACTGAAACAGCATCCTCTCTGTCCACACAGACAGACGTGCACTTCATGTTTTGGCGGATCAGGACATACGCTTGACAGTCATAACAACCTCCGAGCATTCCAGTTGCCCTGAATGCGCACACACGTCATTCACACAATAGAGGCTCTGTGAGTCAGACTTAAAGCAGAGGGGTCAAATGAAAGCTACAGTGTCTGCTATCGAGAACTCCTCGACTCATCCATCCAGAGACACTTTACAAAAACTTCACAATACAAAAGAGCCAAAAATTATAATGCTGAATTCTACATGAATTACATGGGCGATGCACAAGTTACTGAACTCTCCCTTAACTTGAGAAGTTAACTTTTTGAAAATGGTGCACATTATTCTAGCCAATGAGTGAAGTCAGAGATATTGTGTGTAAGATAGACTGCCTTAGAAGAAACAGAAAAAAAGGGCATCTTAACCAAGAGTCACTGCATAGCCTCAGCACATTAACCTAGAAAATGTGATAGTGACATGCCCAAAATAAAAGCCACTGGAAAAGACACTAACTACATTCAATTTAAAAGGGCACAATCTATAATGAAAGGCCAATTTAATTTTATTTTACAAAACGACATCAATCAGGCGCTCTCTGTTTTTCCACCAATCAAAACTGGATCTGTGAACTATTCTGCCCTAGTCTCGAGCTGGAGTTTAATAACCCCTGGAACACGATTAGAGAACACGATATTTACGTCAATCCAATCTAAATTAATTTGCCAGCTGGGTCATGCAGAGTGGAGCAGTGGGAAAGCTGTCCATCTGCTTAAAGCAACAGGGGTTTTATACGATCTCAAACCACAAAGCCAGGTGGTCCTGCAGCAGTGGGGGGAAAGTGCACCGAGGAGATGGTGGAAAGAAACCTGGGATTAAAAGGAAAAGGGTGCAATTTGGCAGGATAGATTAGATCAGAGGGATAAGGTGGTTGGATAAAGGCGAACAAAAGAAGGTAACAGAAAGACAGGGAAATGACTAACAAGTGTCTGTTCTTGGGCCAGTTTGCTGTACTCTCAGCGGACCAGTGTCGGTGGAGGGAATTGGGGTGAAGGAGAGGTGGGGGGTTGTAAGGTTTGTCATGGAACACCTGCCTCCACTTAACCCCTCTCCCTCTCTTTCTGCTTGAGCTGCCTCTTTCAGCCATCTCCTCTCCTCCTGCCCTGCCACCCCCTCCTGGCCCGTCATTCATGCACGGAGTATCCCGCGACCTCTCGGGTCCCAAGGCTTCTTCTTTACCCAAACACGGGAGGGCCCCATGGCACAGAGCTGGGGCCTCACTGGCCAGCAAGCCAGCCACCCAGTCAGCCAGTGAACAGAGCTCTTCTCTAAGTTCCAGTAAGCAGTATTATTGACATTAAAACTGAGTCAAATTACTTCTTCCCATGTTATAGCTATTACCACCAATCCCACTGAGGATCAGCATCTCACTCTCCGAGGCTTTTTGCAGCCTTTACAGGCTTTTGGCTAATTTTTCTGTTCATAGGTCTGCATATTTTTCTCCCAACAGCCCTCAAATACTCAGACAGGCCAGTGAGCTCAAAGGAGCTGAAAAAAATGAATTGCTTTTTAAGAAAGTGGAATATCTAGCAATCAAAGAGACTTTGGTGAGCAAAGCAAATATTGAATTTTAATGCAGTGCTTGTGTCTCTCTCTGCTGGATATGTAAGAGGGTATGTACTTGCTCACACATTGTGTCTCAGAATTTAATAAGCCAACACTGTTAGTGCTCTGTTGCTTAAGTCTTTATGTCCCCTAAAGGTCAGAAATGGTGATCATACTAAACCGTACCACCATCATGTCCCCTCGGTCAAACTCATTACTGGAATGCAACTTTAACAAGTAAAAAGAAAATGTTAATCAGCAAACAAGATATTTTTATCAGTATGCTATTTGAGTCCATATGGAAGCAAAACTCATACAATCTGCACTATGAATATCTGAATTTAGAAACATAATCCACATATTTGCACTCGATCTCAAACGTTTTTGTATTCTACGGTGACGTGTATTTTCTCACTTTCTCAATAGAGCCACCGTAGCACTCCATCCAACTGGTGGTTATACCAATTAAAGGCCTGTGTTAGGTCAGGAGTTATTCATTTGACATTAAAGAGGACATGGGGTCCCTCTATTCAGACCCACCACAGGCATCAACTCCCCCTCTCTCCTCTTTTCACCCCGTTTTCCATGCCTCATAAAAGATTTGCCGCTCGCCTCCCCACTTGCTCTCCCCTCTCTCTTTCACTCTCTTGTTTGCTCATTCTCCCTCTCCTTCATTCACTCATTCTTTTCCCCTCACTCACTCTCTTCACCTTCTTCAGCTAACTACCTCTCACAGACCCTTATGCCCTCTCAGTGCGACCAACAGCACTTCAGCACAATCAGACGCTACAATACCATATTTAAATGATGACCAATGACCATCTCTGCCTCTTCTCCTCATTCTCTTTCTTGTCTGGCTGCTGCCCCTTTTCCATTTGCCCCCTTTCTTTTTTTACCCTCTGCTGGCCTCTCCTCTTTTCTTTCCATTCACGGACGGTAACTAAAGATAGAGGTGGAAACTCCACCATTTGCTCCATACCCATAGGGCTGGCCTCCCAGCCTTATCCCAGTGCGTCTATTCGCATTTCAGCCAGTAGATGTGCTGTCCATGAGCCTCTGCGAGACACACACATATACATAAACACGCGGTGAGGTGAAGGGGTCACTGGCCCTAAACGGTGTGTCATACAGTAGCCGTCCCAAAGCACAGTTCAGTTTTAGAATGAGAGACACGAAGATGCAGTCAGTCAGTCTCCTCACTCGCTCTTTCCCAGTCTGAACGCATCATTGCCTGACTGGTGGTCCAGCAGCTTTTAATGTTCTGTGAATCTCTCACTCGTTCCGTTTAAAACACCAGAAAAACACAGACTAAACAGCAGTCGCGTAGGCTGAAGCTCACGGGATCTGGGGACCTGTAAATATGCTTGAAACACAGATGCCAGGACAAGTCAAATCATGCCTGTTTCCAGTTACAAACAACTGTTTAAATGACACAATCGTTGCCCAGGTTTCTTGGCCTTTTGACTCCGGGCGTCTCTTAATATAGCTCAAATAAATCCGCTTCCTGCAAAGCCCTATTGTTTGTAGGACAAACTGAGGTAACAAGTTAATTGAATTCCACAGTATTCACCAAAGCAGGTGAAACTTGGGTCAGAGCTATGTTTAAAGATGAAGACATTTAGAGAATCAAGAATAAAGAAGGGCCTATGTCAATCTGCAAAGTCCAGATAAAAAGAAAATGAGATAAATGCATTTTGGAAGATGGACAGAGGTTAAAAATAACATAAGGCTTTAAGTAGTTTGTCCTGTAACTGCATTTATCACTTAACTGCAGAGTTAATGGGAACTGGTCTTGGGATTTCCACTCCAAAGCCACTGCCTCCACACAGTTCTTGTTTATGGAGGCGAGTCGAGGGTCAGGTCTGACTGAGAACTTGGTGGTCCGGTAGCACTGTTGGGACGAGGCCGAGTCAGACTTTGAGGAAGTGTACCGATTTGCATGGGCTACTTTATAGATCCCAGTAGGGGACATTTTCTTTTCATTTTCCCCACTCTACAGGGATGCCAGAGTGCAGGGTCAGTTAATAAAGAGCTCTCCGAGGGCCGGTGCGTGTTGGCTGTCTTGTTTAGAGACACTTGAAGGGTGTGGGTGTTCACCAACACAAGCTCTTGAACTCGAGCCCTGCGGTTAGACAGGGGCTTTCCTCCTCACTCCGCTACACCACCCCGATGACTTATGATACTTGTAGATGATTCACTTTAAAGTCCTCATGGGCGGTTCAGGGGCAAAGCAGCAGATTTGTGGCCTTTGTGTGAAGGGTACAATAAGATCAAGACAAGGCAGGGATGAAGGTCAAACTCTGGGAACATATGGTGTCTGTTTTTTGAAGTTAAACACCACACACAGGCCTTTTTTTCCCAGACAGTCTGCTGAGCATAAAACCTAGGAAGAAGTCCACCATACAGTAGCCAAGCTGAAACAGACATACTGCAGAATATAAACTAAATTGAACTGGATTTGAGTCTGAAGAATTATCTATTTGCTCAATGAATGAGTCAATTTACACATGCTGTAAATAAAATATTGGTATGCATGTTGTCTAAATCTTGTCTAACTCTCCTGGTTACAGTAGCTGCAGTGTGTCAGCTGTAACGTGTTTCTTTGTTTATCCAGTGCCCAACTGGTGTGAAACCTGGAAAACCTGAAATGACGGGCTAAAAGCAGAAGGCAGTAAAGCCTACTAAATCTCAGTTGTGAGCCTTGCTTTGATAGAAACAGGGCCTAAAATTACTCCCCGGCTAAGGTAGCTTTCTTCCTGTCTGGGCAAGAAAGAGGAGCACAGAATGAAAAAAGACAATGCCAAAAAAAAAGTTGCGTGAAACAGGTAATTCAGTGACAAGAGGAAAAGATTGTCAAGACATTGAATAGAGAGGGAATGCAATAATATGACTTGTGAGCAGGGAAAAAGTTGGCTATTGAACAAAGGGAACAGAGGAGAAGAGAGAAGAATATGGCAACCCGTGAGAACTGTTTTTAGTAAGTACACAAAGAGACTGAAGGGTGCAGATAGCTGCTGATGTGGGCTCCCATTTTTGGATGTCAGCGCTAAATGGTACGGTCCAGGCCGAAGACAGAAAACTGATAACGTATCCTGGCTCTTTTTGGAGAAAATACAGCTGGCCACATTCTGCCATCTGATGTCAAATGTGCAGACAAGCTTGATTTACGTAAAATTTGGAAATAACTGAGATTTAAAAGTTCAATTCAACATGAGAGGAGTTCAAACAACTTGTAAGCCTCTCTCTTGCCCCTCCCTCTCCAGCATACAGCACATGCAGACCTGACTCACCTGTCAAGGTCAGGGCTAATCTATAATGTACAAGTGCACAGATTTACAGGACTGTTTGATCTATAGCTGGCAACCATTCTGCTTTGTTTACTTTGCATTTCAGGTCTTTCATCTTGTTGATTTTACCCTCCCTTTTCTTCCCCTTGTCTTTCTTCCTCTCGTTGTGCACTCCTGTGTTTCTAGTTGCACCGCATGGTTTATGATTTGCTGATAGAGCAGGCAGGCAGAGGTCTTAGAGGGTCGCTGGAGACAAAAGCTGCTTTTCAGCTCTCTGGGCTGATACCTCCCAGCTCTGCTCCCTTCAGATAGCCGAAATATGTCGGCTGGGGGTTTGAGGTGAGGGGCGGGAGGGGTGGAGGTTGCTTCTGGCCTCATCTTCCCACAGCGGCTGAGGTGAAAATGACTTTACCATGTGAGGAGGCTGTGGTAGCTCCCACTATGTATGTAGCCCTGCCAAACTGGCCCTCTTGTCTTGTCTTAATCGGACGTCTGAGGTTATGCTGGGACGCAAGTACAGAATATCTCACTTAAGAGTATGTTCATGTTCCAGGCCAGGTCACATGGGCATGTTTTCATGCTTGTGCACCCTTAGCCGGGCTACAAAAGGCACGCATGTTCCGACAAGGAAAATAAGAGAGATGGAGAAAAATGCAAACACAGTGGGCAGCTTAAAGACAAGAGTGTTTTCTGGGCGTGTATATCTGCATGTTTTCTGGAGAACAATGTGAAATTGGGAGAGTTTTGAGCAACAGAAAATGTGAGAGTGAAAACAAGGAAATGCTCTACACCAGGTGAGTTTTCCTGAGGGCAGCTGGGAGTATTTTTCCCCTCATTTAGCAGTTCATGAAAAAAACCACAAGCTGCCAGATGTGACAGAGGGCACACACCCTGCTCACACACTGTAAACACAGACACACAAAACAGAAAGCTCACATACAGAGGGAACTGGATTTTAACCCAGTGTGAATATGTGCGTGTCACCGATTTACTGTATTCCAGCATAAGTCAGAGGCAGATTTCTATCAGCGGGAATGTCTGTCTCATTAAAATGAATGTCAGATGAAGTAAACGAAGAGTGAAGACATCAAAGAGGTCTGCAGGGAGCTGAATAAATCTGGGTTTAAACTCACTACAAACCCATTTATGTCCGGAATTCCACTATAAACCCGACCAAGAAGCCAAAAAATAATTTTCCTTTGAAAATGAAAACATTGAAAAACATCCGTTTGTTACAATCCTCTTATTATTTTGACACATGAACTATTTTACATATATACATATTTTATTGCTAACTGTTGTGAGCCAATAAGACACAAAGTCATGTCGCTATATACAAGTTTAGTCGGGAAAGCTAAATAAGAGCTAAATTAGCTTCAAATGTGTATCAAAAGTACTCACAAACATGTACAATAAATTATTCGGTGTCTTAATAGTTTGAAATAACTAAAGAAATGAAATACACATGGTCAAAGAAATGCAAAGGCCACACCGCGTACCTATGGCTCGCTGCTGACCTACATTCCTCTTTTGTTATCCCACATATATCGACACTGTAAAACCGCTGGCTGCTAATTGCTTTCACATTACAGAGCAGCCGGGTGATCTCGGTGGCTTTCCAAGACCACCAACACTGGGACATGGGCCGTGTACATTTGCAAATGCATACCACCAATCACACTCTGGCTGCATTACTGTGCAGACACAGACCGAGGGCAAACATGTAGGCTGTTATGTACCCAGCAGTAAAACACTTCTCCGCTATTGTCTGGGACCATCTTAACTACTGTTTTCCTTTAAGTTTTATTACTGTCGAGGCCAGGGAAGCCCATGGAACTTGCGTAAAAAACATTTAAAAACTGCCCGGTTGTCATATTAAAAGTGAGGAGGCTTCACTACACATTTCTGGAGGCACCTTGTGTAAACCACCGAGTGATGTAACTCATTCAGAAAGCAGCAGACTGCTTGTGTGACTTCCTAAACACATTTAACAAGCTTACAGTACACTCATTAGCAATGGGTTATTTGTGCCAATTAAAAATGGAGGGCAGTGGGCAAGAAAACTACCCTTCCCTTACAGGTCTACAGCGAACATGGCAGTTCCTTTAAGTATGACATAATGTTAGCGTTTCTCTCCCATTCTGTTTTAAGTGGACATGGCGGACATTGCTGACATTGTGGTAATGCATGCACAACCCTTTCATCCGACCTGCTTCTAAACATGAAAGAAAATCAAAAATATAAAAAAGACAGACAATCAAATCCTTAAGAGGCAATTTCTTGAGATGATAAGAGACCAAACAGGATGTATATTTAATATTTTCTGCAACTCCCTGCACGGCTAAAGCAAATGTTCCACAAATGTACCACAAAATCAACCAATGTCACCAAAAAATAAACCAGGACACACAGACACATTATCCATTTTCATGTTTTGCAGTCCTTGTCTAACAAGCTGGATATTTTTTTTTCCTCATTAAAACTGTTGCCCACAACAAACACTGCTAGTCTAAGACTAAAAAAAATGTTTTAAAAATACTGTGTCCCATTTTGCCTGTTGTGGCCTCTCAACCCTCAGCAGAACACTGAAGTGAATGGAAGAGTGTGAATTGTTTGTAGAAGCTATTTTTATAATGAACAGATGGAATTTGATAATTTTAGGGAGGGAAAAAAGTTTAGAGAGGACCATCTTGTGTCCACACATACCAACAAATAAAGACAAAGGACGATGTCCACTCCTGCTCAGGGCCATCATCGTGAGTAGAGGTTAGGCTGGCCAGCTGGCAGGAGTTAAATCAAATTTAAATGAAAGAGTAAATGGACTAACAAAGCATGGGGTGCAAAGCGAGAGCAGTGGAAGACAATGGGTCGCTGCTGTCTGGCCGTGGACACACAGTCAACAAAATAAGTAACGGGGAGCCCGAACAGAACAAGCTCCAGGATATAACCCGAATAACTGCAATACGGACACTTTTCATAACAAACCTTCTGCCTTGGACAGAGCTTCCGAGGATGAGAAGAAGAAGGGGGGAGACGTGGCCAAAGGAGGAGCTGGACAAAAAGTAGGAGAAAGCGTAAAAAGAGGAAAAGCTCACACAAACTTTAAGTCTGCCAAACTTCACCACATATCCCTGCCGTGAGCTGACAGTAGTCCAAACTGTTGAACAGTACCAGCCGGCAAAACTTCGGACCGACTCCACTATTGTTTGAACTCCCACTCAACCGGTCATGAATCACAGCCACAGCGATCTGTCTCGCTCCGAATTATCAGCACCGGGCCATTTCCATCAGCGCTTCAACAGAGCATGTCAGGAATAATAAGCCACAAAGTACATAGCAGGATTTTTTTTTCCAATTACAGTACAGCAAGGCCCTTCAGGCAGCCTACATCTACACGGGCCGGCCCCTGACTTGTTGCAAAACATCATTACACAATGCATGCAATAGTATAAACAGTTGTTCATCTCAATGAAAAGCTCAATAAATATTCTATTTAAGCGCAGTGGGACTGTTGCTAAATGTTTGGAAAGATGCTGAAGCCATGCCATCTCTCCTTTACTCCAATTATGGCTGTAATGGCATGACAGGTTTTATGTCCCATTTAAGATTACTGCGGGACAGAGAAACGCTGGGGAATCTGTTCAAAAGTCATTTGGCCTCCGTGCATTGCTCAACATTTCCATATTTAATGCTGAAAATGTTGCTATTCTGCAAGTGTCGACGTGACATTAGTTTAACTTATATTGTAAGAGCACACATATTTTTCACAGTTCACATCATATAATAGTGTACATAATCAGAGGCTCTTAGAGCCCATGTTCCAGTTGTAACAATGGCTGGATGAAATAGTGAGAGAGACGGAGGGCTGAGAGGTAATGAGCTCTTGTGGGCAAAGCTTAGCACTGCTGAGGCAGCCACGCAGAGGTTAAGCAAACAGGCAGTGAGATCACGCGGGCTTAAGCCTCTTATATAGGCCCCTCTGAGGAGAAGATCATTGACTTCTGATAGGGGGATGAAGGTCAGGAGTTGTCAGAGATAGTGGGGGCCACCAATCCTCGACTAGTGAGAGCCACCTTTCCTTGCTGGCGCTGGCTGTTTATTTCTGTCTAGTTTTCTATCACATTTTTATTAATTGGTCAATTGTTTCAGCCTTTTGACTGATGTAACTTACTGAGAGCTCATTTAAGCCTGCCGTCAGTCAAACGCCTCTATGAAAATATTTTCTCCTCTCTCTCCGTCCTTGGCATTCTCAGCTTTCTCTTAGCTGAGCCAGGCCCATCCCAGTCCTCACTCACATCCTCAGACTATCAATCTTTTCA